>JAWNOS010000316.1:3827500-4214323 GCA_035045845.1 Drosophila buzzatii
TAACAGGTGCGAATTATAGGTAAATAATGAATTTATAAAACATGTCTTTGGAAATATATTTCTAAGGAATTTGTTTATAAACAGTTTCACACTTCAGACAAACCAAACATGTTGAAGTGCAAAATATTTTTAAAAACATTTTAGCTTTAACAAGGCCTAGAAAAAATCTATAGAAAATGTTGTTTATAATTAAAAAAAAAAAAAAAAAAAAAAACTCTAAACTAATTAACTAAAATAACTCAACTAATAACTCATCAATTAATATCTTTTGTATTTATTATTATTTATTTTAAATATAAATTTTTTTATAAAATTTGTAAAGTAATTAATTTAAAAAATATGATTTTAAAATATTTTTGTTTGTATATATTTATTAATATAAAATATAAATGGGCATTCGACTATAAATACGTCAATAATTTATTTAAAAATTTGTTTCCACATAATTTACTCAGAATATTTTATACTAATATTTGCATAGCTTTTTGCTTATGTTAAAATTAATTTTAAAATATTTTGAAAATAATTGTAAATTAAGTTTAAATCAATCGTAGACCTTAATTAATGTCTACGATTGATTTAAACCTAATTTATATTTAAATTTATATACTAAACATATATTTATATATTTATTTGCTATTTATTCTCTATTCTTATTCAAAATAGTTTTAAAATAGTTTTTAGAGCTGCTCACATGTTCAGAACTCATCTTCAAAATACTCTCTAATATATACTAAATGTATTTGGTATTTTTTAAGATTTTCTCACTAACGAAATAATCGATATAGTATTATATAATACTTAAATACTATACCGATTATTTCTCTTTCACTATTTTATTTAATAATTGCTTAGCATACTTTAATTCTACTAGATACGCAAATCTTACAAATCTGCATATCATATAGCTTCATGTTTAATAGCTCGAATCTTAGTTTACTATAATCTTGTAATATGAGAAAATATTTGAAATGCCTTTAGAACTAGTTGCAGTCGTGACACGCCAGCCGCGCAGCTCCAATGCACATAGAAGCAAGATTGACATTAGACAAGCTTCTACATACGCACATCTATACATACATACACTACATAGCAGTATATATACATATATACGCCTGTAGCTTTGCTCGATTCTTTCAGCAGCGGGTTGACATTTTATTTTTGTAATGAGACGGCAATCAAATGCAAACTGCATAAACAGATAAACATGGGCGCATCAGTCGCATAATTTGGCAGGCACTGTTAGAGCAGATTCTCTGTTACAACAGCTGCCGCAACAATATAAATAGCACACACTCCAATTTGGTAATAGACGAACAAGTTGAAGTTCCAATTAGCCAATGCTGGTCACTGCCGCCGTTGCTGCCACAACAGCAGCAGCAACAGCAATATCAGCAACTGTTGCTGGCAGCTATTGCCCGCTCTGGTTGCAACATCCCAGTGTTTTGGCCGCTGCGCCAATTCCACAAATTGCCACATTTTAGCGCTCTGCGATCCGACCAGTTTCGATTACATTATCTTTGGTTTGGCATTCGCCATTTGCCGCCGTGTTCCGTTTTGCGGCAATGAAGTTTGCGGGCCAGCGTTCACTTTTATGCACCACAACGAACTTGCCACACCGTGCACAAAGTCTATGCCACTCTATGTGGCTACAGACTATGTCTGTGTGTGTTGTGGGTAAAAGTCAACCGGCAATTTGCCACTTTCAGTTTCCAGACGCCTGCTTGCCCGAGCAACACTCGTTCACATTGCAAGTGCAACTGCATTTTTCATGTCTTGGCTTGGCCACAGATCTCCCACTCGTTGTGCAATCAATAGTGCAGATGATGCCGGCGCGCCACAGCTGCCACAGTGGTATTCAAATCCAAATCCTTAACAATTATTCAAGCATCAATTGTATTGAGAAATTCTTAATCAAAACAATTCGCCTCTGATAGCTTCCCCCACCTCTAAACGCTATTATTTATGAGCTGCGCAGCTTGTTTTTATTAAATTGCTAGTCCATGATTTATAGCCTAATTAAATTATGCAAAAGACCAAAGCATGGAATTCCCATTTACTTACAATCAACAATCTTTAGAAATGCGGAAAGGCATTAGTTTATTGCAATTGCAAATGCACTTGGCAATGATTCATGCAAAAGCTAATGATCATATAGTTGCTTATGCTTCTATATTTCCAATTCGAAATCTATAAGATATACTTCAATTAGTCTCTTTTTGTTTCTATATCTGTTTGATTGCTCTGTATATAGATATATAGGTCAATGATAGCGCATTGCTCAAATTGTTCGATTTTCAGCTCTAATACTGCAGGCGATATAGATTTAAACGAATTGCCACGCCCGTAATGAGCATAACTTTGTATAATATATGTCTTAAATCTGCATTTGATATATACACATATATCTTTAGCTTTAGCGCTTTCAATAATTGCATTAATGTTTTGCAAGCTGTGGTACAGACTTGTCACTCCTCTTCCTCCTATAGAGGCTTATATAGACATATATATATACACTCTGTTAGGCGAGAGTAACAAAGGGGCATATATTGCTAATCTCAAGACTCTAACTGCAACATACTGCAATAGCAATGAAAGGTTCTGCCTTTGTTTATAGGCATACCAGACAGATGAAAGGCATACAGACAGACTAAAGGTTAGACAGGCACAGACGAACATAAGCGCAACATATATAGCATGAGAATATGATTTTCACTCACTTTGTAATACAAAAAAATAAAATTTATTTATTTAAAAAACATTTATTTTTATTACTTAATTCATTCATTTTTATTTATTTTTATTTTTATTTTTTTTTTGCTTATATTTATTTATTTAGTGTTTATTCTATTAAAAAATAAAAAAAAATAACAAATTTATTTATTTAAAAAACTTTTTTTTGTATTTATTTTTTTTTGCTTATATTTATTTATTTAGTGTTTATTCTATTAAAAAATAAAAAAAAACAAATTTATTTATTTAAAAAACATATATATATAATTTTGTCACTTTATTTAATAATTTTTTCTTTTAATTAATTTTTTTTTTTTTTGCATATATTTATTTATTTAGTATTCATTCTATTAAAAAATAAAAGAAGAACAAAATTTACAAAAAATTTTTTTTTATTACTTTGTTTATTTTTTTGCTTATTTTTTAATCTATTAAAAAATATGAAGAAGAAAATTTATTTATTTAAAAAAATCATATTTTTATATTACTTTATTTATTAAATTTTTATTTTTATTTATTTTTTATTTTTATTTATTTATTTATTTATTTATTTTTTTTTTGCGCATATTCATTTATTTAGTGTTTATTCTATTAAAAAATAACTTTTCACATGTCGACATTGACATGAAATTAGTTGATTTCACTTTGTAAGCGAATATTAAGTTTTCATTTTAGTTATATCATTTATATTGTAAATTTGATATAATTCTTTGAATAAATTATTATTGTTGAATTATAATATTTAGCTAAACAGTTCCAAAAACGAAATTAACTGAGCCGCCTAGCTAGACTGAGTCTTCGAGTCTCCGCCTAGTTTATGCATGCAGTAAATCAATATTTGACAGGAAAAAAACTAGAACCAAAAAAAAAAAAAAAAATTAAAAATACCCAAAAATCAAATTTGCATAAAAATGCAAAAACCAAATTTTGGTACATACAATCCAGTTATTTTAATTGATAAGTAAGCATATTTTACGTAAAAAAAAAACTCTGATTGGCTCTAAATAACGGGCCTTCAAGTTAAAGTCTCTGATTGAAGTTTCGTGTTTGCTGAAGGCCATTGCTTTTAGTGCAGAGTAGTTAGCTATATGTAATATCTAACAAACTAAAATAAAGATCTATTCGGCAATTATTTGTAGTTAAACCTTGGGTGCGACTCACAGCAAAAGCTATTTAACACCAAATAATTTTTAAAGAATATATATTCGATTCAGGTTTCCGATCATAGATTGTTTTCTAGCTGCTGCTATTATTAGATATTAATTTACTAATTAATTATAGTTTTACCCAAGCCGCGACTCACTACAAAAGCTCTTCAACATTTGTAATGAATACGCATCTGTTTTGCAGCATATCTATTTGATTCTCAATGATTGTTTTCTAGCTGCTTCCGTTTTGATAAAGGCCAACAATTATGTGTACTATGTCTGACTCTGCCATTCTTTTCATACACAAGCAAGCACTAATGCCCACCGTGCACTCCAATGCACTTGTACAAACACACACACACACACACACTCACACACACAATAGGCAATTGCATTGGCGTGTGTAATGAAGCGTTTAAGCGTTGATGTTAGCTTCAAGCTAAAGCTGCATTTGGCCAAAAACAAAATTTGAAAAAATCGAGTATTTCTTTTTTTTTTATTTTATTTTTTTGGCCAAGCCAAATGCTGGCCAACTGCTTCGTGTTGTTGGCGCTGCGCTGACTTTGCAGCGCTTTGTGGCGCTGTGTTAATGGAAACTTGCAGCGCTTGGTTGACCAACAACATGTGGCTCGTTCTTTGTAGGTCACAAAAAAGCGCAGTAAAAACAAAACAAGACAAGAGAGTTGAAAGAGAAGCAAAAAAAATGCAGCAACTTACTGGACGGCTCGTGGGCGTGTGCATTGCATTCGCTGCGGTGCTGCCTGCTCATCGGTTTGGCTAATTGATATATGAATAATGCATTCAATCAATTGACTCTTAACAATATCAATAGCCGTAATCTTAATTGGTGGGCAGCAGCGTTCGCAAACACTTATAAGGTGTCACACAAAAAGGTCAATGGAAGCAGCTATCGAAAGACTTAGGCAACAAACTCGATAGCCGCTGCCAAGTCAAAGTCAGCATCAGACAGACTGGCAGGCATTGGGCGCAGCTTTAACTATCTATCGCATAACAGTTATTAACGCAAATTGCTAGATCAGAGTGTTTCTTAACGCTGCCAGCTATGTGTTGTATATGAATATACACTCAGCGAAATTACAGTCTAGTTATAAAATGTATTGTTTATGAGTCAATTTATGTTTATTGTTGCTTTTTAGACTTTGACATTCAAAATTTGATGGGATTTTATGATATATCAATTACTATACATTAACTGATTGAAGAGCTGAGTTTCTCGCTCTATCTCTCTCTGCTTACTAGCTAGTTTATCTATGTATATCTCTCATTTTCATCCCCTCTAAAGTAAGCAAAGCTTCTAGTCATTGATTCCCAACGTGTGTCAGCCTTGCTTTGCATGTAAAGTACATAATGAATTCTAGAAATTTCGTACAGTGTATATTTGCTTGACAATAGCTGACAAACAACTGAAGCTGCGCTTGCGAACGCATTTTGATTACCATTGCCACGCTCAAGGGTGATTATGGCCCATGAAACGCGCAATTTGCCATTTGCTTTGCATTTCGCGAGCAATTAAAATATTGCGGCGCCTGGCTACGCTTTCAGGGCTAACATTTCCACTTGTTGTTAGCCAGAAAAAGGGCATCTTAAGAGCGACAGATAATGGTGATCTTCATATATCATGATCAATTGTCCAAGATTAGTAATTTAAATTGGGAATAAAATCTGAGTAAAATCTTAGTAAAGGTTTGAGAGAAAATTGGAAATAAAAAAAGTTCTCTTAATATATTTTATTATATATTTTTTTACATATAAATTTGATTTGTTGACAATTATGGCAAAATAAAAAAAAGATTTAAAGCAATCTTAAATGCTTTATAAATTTATAATCTGTAAAAAAAAAAAAATTACTGAAATATTACATTTTTTCTAGTTTATTTTACATACATATATCACCTATATTTAATAAGAAGGGCATTTCACCTTCAGCACTATATATAAAAACATATTTTTAGCAATTTCATTTACAGTTCTTCCATCCATCAATTACTATGCAGGCCACGCCCACAAATTCCCACTATAGAAAATAATAAAGAAAAGACGACAATTTTCTCGTTAACTTCACACGCTGCACAGAGCACGCAAAACGCATCATAGACCTATATGATTATTTGATATTATTTCAAGTATATATAATAACAACTTTCCCTCTCTGTCTATCTGCCCCCCGCCGCTCCTCCCTCTCTCTCTTTACAGGCTCAGTTTGTGCTTTGCATTGTGCATACCACGCGCGCGCTCTTCAGCAATCAGTGTCAATTCTCAAAGTTCATCTCGGCTCTGCTGCTGCTCAATGCATCCATATTCTTCTGCCTCTTCATGAACTTCTATATGCAGAGCTACAGGAAGACCAAAGCGCAGCAACTGCAGCAGCAGCAGCAGCAGCAGCAATTGACGGCAGCAACAGCGTTAGCTGACGGCAACAACAACAACAACAACGAGCTGTCCAAGGATAAGCAGCAGCTGCAGCAGGAGGAGCAAATCTTGGCGCACAAACTGAAGGCGCTGTAATACTCAAAGGGGCTGCAAAATACAATAGAAATTGGTGTTGGTTCAACAAGGCAGCGGGCAGCAGGCAGCTGAGGAAACAAAACAAAAAATTTAGATTGGAATTAGTTTGCGGTACAAAGGTTTAATTTTAATTCGAATTGGGGAGCCATAAAAACAGCACACAAATGCCCAAAAAGAACACAAATAGAAGCTTAACACATTCTGCCAGGGCTCATGCAATATATGTAGCTAGAGATAAATGTAGAGATAAAGCTAAAGATTGAACAAATGTCTGGTAATATTTTTGTTGTCGACCATATAGAAACTTTGCTTTGATTGCTCGTCATTGTAGCTTAGAGAATTATTCTCGAACTGGGTCAATTTTAGCGATTTTAAGTCTAAGTATAAGTCATCTAATTAAGCATCGTATACATATATCTATATATGTATTTCCAAAAATATATGTATCTATATATAATCTGCTCAGTTTGGCAAACGTAACTGCTAAGTGTTAATTGTAATGTGTAATTTGTGAGTTTTGTAAATAGATTTTGTAAATGTTAAATGTTAAATATTTGTAGCCGTTAAGCCGTAGCCTAAGCCAACTAGTCTTAGTTACAAAATGCGAACGAACAAACAGAGCAATAATAATAAAAGTTAAGACAAATATAAAAGAACAACAACAACAGCCAACGGAGCACATTCATTTGCTTGCGTTGCCTGATTAAATGGGCAAAGATGGGGCGGCATTTCAAAAACAAAAACAATTAACGAGAAAAAGTGCGAAACAGGTATGCTGGCCAAGTCTATAAATGTGACTACTTCTTTTATTTAACATTTAAATAAAATCGAAATAAGAAAATTAAATAAAAACCACAAAGAAAATATGTTTGATTATGGTGTGTGTCTATGCTAAAGCTGGGATCATGTCTATGCTAAAGCAATCCACATAAATTACCAATGGTTGTGTCTTTTGCTAAATTCAACTATCGCAGCCACCTTCACGGCAAATACTGTTTTTGTGAGTTGTACGTATGGCCAACAGATGGTGTTCACAACGGTTAGTTTAACTTCACACCTTTTCGAAAACAGCTCAGTTTAATTGCCTGTAATTGCTGCTAGGTGGCACGTAAATGGAATGGAGCTGCTAATTTGAGCCGCTGTAACATATGATATTTCGAAAATGCTCACCACCTGGCGGTTAACATACCAACGATACAAAGCCGGCGCAAGCAAACCAATGTATCTTAATTCAAGGCAAACAGAAATGCAGCTAATAAAAAATTTAAAAAACTGTTGAATAACATTAATGGCTTAGATTCTATAACATAAATATATCAAGAAGCTTACGTTAGTTCTTAAGTTAGTTCTTATCACATAAAAATTTGCGATAACGTTTGCAATTTGTATTTTTGACATTCCGCCGGCAACGCTATGTTAAATACTCATGTTAAACTTAACAGCAGTTCTTCGCGCCGATATCAAACGTTTATTATACTCTGTTAATTGGTAAGTAAACATTTATATTCGTTGTGACTGATAAGTTAGATAAATATTTATAATATGTATTATTAGCAATTATTGTAAATAAAATATAAACTCGTAGTAGAAATAATATTTCATATATAAATTTCAAATACCAAACATTCTCCAACTACTGTTATGTAGCAGGTGTACACTCTATACAGGGTATCTAACAGTCACCAATTGAGAACAACAGTGGCCATTTATCTTGTTTTAACAGCTGGCTGTTAGTCGTATTGGACAGCTGCGCGAGTGCGGTTGTGCGAGAGAGAGAACTCCGGTTGTGCAAAAAGCAGAGTAAATAGTGAAATATAACAAATTGAATTAAAAGACGAATCAATTGCAAGTCAAAAAAAAATCTAATTGAGGAGTATAATTTGAAAGACGCTGACAAAACCGCAGCTGCAAGTCGAAAATTAATATTGATTTTCGTGTTTTGTGACGTGAAAAAAAAATAGAATATAAAAAGTAAGAAAAATTAGGTGACAAAAGCAACCACTACATCATCCAATAAGAGCCAAGATTATCAGTTGGTCTTGCTTGTTGAGCAATTTGCCAATTCGCAATGGACGCGTCGATAACAGCAGCAGCAACTACTACAACAATAACAACAACAACTACAATGTAGACGCGTTTGTTTAAGTGTTATTAACTAAGGCGAGTGTCAGTGTCGTTCAAGGTGCGAGCGAGAAGGCGCGCGACAAATGCAATAACAACAACAACAACAACAGCAACGTCAACAGAAGCAAACGCAAAAGTTCAGCACTTTTGTGGCTGTGTGTGTGAGCGTGCCTGCTTGCGCGCGCGTGTAAGTGTATGCGTGTGTGTGTTTCTCTGTGTGCGTGTGTGAGATGCAAAAGCCACACACAAATACATATGTGTTCAGCAAATTCATAATCGTGAAAGCAATAATAAAAGAAAATCAAATAATAATCAGAAATAAAAGAAGCCAAAAGGCGCCTTAACCGGCAGAACGGACGGCCACTTTGGGAGTGGCCTTGCACTTCACGTTAGCCGTATTCCAATTGGATTCCAAGCAGCTGAAACACACCGTAGAGATATAACAAAAAATATAATAATATAAATAAAATATGTGGATACCATCGAACAACAAATACGGTGTCGGTGAGTAAAAGTTTTCAATAATTCTGTATGTGTGTGTCTCTCTGTGTGTGCGTGTGTGTGTCGCATCCCTCGCCTTTTGGCCAGGGCCCAACAACACCCCCTGAGCCGGTGTAATTGAGGGTGGCCGAGCGGGGCGGGGCGAGCGTGTTACGATGCGTCACGTGCACAGTTACAACGGCTTTTGTTGTTGTTATTGTTGCTTTTGTAGCCGTTGTAGCTGTTGTAGCCATGCGTTGATTCACCGTTTTTTCCGCGAAACACCGTGCAGCATCACAGACAGGCAACCACCCCCAGCCCCCCAACCGCCAGCAGGCACCTCTCTCCGCCTAGCCATCCATCCATCCAAACATCCACCCACCCAGCCGCCAGCCGTCAGTCGCCAGGCGCTGTTGCGGCATGCCGGAAAGGCGGAAAAGCGATTTTTTCTACTTATTTTTATAGCATGCCCGCTGCCGTTGCCTCTGCCGCTGCCGCTGCCACTGTCGCTTTTCTGCGCCTCTTCTTCTTTATGCTTTTTATTCGCTGGCAGCGACGAAACTCAAAGAGATTTCTGTTTGCTGTTGTTCTTCCGTCTCCTTGTGTTGTTGTTGCTGCTGCTGCGATTTGATGTGTTTATGTTTTCATTTGCCCACCGCTGCTGCTTGCCGCCCCTCTCGCCTTATCTCAAACACAATTGGCATCAAGCTCTCACTGCCGTGTGCCAGGTGTTGCCAATTTAAATGCCACTGTAATTACCTAGCAAGCGGCAACGTTGTTGCGGCAGCCACTGTAATTGTGACACTGCCATCGTACCATAAACTTGTTTCTCTGATAAGACTCGAGACTAGCTTTGAATGACATGAATTAACTGCCAGCCAGCATACATTAAAACGTATCTCTGGCATTTTTTACTCTATTCAACTGGGGCATTGTGCTAAATGCAAAATAAATGAAAAGAAAAATAGTAAGAAAAATAAATATATATAATTTTAATTAAACATGTTTATATTTTAGTATAGCAATAGTGTATATAGTATATTTATTATTATTATCTAATCGAACTACTTCAAGTGAAACAATATATGAAATGTATGTGTATTATGCATTTCACATTATCAGATCTTAGATTCGATTAGTGAGTGTTCTTATTTTGATTTAAAAAATAATAATTTAGTAAGTAATTGTTTAAATAAACCTTTAATACTTTGTTATTATTTGAACAACTCATTAAAAAGCCTTATCGTTTTAATGCTTTGTTAAAGCTATTACGTAATAAATTAATTTTGAAACTTAAGTTAAATCACTTTTATATTTACAAAAGGGCATACAAATTTTTATTTCATATCAATCAAAAACTGTTTTTAATGATTATCTAGATTTTGTTCTTTTCAATCAAAAATTTTTTCTTAATATTTATTTTAAGAACAAATTTTAAAATAAAAATAAATAAATAAATAAAAATAAAAAAAATAAAATATAAAATTTTCAATTTCAAATTATCTCTTAATATTTTATATACTATTTTCTATACTGAGTAGGGTATTTCGACTTCGTTTGTGCTCAATTTGTACAAATGTTAAAGTCGCAGCTAAGTTGCTTTTGTTTATGTTTATGTTATTGTTAAAGTTGTTTTGTTGCTGTTGATTTTGCTTTTATTGTGTTTTCTCCACACTCCAGTTTTGCTTTTATATATATGTTCAGATATATACATATATAATATTTGTGCATTACCAGCACTTTCGTCACACTTTTCGCATTAATGGGAACATTTAACAAATGACAATTGCACCTAAAGAAATCGACTTTGAATTTCTGAATAGCCATATGACTGCTTTGCTTGCTGCATGTCAGTATCTATCTCAAAATGTCTCATTAGATGCCTCTGAATCTGCATCTATAGCTTCTTCCTAATCTCCATATGTTGCTGCCTCACTAAATGCTTCCGATTCATCTATCTATAGCGCCTTTTAAATTTGCCTTTCTAACTACTACGTTAGCTAGCTCTGAATCTAGTCTGAAAGTCTCCATCTCTCTCTCTCTCACTCTCTCCATCTGTCTCTCTCTCTCTCCCCAAATCTCCATTCGTCATATGTAATTGCCACTTTAGCTGCATCAGAATTCTTCTTTCTAACTGCAGCTAAGTTTTTCTCGAAATCTGTGATGAAGCTCTCTCCAACTATCATTATAAACTTATATGTAGATATGTAGTGTCTATCTATCTATCTCTATCTAACATATATCTGCATCTGAATCTATCTGCGGCTACATCCTAATCATCCTTCTGTTCGTAACTGTCTATCAAACTGCTTCTGATTTATCTATCTATCTGTCCATCTATCTGTCTATCATCCATCTATCTTCATCTACAGCTAAAAGCTCTCGACTTCTTTCTTTCTCTCTCTCTCTCTCTCTCTCTCTCTTTTCACTGTCTCTCAAACTACTATCTATCTGTATAACTGTCTATCTATCTATCTCTATGTAGCATATGCATGTATATCTCCCGCTCTAGCTGCCTCTTTAGCTCCCCCTCTAAATTCACATATAGTCTCATACACATTGCCTATGGAGATTGATAACTCTCTCTCTTTCTCTCTCTCTCTCTCTGTAATCTCCATCTAAATCGTCAGTATCTTCATCTACAGCTAAAAGCTCTCGACTTCTTTCTCTCTCTCTCTCTCTCTCTCTCTCTCTCTCTTAAAATCTCTATTTATTGCCGCATCTGTAGCTGATGCTCTCCTACTACAGCTATCTCTGACTCTCCATCTCCATCTTCCCTCTGTAGTAGCTGAAGGCCGCTCAGCAGCTTCACTTCCGCTTGCTTTGTGTGTCCGATAAGCTGCAGTTGTCATCTACAAATGTATTGTTGATGATGCTGTTTCTACTTCTACGGCTGCTACTGTTGCTGTTGCTCTAGTTTCCACATTCCATGCAACTGCTGTTGATTTGTGACATGGCAGCCAGTCAAAGTTTACACAAATCAATCAGTCAGCCATCAGCTCGAGCTGGAGAGTTTAGCCCGGGGGCTTGTCATCCACGCAATGTAAACGCAATTAGTGGCTGGCTGGCTGGCTGACTGGTCAGCCAGCGCGAACAACGCCCTAACCTTGCACAACAAACGGGGTCTGCGACTACGACTGCGGATCTGGCTGTCATCTGCCACGTGCTGGTCGTATGCAGCTTTCGCTTGGCCAATGACTTCATTAACATCCGCATGCCACAGTCCGGGCCGACAACGCGGCCCGGCCACAGGCCCCAGTTCCAGTCCCAGGCACGCGTTCTTTGTCTGTTTCTTTTTTTTCTTCCTCTTTTTGGGCTGCAATTGTAAGCATTGTCAGGGTAAACCAATCAGCGTTTTTGTATACCCTGTAACTAGTTAAAAATGCGTGTAACTGCGGGCATAACCGAAATGGAGAGCAGGCAGCTAATTTAATAGAGAATAAATATTTATTTTGGATTTATATTATTGAAATTTATTTTAATTAAATATTAAAAAAATCCTTGATTAATTAATGTCAGCATATTTATATTAATAATATATATAAAAATAAAATTAATATGAATATTTATAAGCAATTCTCCAAGTAAATTCCAATTAGAGCAGTTGGTCTGTCAATTCTAATTCGAAAATGTTAATTGTGCAGTTAACAGCTTCAGCATCTTTTTAGCTTAAAGTCCAGTTCATGAACTCAATTTCCATTAGCTTTAGAAACAGATTTTCGCTATAAACTGTTTAGGCAAGTTTTCTGCTTTAACTCTTTATATTATATAGTACTTTATATAATATATACATTTTATTATATATTACTTTATATAGTATATATATATATACACTTTGCTCTATACTCAATTCACAAACTGTTTCCTCTAGATTATGCAGCTTGAAATATGTTATTGTTATTTGCAATATGCTATATAGTATATTATTATTATATATTATATTATTGAGAAGAAAGAGAGGACTTAGCTCAGACCAGAAATACACTTGATTTCTAGTTAGTCAGTTGTAGTTAGCATATATCTATATATTAAATGTATAATATATCAAATATACATACAAATATTTAGTAGTGCCAAATTATTTATAGTAGAATCCGTCTATAACGACGCTGAAGGCACCGTCGTTGTAACCATTTAAGTTTGCTCACAAATAGTTTGCATGGGAACAGGAATAACGCTATAAGCGGAGTCGTTATAACTGAATTATACTCTTTTTATAATATATGTACATATTTCTATGTAGCTCTATAGTTTAATGTTTTGGTTTAGGCCATCTTGACTTTAATTTAGCATTTGCTTTCTTTCTTTATGTAATTACTTTTAGTCTAATTGATTACAAACCTTTTCGAATCTCGATTTACACGAGTAAAAGTATTTTCTATGAGTAAAAGTATTATCACTTGTATTTTAACTATTTCCATAAGTACAAGTGATTCATCAAATGAAATGACAAATCCTTATGCATATTGCAACAGCTGCTCCATATTGCAACAGCTGCTCAAATATAGCTAAAATAAAATATCCCGCCTGCTGCGTCAGCTTTAAGGTCTAGTCTAAAGTTTACAGGGCATCAATTAGTCTGGCATGCTTGATTGCATTTCTATCTTTTTGTCGCTCATTCTCAATTACGCAGTTAGTCAACGACAATTTTTGGTGGTTGCATGCAACTGAAGCTCTTGGCTGTTGGCTGGTGGCTCAATGCCTGCTGCTGTCTGATGGCTGGTGGTTCGCTAGCTCGTTGTTTGAATGCGGGCAGTTTCATCTGTGCGCAGCGAATTGGCACAGACCGCAGAAGCCGCTGAAAACTCTCAGCGCAACTTTGCCAAAAAAGCATTAAAAATAAAATAAAAAGAAGCTGAAGCAGAAGAAGTTAAAATATGTAGACAGGCGCAGGCCGGATGTAGTCGATGCCTTTTCCAGTGAATTCCGTTGTTGTTGCTGCTGCTGTTGCTGCTGCTGCTGCTGGTGTTGCTGCTGTTACTCGACTAGGGGGCAAATTCATTTTCAACTTTAATTTAATATTCATTTTATGCATTTGGCCAGTGGCTGCGTAGCGCTCACTCTCCTCTCTCTCTCTGCTCTGTGTGAAGTCAGCGCACAAATTTGTGCAGCGTTTCCTTTTTGTTATGCAAACAAAGATACACACACACACACGCACACACACTAACTCCCTCACACACAGGCACACTCACATTAAATTGATTCATTTACATTGTTTAATATGCTTGGCGGCAACTTTATAAGCCCCTGCCTCTAACTCGCCCCAGCCCTTGGCCCTTCTATGAGCACCCACTGCTCTGCCGCCACGTTCCTCGACTTCACATCAACATTTTGGCCTACCATAATTTGTCTTGAGCGTTGTATTTATGATTTGTGCTACGTCAATTTCTACTTCTATGATTAACTACGCACACTCACACACACACACACACACACACGTCACACTTCCGATTTGGTTTGGCGCATTATCAGTCAGTTAACCGGATGAGGCACGTTTCCCTCACGTCATGCCTCGCATTAATGTCAATGCAATCCTAAGAGCTGATAGACATTACCCTCACGGCCCCACACGGTCTGGTGATAAGGCGGCCAGCACTCATCAAAATATAGATAAACATTCAACATTAGGCAAACAGACAAGTACTGTAAATAAATAATTAACAACTGTGTCACTTTCTGGCTTCCGCTTGGGCCCGCTCCCCCAAATCTGCTATCAACAATTTCGGTTGTCCAATTGAGGGCTAGGGAGCGAGCGGGGAGCAAAACTCCATATAATAATTCCCGTTGACTTCCCACTTTATAAATGTGCAAACATTTCCAATTAAATATTTAATTTGCGGTCTTCCATTTGGTTTTTCACATTTTCACATCAATATTTTTCGCCAATTTCATATTTACATTGAAATAAGCAAACATTAAATTGGTTGCATTGCAAATATTTAACATTTGCGAATGCAGTAAATGGCATTGCGAGGCGTTTAAGAGATATGAGAGAATACTTTTTTTTATAGAATTGTTGATGCGCTGTAAATTTTTATTTATAAATGAAGTAATGAAATCAAGAATAATTATTAGTAAAGAAATTAGTTTTATTAGTGATAAATATTTTATAAAATTATACATTTGAAAATAAATAATTACAGAATCTTAAATTTCAATTTTAACAAATTAAAAAACAAAAATTATTATTTTTTATTTTTCTTTATATTCTTTAGACATTATTCATATAAATAATAATAAATATAAATATGAATATTTGCGTATAAAAAATGTTTAAAAATTCGTGATGATATTTTAATTTGTAGACATTTAAACTATGAACTAGACTTAAAAAAAAATAATAATAATAATAATAAAATATTTATGCTTATGCCTATGCCTGGCAAGTGGGACAAGCAAACAAGTTTGCTAAGAAAGCAATATAATATTCACAAAATAAATGTTATCAATCTAGACCTTATTTTATTTTGAAGATCGTTTCAGAGAACAGCAGCTTAGTCGAGCTTTTCTTTGCAAAGAATAAAAAGAAGCTCTTAAGGTCTAAGTCTTTTATATCTTATCAATATTTCATATATGTATAATTGTAAATCTACTTTTGAATATCCGAATAATTTTTTAAATTTATTAAATTTACTTAATTACAAATTTGAATAGAATGGATTCAGATTTATTACTTAAAAAGAATGGGAAAAATAAAAATAAATATAAAACAAATTATTTTTAAAAATCCCCACAAAAATTTTAAAATTTCCATCTATTGTGAATATATAAAAAAAAAATTTATAAGTTCGGACTGCGTATGATAGTCAAAAAAAATTTTGTTCTTAAGCTTTTGGAGTACCCAGAACAGCTGGCTATGTTCAGAAGAATCTTGCGACTAACAGAAATGGTTAAACTGACTCGATTAGAAATCACGATAAAATATATATTTACATATATATATTTAATAGGATAGACTATGCCTTTAACTAAGTTAACTTGTTACTTACAACAATTTAACCAAGTCAGTAAAACATAAATAATTATATTCACTCTTGTAATTATAATGTATATACTATATATTCTTATTATTATTATTATAATTATTATTATTATTATTATTATTTTTAATTTTCATATTAATATTTTTATGTTTTTCTTATTATTATTATAAACTGAATAATCATGTGAGACAAAAGGAAAATTATACTATATACAATTAGTAATTATATTTAGCTCTATTTGCCTATAAATTCACAATTCATTCACTATTCCGCACAATCATACTCCCCTTAGATAGGGTATAGAAATGCATATTACATGTTTCAGCAGCATGCTAACACGTTTTCAAATTGCATGAATGAATATATGTATGCGAGCATGTGTGTGCGTGTGTGTGTGTGAGTGTGTTAGTAGGGAAATACGATGTCAGCTGCAATAATGAGAAGCTGGGCATCAACCAGAGAATGGAGAACGAACGTTCAGCAAAGAACTTTGCATTCGATTCGCGATGGAAGCGAGGGAGTGACAGAAAGAAAGAGAGGCGGTTAGAGGGGGACAGAACATAGCGCAATTGCGTCGCAAAAGAAACGAAGTGGAATGGCAAGGGAACGGGAGTATGGCACAACATCTGATTGACATTGAGGCCACATTTCCTGTAGAAGTACAACGTAACTCAACATCAATATACTAGATGAGACGCTGCAATAGCTGGATAGAATCTCAGCATTATGTTTATATACAATATGTGCTTTAAAGCCTTCGACTGTTTATAAATATTGGAAAAACTATTCGATAGCGGGCTCTATCTGTAAAGTGGAACTCATATGACATTTCGTCATACTCTTCGCCCACTGGCAATTGTTTGACCTATTTAGGCACTCCCTATGCACTAGAGACTCGACTCCACACACACAGACACAACTTAACGTCGTGTGAAACAACGCAATTAATTAATTAAATTCTTAAGCCCTCGACGCGCACTTGGGTCAAGTGTGAAGATTCTCCTTTGTGGCTTGCCAGCTCCCAGTGCTATTATTCACTTGCCCTGCACTGTATGCCCTTTTGCTTAATGCTGTTGTTATGCTTGTACCAGAATGAATTGATGGAAGTTAATTAACTCTAGATTCGTATTCATTTATGAATGTATATATAAATGTATATACTTATTCTTATTCTTATTCATATTCATATTCCTCATTCATGCTAATTCGCTCAAATTCAAGTTTTTATTCACCTCTAGTTTTAATTATATATTATTTTTAATTAAAATAACAAATTTCAAAAATCATTTTCGTGTTCTTGTATGCCACAAGTAGAATCATATTATCTTTTCATATTCATATTAATATTAATATTCATATTCATATTCTTCATTCATTCTAATTCGCTTATATACAAGCTCTTATTCACTTTCCTATTCATAATCATATTTATATTATTATGCATCAACATTCTAATGCATTTTTCATTCATAAATGTCTTCTTATTCTTAAATATATTTTTACTCATATTCAATTTCAATTTAATTCATGAATAATTATTAAGATTTTTTTTTTGTTATTATATTTTTTTTTTTTTTAATTTACTTTTATATAAATTTTTTTTACTTTCCTTTTTAAAAATAATTTTAATTTTTTTTGGAAAATTTTAATGCTTTTTTCATTCATAAATTTCTTCTTCTTTTTAAATATTTTTTTTTCTTATTTTTTTTTTTTTTTTTTCTTTTCATATTCATATTATTATGCATCAACATTCTAATTCATTCATAAATCTCTTCTTATTCTATTTCAATTTCATTCATGAATAAGTATTCAGATCTTTATTCATTGATATTCACATTTTCATATAATGTTTCTTTTAGTCTGTAAAAACTCAAATACATATTCATTCATATTCGCAATTTTTAATCACATTATTTCTACATATGTTTACAGTGTGCAGCGTTATGATTCATATTCATACTCGCATTTTACTATTTGTGCTCATTCATATTTTGATATGGGAAACTTAGCTGCTGTTCATATAATACTATATACATATTCATGTAGCACTATATGCATATTTCTATATACATATTACATTTACAAATGTATGCATATGCATATAGCTTTTATTTTCTTATTTAGTCACACTCGTGTTAATTTAGTTGCCAACTGATTCATTCATATTCGTTGTGTATAGTTTAGCCATGAATATACAAATCTGAATCATTGTGAATTCTCTGATATGAAATCATAATTTTCCTGCCCAGAAAGGGTATTGCAGCATCGTTAACAGCATCTAGACTCTGCTCTGCTTTTAATCTATTTGATGACGTTGCCACAAATACGTGCAGAATGCCTTTTGCAGTTACGTTAGAGTTGGGCAGAGAGAGTGACAGGGAGAGGGAGAGAGGGACTAAGACAAGAGATTGCCAGCAGTATTATAATAGTGCTTATGCTCATATGCCAGGCATATAAGCAAATATAAATTCTCTCATATATATGTATGTATATATATTATCTACGCCTCATACTTTCAGCGCATATGAGGCGCTCATTGCGCTAATGCAACAGCTCTTTTATTTAATTTAAAATTATTTTCCAGCTGTCGCTGGCTCTGGCTCTTCCTTTAGTGTCATTTTCTGTTTTTCTTCTGTTTGTTTTTTTTTTTTTTTTTTGCATCCACTTGGCTTAACGACTTTTTTATTTAAATACGTTTGTTGACATTGCGGACTTGTTGGACTGTTTTGCTGTCTCTCACGCTCTCCCTCTCTCACTCTCTCCCAGGCGCTCCCCATCTCTTCTGCTCCTGTCTTTGTCTGTAGGCTTTGTTTTTGACGAACAAAGTAAAACTCTGGCAAATCCCATTTGCGCGCCTCGAGTACTTTATCAAAAGCGCAATTAAAGGGCAACGGTAATTATCTGCCCTCTAGGCCGGGCACTAACTACCTCACACCATCCACCTCACTCTCTCTCCCTTTCTCTCTTATATGCTCCTTGGCGCTCCTTGGCGCCATTCTCAACTATTTTAGGGAAATGAAATATTAAATTTCTTTCTCATTTTCATTAAATGCGCATTGACGGCTAAAAAATATGCTCATTAGAATTATGCAGAGCTCTCAACGCGCTTGCCAGTGGGTGGACTAGGCGGCTTATGTGAAGAATACACTGGCAAAAATAATGTGGGATGAATATTTTTTATTTGTTTTATTTTTTTTTTTAATTATTTATTTATTTATTTTATTTTATTTTTTTTATTTATATTTTTTTATTCATTTTTTTTTTTTTAAGCAGAATTATATTGAATAAGCTTTATATTTTATTATATATAATCTATAACAATTATTAAACAAATCTTAATAATTATACAAAATCTTACTAAAAGTAATATTTACATACAGATATATATAATATGCATATATAATGATATATACATATTTATAGAATTATGCTTAATTTAAGTTGATTTTTTTTTTTTTTTTTTTTTTTTGGTAAAAAGGTTTATTTTTTTTTAAAGAAATAAAAAATAATAATAATAAATATTTAAAAATTTACATATGGGTAATTTTTCAGACTTTGTCACGTTCGACACTTTGGTTTTTTGTAATTATCTTGAAAATGCATCAATTTTAGTTCTGAAAATGGCAAAAAAAAACTTCTTTATTTTGACAAATAGTTAAATATATTGCTCTTGATTAGTACTAAAATTAATCCGTTTTCAAGATATATAGAATATGAATTATGGTATTTAAATTGAAGCTGTCTTCAACTTGATTAATGCTTACATTAATTGCATAAATCCAGATTAATGCTTGAAATATTTGAATAATTTGAAAATTAAAAAAAAAATAATTAATACGCTTTTCCATAATATATTTAAGGACTTTTATTGAAGACTTAAATATCAAATACATTAATTTTGTTCAGTGTATGTACATACTTGTGTGTGAGTGTGTGTTGAAGTCGTAGGGCGGGGCGTTGCATGCCAGCCCGACGCCTGCCTAATGTGACTGACCTAAATAGTGCGACGGTTGGTTGGCACTGTGCCTGCCACAGCCTAAATGACTATGTATGTGTGTGTGTGTGTGTGTGTGTGTGTGTGTGTGTGTGTGTGTAGTGTCTGTGGTGTGTGTGCTCATTTGCTGGAGTGTTGCTGCGAGCACAAGTTGAATTGCTTCAAGCCCAAGCCCAAGCCCGAGCCTAACTTAAGAGCGCCTCCCTCGCTGCTTTATCCATTTAAATTATAAAATTTCAGCTATTTAGCTGTTTGCAATCCATTTAAATCAGCAGTGGCTTCATCTCCATCTCCGGCTACGGCAATGGCTACGGCAACAGCAACGGCTTCAGCTTCAGCTCCGGTTTGAGCCGGTTACAGTCAGTTGCAAAAGTTATACGACGACGCCAATGCTAAAGCAGGAAGACGTAGGCAAACAAAATGCATTTATATCAAGAGATTAGTCGGGTCAGAGATAGGCAGATAGACGCACTGACTGCATAAATTCATCCAAACTTAAGGGTGTATATACCCTATCCACTTTTAATGGATATTAGGGTATTTCAGAAGAGCAACAGCAACAACAGGAAGCAGTTTGCCCATTTTCATCGCATTGAAGCATTTCATATGACAGACAGACCAACAGACGCACACATACACAGACAGACGGACAGACATATAGCACTTACATATGTACATCCCATCCATCCAGCAATAGCAGCTCCCCGCCCACTTTTACCAGCCGCTCCCACCGCCCCAATGCTCACTCTATCTGTATATGTATGTCTGGCTGTGCGTTTTATTAGCTCCTTTCGTTGATATGCTCATGCCGTGCTCGCTCGTTTGTCTTTCAGCGCGTGCACAAATACACTCACACGCACATAGACATACACTCACACTCAGAGAGACAACGCAACACCCCCGCAACATGGTCTCGCTGCGCCGCCCGGACTCCACTGCGTGCCTGGCATTTGTAATTGGCCAGCATGGCGGCCACGTTGCGGATTTATACGTCCACTTATCAACAGCAACAGCAGCAACAACAGCAACAGCAGCAGCAACAGCCACAGCAGCAACAGCAGCAACAGCCACAGCAGCTTCCCTTGCTCAAGCTTCATCTCGTGCTTCATCTAGAGCTGCAGCTTCTCTTTATTGTTCATCGGTTGCAAGCAAAAGTGTTCAATTGCCAAGTGCGGCTTGTGGCAATTGTTGTTGTTGTTGCTGCTGTTGTTGCTGTTGCTGTTGCTGCTCCTTGAGAGACACACACACCCCCTATATATGCTTGAGCGTATTTTGTTTCCACAGCCATTTGCCTATTTATAGTTGAAGTATTTATTGTTGCCGTGCCACTCGTGGCATGCTCAAGTAGCCACTCATGGGAGCACTTTAATTGCCTTCAATAGCCCGTCTATAGCCTGGCTGGCGTCTTCTGCATTCAGTACCAATGCATGCCCCAATGTCACGGGCCAAGGCGCAACTGGTTGCCGTCAATTTTGGATTGCAACTTCTCTAACATTCAATGCTTTTTCTCTTCGCTTCTTGCAGCCATACACAACTGGCATGGCGATGTGCGTTACGGCCTGGCGCTGGATGTGGGCGATTCCGTGGATATTGTGGAGGAATGCCGGCATTGGTTTCGCGGCTCTTGTCCACGCAAATCCCGCGCCGTCGGCATCTTCCCCAAAACCTACATACACATCAAGGATCTGTCAAAGATCGATCCGGTGGTGGCCGAGTGCACGCAAGTGCTGCGCGAATGGTCCGAGATCTGGAAGCGTCTCTATGTGGCAAGTATACAGTTTATATATAAGTTGAATCATTTTAATTTTACTTTACATTTGCTCGACAGGATCGTGAGGCTTACAAGTTTCAGACGCTGCGCAAAGTCATGTACTCCATACTGGATAGTCGGCGAGAGCTGCTGAGCGCCACCATGACACAGGATCAGACGCTCGAACTCCAAATGGTTGTGGTCTCCAAAATTGATTGGGGCAATAGGTAAGTCATTGAACTTGAATTTCCCAATTAAGGTATATGTCTATAATGATAATACTGTCTATATGTGGGAATACAGCAGGAAGGTTAAGAGACCACATTATAGTCGATATATATGTATAGATATAATTGATATAGTACATGAATTATGCTTTGGCAAACACTCCCATGTGGTCATGTTGTTATTGCGCTCTGAAATTTTATAAATGATGAAATTTCTTTAAAAAAAAAATTTATCTAGAACAAAAGTTAATAAATTTCCCATCGTAAAGCCGCAATGTGTAGACCACAGGCAGAGCGCGCTCATGTGGGTGTATGAGTGCGTATGTGTATGAGCTTATTTATGTATGTAATGTATGTATGTATAAAAGAGACAAACTAACGCGCAGATCGTCGATCGTCTCATCGAGTGCTCCCTGCTATATCACTCTTAGTCGAGCAAATATAATTACAAGATTTTATAAAACCCCCTTTGGTCAATATATTTCTATTTGGAATTAAAATTATCTACAAATCAGTATATGCTCAAGTCTTACATAGCTAAGCCACACTGTAGCGTTTCATTTCCTTTGTAAACTTAACTTCAACTCAAGGTTTTATACTTCAAGAGCAATATTTATTTATTTCCGCATTTTTCACAATCTTCGAGTGTTGCTCAAACTTGTGTTTATATGAAATATATATGTATGTGCATATGTATCATACATAAATATAATTCTATATAAATGCTTTGAATATAAGAGTTTAGAATTTTAGACTTTTAAAGACTCTGATATACTTATTCAATTTAAATAAATCTTTCAGAGGTTTTCATATACATATATCTATATATTTTAGTATATCAATCGTTTCTTTGTGTTCTGATTTTTCAAAATCAAATAACTGAAATGAAATTCAAGTCGTTTATCTTATTTATTACAATTTAAAACTTAGATAGTTTCTTTATTTTTTATTTATGTAAAATGTGTTCTTTTCTAGCAATAATCACAATGATTTTGTTATAAACAAAATTGCTTAAAATTACATACATATGTATATATGTCTAAAAGTTAAGACAAAAATAGCGAGAGCAATTGCTTTTTGTTACTGTTACGGTTATTATTATTGTTTCTCCGCTTACATATTTATATATATAAATATTTATTCGCATGGTTATATAATTCAATTACTACAATTTAGCTGTATGTCTCCTACTGTGTATGGGATCTACATATATATATTTATATTTATATAGATCAACGTTGCGTGAGCTGCGATCTTGGCGTGATCAAAGAGCAAAAAAACTATAGACTACATTGTAAATATATATATATATTTAAATGGCGCATCATTGTTAACTTTACTACGGATACAAAGTTGTAGTAGGTAGCAGCATAAGCATATCGGATCAATTTCATTATCATTCGCAAATCCAGCCTACAAATTGCACGGTCTGCCTGTGTGTTTTCTCTCTCTCTCTCTCTCTCTCTCTCTCTGTCTCTCTTTCTTTCGCTTCCTTAACTTGCACTTTCTATTCATCATCTCCCTCTCCCTCTAAGTATGTGTGTCTAAAGGCTTTGAGAAAAATTTTGCTAAAAAATTCCATATTTTTGTATGTTTTGTTTTTGTTTTCGTTTTCATTTTTGTTTTCGCTGAAGTTTCCTCAAATTCACGTTTCAACTTAAAAACAGTCTTAGAGATGTATATATATACATATATATTGTTATATATGTTATATATTAGAAAGCCTACAAGCCTAGAACACCTACTAAAAAACACCTCCAATTGGTCACTCTCTCTCTCTCTTACTCTCACTCTCACTTTCTCTGCCTCTCTCTCTTCATCGTCTACAAATATTATTGAGAAATCATTGAAATTTTTTGTTTGTTTTGTTTAAAATTAGCGCCAGTTTAATTGCTATAGCGCCTATGTCTCGGTCTCCTTGCCGCCGAACAGCTCGGCGGGCGGGTAAATTGAATGGCTCATCGGATTCATTTCCAGCGTCGAAGGGGCGGATGGTGTACGCGGGGCAGACAATAAGTCGCATAGCTGACGCAGCATGTCGCCGTACAATCGTGTTGTAAGATTCTGGCTAAGGAAATGCAAGATCAAAAAGTCGCCAATCTAACAAACAAGAAAAAATTCAAGTTAAACAGTTAGTTCTCATACATAATCGTATATAATGTCATTAAATTCACCTCCAAACGTCGCACGAGTCCAGAAATTGCCTCGCGCTGACCCGAGCGATAGGAGCGCTTGATGATTGTTTCGCGTGTGGTGGGCATCATGATGAGCACCAGGGAATAGAGCACAGCAACGCCCGAAATGGTAGCCAATATAATGAACCAGAACCTGTTAAAGAAATACGCTTTAACAAACATGTTCAATGAGCTTGAGTAGTTGTTCTTACCATAGGAATATGTAGATCTTCTCGTTGAGTATATTGAGGGCCAGCACACAGAGTGTATCGTGTTTCTGTATGGAACCACTTGGGCCAAATTTACGGAAAGTACATTTTGTTAGTCTTGGAAAGATCTCAATCATTGGATCGTAGCGCATGTCCTGATCCATATTGGAGAACTTGAGAACATCAGTACCATAGGACATAAAAGCACCACCCAGAAACTTATCCACCATGAAGATATTGACAATGACATTGATAAAGTTCAATAGTTCGCAGAAGAAATACGCAAAGGAGTAACCGTTGTGCGAGTTGAGACTTTCCACAAAGTATTTAATGATGCGATCCTGACGATCCTTGCGATAATCGTCCGGCACCGAGACCATGCCACGCAAACCATCTGTTATCATGCGTATCTTGCCATCCTCCATATTCTTCCAGATCCAGTGGGGCACATAGAACATGAGACCCTGAGCAGAAGAATGGTTGAGCATTAGCCTTTGAATGAAAACTTATTTGAAAATATTTGAAAACTCACCTGGAAGAAGAGCACAAATGGCACCCACTGATAGTAGCTATGATAGCGTTTCTCCTGCCCATATTCATTGCCCAAGCCAGGCCCAGCCACATCGGTGCCAATTTGCCTGTGCTGTTGACCAGGTATCGTGAAGGTGTACGTTATCCAGCAGAACGTGTTGATCACATGCATCGGTATAGAGCCGTCATTAATGCAGCTAATCGGATCACCTGTAAGGGTGCAGCAATGAAAAATTATAAATTAAGAAATGCCCATTGCATAACCAGGTTTTTATATAGTTATTTGCACAATTTGTTTAATAAACTGTGTCCACAAATAATTGCATAAATCTGTTGCAATTTGGAAATAGAACAAGTGACCTTTTTTTTTATAAAATTTTTTATGCACATTCAAATCAAATCCATTTGCATTTCACAGCCATTTGAGCGCAGTCAAATGCCGTTCATCAACGTCAAGTGGCATTAAGGCAATCTAAATCTCTAACCCTGGTCATAGAAATTCTGGATGGGCGTGCCGACCACACACCACCCTTCTCCCTCTCTCTTTGTCTCTCTCTCATTCTGTTGCTCTCTAGCGCACACAATTAGATAGCTGAACTAAGCTATGTGCTTTGGGGCTTGTTTGAAGTTTCCTAGAACTCAGTTGTCAATATTTATATTGGCATCACACACGTACGTGCGTCTACGTATGTATATATAGATGTATGTATGTTTGAAGCGCTTCTCTTAATGCACAAACATTGGCTTTAGCAGCGAGTTTTTGGCCATAAATCAATTTTACCGAAACGGGCTCAACAGACGTGTTGTGGCTTGCCACGAGAAGAGGAAGATGACGAAAATGCTTGTTGTCTGTCTTGTTTCATTTAGTAGCACAGCCTGAGATGAGTGGAGGAGACATGGGCTACATGGATCTTCACACAGCCAAGACACGCATCACCCGCTGTGACTCACTCATTTCATTTGACTCATTTGCGTATTCATCTGAAATCTGATGAACGTGCCGCAGAGCTGCAAGTTAGCGAACCATTCAATATTGAGCAAGCGTAAATAGGTTTCGAAATTCAATTAGCTCAAAGGTTTTTCTACTCTATTTACATAAGAAATTGAGCTACACTTCAATTGTAATGCTTTGTCATCTATGTGCCGACTGAGATATTTCCTAGAGATTTTATTGAAATTAAATTTGAAAGACTTTTAGAAAGTAAAGATCTCATCAAAATTATTATTTACCAGTTCAGCTACAATCCACCTTACAGTTTGAATACCAATGCAATTATTTCTACAGTTTGACAGCATTCAGACTCTTTATCAATAATCTGCTGCCAAAACATTTTTCATATACAATTACAATCTAAACAATGAATAACATATTGTAGTTCATATCTACAGCTGTTTTGTTAATTGCAAGTAGAGTATTTAACAGTCGTGAATCACCTTTCCTGTTGCCTTTGCTAACCATTTATGCTGCACTCAGCGCAATCGATAGTAATTGTATGCACAAATATATGTATTTAGTTATATGGCCAAATGCATGGCTAACACATTTGCATAGACTGCACTAATTTTCACAGGTTTCGAATTCGAATTCGAGAAGGGGTAACAAAAAAAAAAAAAAAAAGAGATCATTTTAAAATGTACTTACCAATCAAATTATTGGCAGTTACAATAATGCAACAGGTGAAGAGTATGGCTGTGGTAATCCTATAATGACAGCGAAATACCATATTATCGATGACCGCCTTGTCCAGCAGATAGCGTATCTTGATGAAGCCGGACACAGCCGAGACCATGCCAAAGACCGCCATGTTTCTAGCTTCGACTTCTGCTGCTGCTTCTTCGCGCTGTTGTTGTTTCTGCTAATTGATGTTGTTGCTGTGTTAACTAAACTAAACTGTAAATGAGAGAGAAAACATTGTTGTTTGTAGTTATGCCTATTATGCAATTAGAAGCTTACGACAGGCTGCAATGTGGAAATTTATAAAGTGAGTCTGTGTGTATGTGTATGGGTGTGTCTGTGTGTGCGTGTGTGTGATTGTCTAAGTTATCTGGCACAACACATAATGTGACATATTTGAAATGATGCGCAACTACAGCAAACATTTCCGTTGGGCTGCGTTATCGCTCTGCCCTCTACAAGCCGCACTTACAATTAAGTAAGTGCCTCTCTCTATCTCTATCTCGCTCTCCCTCTCGCTAGAATAGATTTTTTTGTTTTCTATTTATTTATGTTGAAGCACAATCTAATCTAATCTTTGTCTTTTGTGCACACACAATGGCGCACACATACATAGATCGGTTGAATGGCCTCAGAGCGAGTCTTCGAGCTGAGAAGAACCGGTAAATTGGGCTCTGGCCAAAGCTTTTGTCAACCCACGCATAAATTTCACTTTAGGGTATGGCAGAGTATATGTTTGTATGTATGTCGGTATATACTCTGCACTCCACTTGAAAGTCCAAGCTTTTATAGTCCTCAGCTCAACATGTACATATGTAGGTATGTATATACACATAGCTAACGGCTCGAATTCGATCAGAAGATCGAGATCAAGTTCTGTTTGTCTTTTGTTTTCTTTATTTCATTCCTCTTTTCTTCTTTTTTGGTAAAGGCTTCGTTGGCGCTTTTGTTTATATGCAAATTTGTCATGTTTTTGTTGCTGCCGTTGTTTTAATTTCGATTTGTGCGTCTTCCATTTCGGCAGCGCATATCGCATAACTCTCTCAAATACACACGCACACGACACGCACACATAGAGTCGTCTCTGTCGCACACACTGCAATTAAAGTCAAAATGTGTCTGCATCTGCGCGGCGGCAGCTACTCCTTTTCAAAATGCAGCCAGCTTCTGCCTTCAGCACTGAGCATTGAAAGTTACACATAATGCTTCATGCCCTCTACACACACACACTAACACAAGCACAAAGAGATACAACTCACAAGAATACACAACACACATAAAGAGACAGAGAGAGCCAGGCACTTCATTTCAACTTCAATTCTTTTGCTGCTGCTGCTGCGGCTGCTTTTTTCTTTTTCTTTTTTTTTTAAATAAATTTTTCGAAAAACTGGTTTTAAGGTATTTTCTTTTTTTTTTTCGTGCGATCGGCAAGAGCGAGAGGCCCCCAAGTTCGGTTCGGGTCGGGTCGGTTAGTGTATGTTGCCACTGTTGCGCTTTGCTGCCGTTTTTCTTTTTTTTTTTCGAAGTTCTTTTTTTTGCGCTACCAACATTAGCCGAGCCTGTCTGCAGCTTTTTGGCCGCTATTCTTTTAAGTGATTCTTTTGCTCCTGCCAATTTGGCATTTCGCGTACAAAATTTATAGCCACTTTTGACACATTGAAAACTTGTTTTAAACGCGCTGCGGGCCATTAATTTTCAGGCCCGTTTTGTGCTTGGCCTTTACAAATTATTTTTTAATTTATTGTTGTGTCTAGTTATTATACATTGTTGCAAATTTTGGTTCTGCTTCACAGCAACACACACACACACACACACAAAGTGGCGTAGCAACCACCTCAGCTGTAGCTGCATTTGAAAGTGCATCTGTATATGTAATGTGCAACTGTATGCGTGTATGTTTGTGTATATCTGAGTAATTTTTTTTTGTTTGTTTGTAGCTGACAACTGCAGCTAGGAGTTTGCTGTGATTACCGTTTTCTAAATTTGAGCAGCTGCGCTCAGCGGCGTTCCAAAACCTACTGAATTCGACGCAAAACGCTGCTAACTTAGCCCACCGCTACACAGAGCTGCGCTCTCAGAGAGCTCGCTAGTCCGCTCGCTCGCTCTCTCTTACAGTCGCACGCGCTTACTCTATCCCTCTGTCACTCTCCCACCCTCCTTCACTCTTGCTCATGCTCTCTTTGGCTTTGCGCTCTGGAACCAGTAGGTTTGATCGCAATCGGTGACTGGTTCCGACTCACAGCTTGGAAATTACGCTCAGATTGCATTTGCACGGCCTGTTACCTGGGCGCTGCAGCGGCCACCACCTACAGGTAGATCGCCGCTTGCAACGTTTATTTATTTAGTCCGGCATTAGAGCGGGCAAATGGCATTCAATGTTGATTTACTTGCTTAACCCCAGACCATGACAACATATGTATGTATATATCTGGATCAAAAGTTATCTGTTTTTATTCTCTCTCTCTGCTTCTTCTACTTATTTCGTTATTGTTGTTGTTGTTGTTGCCTCGCTCCACTTCGCCAGCGACAGCCATTCGAAATTTATTGCTTCATAAGAAACCTGCTGCGGCTGCGCCCACTCTTGGGACCTGCGTACAACTCTATCGATTCTGGCATCGATCTGTGTCTGAGTTTTGGCTCAGGTTTTGACTTAAGCGCATTGTTAGTTAAAAAGAGAAACAAATTTGTTTGGCTATTGAATACGTTTTTTATAAGCCACGCTTTAGATATGTACAAAGATATCAATTTTAAGGGGAGCGAATTGAATTCGATTTGTTTTTATTGCTCACTTAACTCAATAGCATAGCTAAACTTACTAAGCCAAATCAAGTAAGGTGAAAAATACTATAAAATAAAAAATCCTAAAGATTTCTTTCATAAGGCAATCTAAGCATATCAAAGAAACTGTTTTAATTTTTTTAAAATTATTATTTGATGGATATGATATCTTGAAGCTGTAAACTCTGCAGCGAAACCTATTCTAAGTTATTTTCCATAGTAACTATTTAACAGCAGCTGATAAGGGAAACTCAGGAAAAAATATATTACAAATTTTATAGCTAGTATTATTTCTATGGAGTAAACTAACGAAAATACAAATGAAATAAAACAATAAAATACGAGATTTGTTTTGAACTATTATATATATATATATATATATATAAATAAATAAAATAAAAATAAATAAATAAAAAAATTAATTGTAAATAGATTACTTACGTGCTTAAATAATAAATTAAATAATAAATTTCCGAATATAATAAAATTCGGAATATTAAAAAGATATTTAGATGCATTTTAAAGTCTCAAAAAATTGTTTCTATTTTTCCTTGCCTCATGAGTATTATCTTAGCCACGCTTTTCTTGCAACCCCAATCGTTCTTTATCTGTTCTTTAACAATTTTCAACATATTTCAAGCATTTGTAATAAAATATATATAATAAAAATACAAAAATTGTATGCATAGACATAGATCCTTAAATCATATGTAGTAAACAAATTGCATCTCTGAAATGCCTAATTTTTTGTTTCTTTTAAATGTAATCTATATTAAAATTATGATAAGGCTTAGAGAACATTAAATAAATAAATAAAATAAAAAACTAATTAACTGAAATATGGAAGGCTTTTCCAAAGATCAGACTCTAGTGTACTTAAGACTAGAGTGTTAGTAACATGAAATATGTATATTAAAATTAAATATATGCAAACAATTTTAATTTATGTTTGTTTTAAGCATAGTATCAAAGTCTTCAAAACTTATTATAGACTTATACTTTAAGTAGCGACTGAATTGTCAGAGCATTTAAGTTGCAAGCCCATTTGACTAGACTGGACTTTATGCAAAGTATGCTCAAGTGGCAAGAGCAAGTGCAGCCATGAGAAGAGGTCTCAGTCTCTCTATCTCGCTCTCTCTCTCTGTCTCTCTAGCTCTCATTCTGCCTCCCTCTTTCTCTCTCTGCTGCATAGTTAAATTGTGTCGCTGAATTTGCATGTGAAGCCGGCTAGAGAAGTTAATGCGCGGAGCAACTTGTTGCCAGGCATAGCCCCAGCGACTGCTCCACCATTTGCCTAACCCTGCCACAACTTGTTGCCAAGATGACTCAGCTAAAATGAAATGCTGCTGCTGCCATAATGAAATGGCATTTCGTAATGGCTGCTGCTGCTGCTGCTTCTGCTGTTGCATGTCCTGTCCTGGTCGCCTTTTTGTTTGTTTATTGTCTGCTGCCTGGTTGCCGTGTGCCTCGCCTGCCACAAGTTGCCTGTGCGGGTTTTGAAATGTATCTCAGGGCAACACACACCTTTTATAAAGACATTAAAAGCGAGATATATGGCATGTGTGATTGTGATAAAAAATGTATCTGTTACTGCTGCGACCTGCCGATGCAGATACAATGCCCTTGTTGCTGCTGCTGTTGCTCTTGTTGTTGTTGTTGTTGTTGCAGTGATTGCTGTTGCTGCTTGTGGTTGACGCTGCTTATCGATGTGTAAATAATTAATTTTTCTGTATTTTATTTCTCACTCTTTCTGTATCTCTACTGGTTAGACGTGCTGTATCTGCTTTTTTTTTCGTATCAATATATATTTTTGTTTTCAACACTTAAAAATTGTATTTGTTGCAACAATGATGATTGTAAATTTCAATTTAATACACATAAATTTTTGTAGCTACTTGTATCTACCTGTTGCGCTGCTTGGCGGGACTTAATTAAAAACGATTTAAAGCATTTATTACGCGTTCGGCTACTGTTTGTTGAGTCAGCATTCCGGGGCAGCAATTGGGGGCAGTTCGTGGCAACTGCGCACGCGCGCATACCTTGTATATATGTATACATACATGTATGCATGTGCATGTGTATATATGTATAAATATTTTGAATCCATGAGATACATTTTTGGAGGCGCAAGGCATTTCTTTTGTTGGTCGCATCAACTGCATGCAGAACATCCCAGTTGCCTGTTGCTCAGCTTAAAGCGTAACAGAGGTGGCTCAGCTCACACACACACACGTAAACCCTCACTCATGCACACACACACACACACTCACACACAGCCTAGAGAGAGCGTCTTGACTGCTCTTGTCCAGTTCCAGTTCCAAAATGGAAACCACATTATTTCAGCTCTCTCGCTCTTTCGATCTCTCTCTCTGAGGCTCTCTTAACACGTTCTCTCTCAGTTTTAGGCTCTCCTCTCTCGCTCTCTCTCTCTCGCTCTCTCTCTCTCGCTCTCTCGCTCAGGCCACAACAAGAAAGTCGTTTAAGCCTCGTTAACAACCGAAAAAAGAAAAATAAAGTAAAGCGGCTTCTTGAGCTGCTCTGGCAAACGTGTTGGAAGACTCAACCTAGACGCTAGCTTAGTGCCATCTCTCTCTGGCTCTCGCTCAGGCTGGCCATCTCGCTCGCTGCGTAAGCCAGGTAGAAGAGTCAAGCGTAGCCGAGGTAGCAACATCGTCGGCAACATATTGCTGATGACGTTGGATGGGCTCTCGCTGCTGTTGCTGCTGCTGTGGCAGCCAGGTTAAGTCGCGTATGCGCCACCGGAATGCCGTGAACCCATTACCTGTTGCCTGGCTGCCTGACTGCTGTATCTGTGCCTCGTTGGCTGCCAGCTACTACTTTGTGAGCCAAATTTATGCGTCATATTATGCGAGAGAACTTTAGACTTAACCTTAACTCCGATCACAATGTCAATTTCACGCTCTCTCTCTGTCTTCTCTCTTTCTATCTATCTATCTTGCTTGATATTTGTTAACTCGAATTTGAAACTGGAAGCCGTTAACACGTTAGAGCCTAATTTATAAGTCCCGCAGAGCTGTTGTTAGCTAGATTAAAATCTTAATTGCGCTTTAGGTTGCTTAAATTTAAATGAAATTAATTAAAATTTACAGAATTATGAATGATTATGAAGTTAAAGCGGATGCAAGGGAGCTGTTTGGGTATATACTAAAAGGGATTGTAAATATTGGGAATATTTCTAGTAGTTAGTTTGTAGATCTTAAGGATATATACATATTTATATATATTTTTTTTTCATAAGTTAATTTTAAATATTTTCGTTATTTTTGTATAAAAGACCCCATCAGGGTTCTTTTAAAAAATAAAGTTCTTGTATTATATTTTAAGAGGCATCTGCTGATCTATATAATTTACTGACTTTAGTTCAGTCTGTGATTATATTTCATATATCAACAAACCGTCTTTAGACTATACACGCTAATCCTCATCCTCATATATCCATATATATATGTACATATAATATTTCTTTGAATATTGATATGCTTTACACCAAAACTGATTGAGCGTGAAACTAATATAAAATATATATATATATATATATACATATACGGGTCGTTTTAGTCTAGAATAGCTTTACATAAAAACTCCTATTGCACCACCTGCCTAACCCCTCGCCACAGTACTCCTCCCTCTTCCCATCTTCTGTTCGGCTGGTGTTTTATTTTTGGAAACGCTTCTTTGATTAATGATGCCCCAATGGAGCCGCCTGAGTGCGCCTGACTGACCAAATTGAATTAAAGCTGTTGCCACAGCACTCGACGAGTCGATTCCGATCTGGTAATTAATAACGAATGCGTCAAACCCATTTAAGCCCTCAAATAGCCGCAGCTGATTTTAGTGCCATAAACCAACTATTTTCACACACTCGGAACGTGACTAAGTGACTAAATTATTTTAGCTGTTCTCGTTCTCGTTTACAATTCATTTATCAAGCATAAAACTCAACTAGACTTCTGCCCCTCATTCTCGATCTTTTGCAGAAAACTGGGCCTTGACTTGGTGCCACGCGTGGGTCCCCTGGCCGTGGATCCGCATAGCATCGGCATAGTGAAGCTATACAATGTGCATGTGAGCAGCGCGGATAATGCGAAGGCATCGTCGGTAAGCTAAAATTATTTTAATAATCTGCAAACTATTAATAACTCACTCCGGTTATCATTCTCGCAATCTCTCTATCTATTTATTCTTCCGTTGATCTCTCCGTCTTTCTCTCTCTCTTACTCTGTTTATGTTATTTCTCTCTCTCTCTCTGTCTCACTTGCTGTCTTCCTTCCTCTCTAATTCTCTTCCCCTCTCTCCCTCTCTCTCTCTCTCTTTCTCTCTCTGTTAATCTATCTCTCTACTTGTTTCTTACTCTGTCTCTCTTACTCACTCTACCCATCTCTCTATCTCTCTTCTGCTGTTATCTTTCTGTAACTCTTCCCTCTCTCTCTCTCTCCCTCTCCCTCTTTCTCTCTCTGTTACTCAATCTATCTCTCTACTTGTTTCTTACTCTGTCTATCTCTCTTACTCACTCTACCCATCTCTCTATCTCTCTTCTGCTGTTATCTTTCTGTAACTCTTCCTCTCTCTCTTCCATAGAGTCGCGGCACGCTACGCCGGAAGATTCAGCGTAAGATTCTTAGCCATCATTTGTATTTCTGCATGCGAGATTTTGGACATCGTATTGGCGGCGATGATGCTGAGGTCTACTTCTTTCTCTGTGACGGCAAGCATATGCGTCCGGTGTCGGAACGTTTTCTGGTCAAAATCTCCAAGGATGGCTTTTCCAATTACATTGAGAAGTTGCATAGTAATTGCACCGTCTTCACGGATCTGGGTAAGATTAGCTTAGCTCGAAGCGAAAGTCTCTTTTATTGATTTCCTTCTCTGTCTCCCTCTCTCGCAGGCGCTGCTGATCTCAATGAGGGGCTGCATCTGGTGGCCGTGGTTATGCGCGTTGGAAAAATCATTCAATCGGATTCGATAAAGAAGACCGAGAAGAATAGCTCATCTAGCATGAGTGGACCTACCTATCGTCGTCCTTATGGTGTGGGCGTGTTGTCTCTCGCAGACATTTGCCAGTTCGACAGCAGCTTAGAGCAGCAGTCATCCGAGGAGCGTGAGTTCAGCTTCAAGCTGTATCAGAGCGAGGAGAAGGACTTCCATCTGCTGCCCGAGCTGATTATTAAGAAATCAGGTGGAAAGTATTCGCCCATCCAGACAGGGAATCAGAGCACTCAGGGCATTGTGGTATCTCTGAAGCTATTGCATGGTGGATTGTTGCAGGCGCGCCAGGAGCAACCGCTACTCTTCCAAGGCACAACCATAACTCGGAAAATGGGCTTTCCCGATGTCATCATGCCGGGTGATGTGCGCAACGATCTCTTCCTTACTTTGGAGCGCGCCGAATTCGAGCGAGGCGGCAAGAATACCGGCAAAAATATCTTGGTCACGGTCGTTGTGCTCGACGTGACGGGCAATGTGCTGACGGACTGCTTGTGGGGTGCCTCCAGCATGGATGCACTGCCTCAGTATCGCTCCATGATATTGTACCATCAGAATGCGCCTAGTTGGAATGAGATGATGCGTCTAAGTGTGCCCATTGATAAGTTTTCCACGGCCCATGTACGCTTCGAGTTCCGGCACTGTTCGACACGGGAGAAATCCGAGCCGAAGCTGTTCGCATTCAGCTTTGCCCGGCTAATGGATGCGAGTGGTGCCACCTTAGGCGATGGCCTGCACGAGCTGTATGTCTACAAGTGCGAGGATCCCGCCAAGCTGCAACCGGCCAACTACCTCCGCCTGCAGTGTCGACCCCAAGATGCGCAGACCAAGCTGGATTGTGGTGGTTGCTTTAGTCGCAGCTCCAAGGAGGTCTTCGTGATGCGTTCTCTGCTCTGCTCCACGAAACTCACACAGAATGCGGATCTGTTGTCGCTGCTGCAGTGGCGTGCCCATCCCGAGACCATACAGGACTCGCTGACCGGCGTGCTGCGGCTGAACGATGAGGAACTGGTGAAATTCCTGCAGGATGTGCTGGACGCTCTGTTCGCCATGTTCTCCAATGAGGAGGGCAACAGCACGCAGCACTCGGGCCTCGTCTTCCATGTGCTGGTCAGCATCTTCAGCCTGCTGCAGAGCAATAAATTCCAGCATTTCCGACCCGTGATGAACGAGTATATCGAGAATCACTTTGCTGCCGCGCTGGTCTATAAGGGTCTCATCACATCCGTGGAGCACATGGCCGTCTTCATGACCAAGGCAGAGCATCCAGATCCATTTCAGAAATGCTTCGGCTCACTGGAGTATATATTCAAATTGCTGATACAATCCCGACGTCTCTTTGCACGCGCCACTGGAGGACAGTACGAGGATTCGTTCCGGAGGGATCTGCACTCGCTCTTCACAGCGTTGAATGGCATGTTGGCCGTGCCATCGTATGACGTCATCATACCCACGCAGGAGGCATTGCTGAACTCGACGGGCGTGGTGCTGGAACAGCTGAAGGATACGCTGCCCGCTCCAGAACTGGGCATGCTGGCCAGGAATATGCTGGATGCAATACCGCGTGGTGCGCCCATACGACTCATTCAGGCCAAGCTGCAAGCTGTCAAGGACCTGGTGTCGGGCGAGCTCTTCCATGAGGATGGTAAGACAGTCACAGCGGTAATCCAAATGATTAGCCAGCTAATCCTTCTATCCTTTTAGATTCCCGCACGGTTGTCCTTTCGGTTGCCTGCAAGCACCTGCGCATGCATCTCAGCCGACGCGATGAGCTGCGCCTGTGCGCCGAGATTCTCTCGGAGATACTCAGCCAGCTGTTCGAGCTGCAGCGGGAGCAGCGCGAAAAGGTGACCAACACGCTGCAGCATGACCTGGACTCGCTGTGCAAGAATATCCTGGGCATACTGATTCGCACTATCAGCATCATTATGGAGGGCTCCAATCCGAATTTGCCACAACTGGTGGCCTGTCTGCTGGGTCTGCTGCAGCTGCTGGATGAGACGCACTACAAACGCTATTGGGATGAACTGACGCCGAACAAGGATCCACGAGATCTCAAGGATTTCCTCAGCAAATCTCTGCTGGTCTACGAGGAGCTGCTCACCCAGGACTGGCTGGTCTTTCCCACTGATTGGCTGATCATGAAGCTCGCCGCCAACGATGTGCTGCGCAAGTCGCTCGAGGAGTTCGCCAAACCACTCGTCTATCGATTCCTCGGCCCACAGGCCTTCGATTCGCAGCTCTGGTGGAGCTACTTCAGCCTGGCAGTCACATTCCTCACACAGCCCTCGCTGCAGCTGGAACAGTACAGGGAACCGAAGCGCCTCAAGATCTTGCATTCGCACGGTGACATGCGCGTCCTGATGGGCTTCCAGATACTCAGCATGTGGTCACAGCTGGGCGAACAGAAGCTACACTTCATACCCTCGATGGTGGGTCCGTTCCTGGAGGTCACCCTGGTGCCGGAGCCGGCGCTGCGAAAGGCCACACTCTCCGTCTTTTACGACATGATGCAGTGCGAGCAGGTAAGAGTGAGCCTAACCCACTAGCCGACTGTTACATGTGTAAATCCTAAACAAAATTTGCCACTCTTATTCCCAGGCTGCTCGAGGCTCGTTTCGCTTGGTCGAGAGCGAGCTCATTGATAAGCTGGATCTGTTGATTAGCGAAAACAAGGGCGACGACGAGTACCGGGAGCTCTTTAGCACCATGTAAGTTGACTTAGCTACGTGATTAGCTATGTAGTATATCTATATATATCTACCTATACATGTATGTTCAAATGTATATATATGTCTGTATAAATGTCTGTCTCACCTCAATCAAACACTCATTGCAATCGCCTTCCATATGTAAAGGGAACATCTCAGCTTGGTGTAAGTTCAACTCGCATTTATTTGCCTTAGCAACCTCCTTAATAGTATATAGTCAAGTATATAGTAGTGCTTTAATTTGTTGTCTCTTACTGATGCTTCAAGTAAATCGTATAAATCGTATCAATTCCAAAACTAAATATTTCTTAATTCAAATACATTTATTTGTAGCTTTCTGTGTTCTCAATTTCTGAGTTTTTACGTATAATATTAATCTTATTCAAATCTCATTCCTTTTTCCCTATTTAATTTTCAGTTTGACTTTCTAATAATTCTCAAAATGTTTAAAATAAAAAAATTCTCATTTCGAAATATTTTTTATATTAAGTTCGAAAATTCTTCAATACATCATAATTATCTGCTCTTACATCTCCTTTTTTAGCTTTCTATACTAAATTCTGCACTTTTTTAGTCCATCATGTATTTATCCAATATCTCATCTAATTCTGTATGATAAATACATATATCTACCAGGATATCTAGACCTCGGCTATTTAATTTTAATACTTCTAAAAAATATATATATATATTTTTTGAACTTTTTTTAAAATATTTCTTTATTAAAATACCTTTATGTTTGCTGTATATCATAAGTTCTAAAATTCATTATACCATCATACCTTGATCGAAAATTCAATCTGTATCTTTTGTATTATAAACACACCCACCAGAGCATCTAATCCGCGACTTCTAAAAAAATATAGCTTATTCGAAATGTATTTAATATGCAATAATCAATCCTCTTCTAGTTTGCTGGAGAAGGTGCAAACGGAGAATCCGAATTGGAAGGATGCGGGCACCGCTTTCATAGCGTCTGTGACACGTCTGCTGGAGCGACTGCTGGACTATCGCAGCGTGATGCAGGGCGAGGAGAATCGGGACAAGCGCATGACCTGCACCGTCAACCTACTCAATTTCTACAAAAACGAAATCAATCGGAAGGAGATGTATTTGAGGTGCGTTACGAGAGAGAGAGGGAGATTTCAACCATTCAATGGATCGATTGAAATTTATTTAATTATTTCTTTCATAGATACATCTATAAGCTGCACAATCTGCATCTGCAGGCGGAGAACTACACGGAGGCGGGCTTTACACTAAAGCTGTATGCCTCAATGCTTAGCTGGGATCGGGAAACGCAAAGCTTTGCGCCCTTCGATAACAGCGGGCAGCCGGAATGGCAGCGCAAGGAGCGACTCTATCATGAGGTAAATCCAGAAAACTAAGCGAACTTTACACCAACTCATACTATATATGTGTATATAAATTTCTATATTACAGATACTCAAGTACTTTGACAAGGGCAAGTGCTGGGAGAAGGGCATTCCGCTGTGCAAGGAGCTGGCGCAGCTCTATGAGACGCGCCGCTTCGACTACAACAAGCTGAGCGACATACTCATCCTGGAGGCCAAGTTCTTTCAAAATATATTGACGCAGCTGCGCCCGGAGCCGGAATACTTTCGCGTTGGCTTCTACGGCATGGGCTTGCCGCTCTTTGTGCGGGTAAGCGAACTGCTTATAGATAAAACAAACCCCAATAGAATCTATTCACTGACCATCCCAATCTCTTACAGAACAAACAGTTCGTCTATCGCGGCTTGGAGTACGAGCGCATCGGTGCGTTTACACAGCGCCTGCAAACGGAATTTCCCAGCGCCCAGATTCTGGCCAACAATAGTCCGCCAGAGGCGTCGATTCTGAATGCACCCGAGCAGTATATACAGATCAGCAATGTGCGACCGTTGGGCGATGCACAGGCACTGAAGACGGCCATGGTGCCGGTGCCGGAGAAGATTGCGCGGTTCTATGAGGTGAACGATGTGACGCGCTTCATCTACGATCGGCCCATGTACAAGGGACCCATTGACAAAGACAATGAGTTCAAGTCGCTGTGGATCGAGCGCACCACCCTGGACATTGCCAGCCCGTTGCCGGGTATCCTGCGCTGGTTCGAGGTCAAGCACAAATCGGTGCAGGAGCTGACGCCGGTGGAGTATGCCTGTGAGATCATTAACAATGCGGGCAAGGAGCTATCCGACCTGATTGTTCAATATAGACGCGATCCCAAGCGCAACATCAATCCTTTCTCGATGCGTCTGCAGGGCACCATCGATGCGAATGTCATGGGCGGCATCAGCAAGTACCAGGAGGCCTTCTTCTCGGAACAATTTCTCAAGTCTCCGCAGGGTGCGGGACAGCAGGCGAATGTGCAGCGCCTGAAAGTTCTCATACTGGAACAGATACAAATTCTGGAGCAGGCGCTGGAGCTGCATGGCCAGCTGGCGCCTGCTGGGGTGCAACCGCTGCACAATCGTCTGCTGGAACGCTTTTCGCAGCTGAAGCAAAGCCTCTCCGGCATGGGTCGGCTGAAGCGTCAACCCTCCGAGAGCATTGTGAACACACCACTGCCACCGCTGCCCACCGAGCAGCGTGCAGCTGCAGCAGGAGCCGGCGCTGGAGCTGCCCAGCAACAGCCGAACGCCAACTATGTGTACGAGCTGGATGAGATCTATACGCGACCCGGCGATACATTGCGTCCGGTTGAGTCCATAAATTCCTATCAGACTCTTAGTAAGGAGAACCTCAGCATAACTTTGCCGCCCGTGGAGCAACTCGATGCGCCGCCAGTGCCGCATCGTCCACGCTCCCAGAACTTTGTCATAGCCATGAACGGCAGTGGCAGTGGCAGCGGCAGCATCGACAGTCCGGAGGTGCCGCCCAAGCGCCAGCCCATGAACATTTGTTCATCCAATGCACCACCTCTGCCGCCGCGTGGCATCACGCCGGACAAGCGTGCCTCCAATCCGATGATATTCAATGATTTCGGTGCTGGCAACGCATCCGATGCTGCAGCCAGGCGGCACTCGTCACAGCAGCAGCATGGCCAAAAGTATTCTGTAGTGGACATAAGCTTCGACGATCCAGAGGCGGATCAGCAGCCGCACTCGCTACCGCCCAATCTGCAGGAGGCGGGCAATCACCTGAGCGTTTGCTTTGCGCCCAACGATTTCCGTGACTCCGGCATCTCGACGACCAGTTCGCGTGAGCTCAATCAGCTGAACAACCTCAGCGAAGAGTCAGCCAGCCTCTCCATGAGCACGAGCACGGTCCATCATCGGGAGCACTGTCGCATGAGCTCCAATGACAGCCTGGAAATGCATATGCATGCCGGTGGCTTGAATATAACCCAACGCGACAGTTCCACCAGTTCGTTTGATGTGGAGGACATACCCGTGCCACCGCCACCCATACCACCCAAATCCTTGGGCGTAACAGCGAATGGATTGGGCCTGAATTTGACCAGCGACGAGGCACACTCACCCAACACACATGCATCGCTCAATCATTCCATAAACAATCACAATCATCATTCACACAGCATTAACAATCAGCAGCAGCAGCAGCAACAGCAGCAATTGAATGGCGATGTTCCCGGCGATGGCTACAGCTCGCCGCAGCATCAGCTGTTGGCCAATGGCCGTGCGCCGGCGGCCGCTGTTGCTGTTGAGGCTGCCACAGTCAGTCATCCACACGATGGCGGCACTTTTTGAGTTACAATATGTCGCTGCCATCATCCACCCGATCAGCCGCATCAGCCACATAAGCCATCCTCGTCCACCTCCACATCGGACAGCACCGAGACGCAGACGGCCAGCGAGAGCAGCGACTCCAGCTGTTCGACGCAATCGCTGACACCACAGCCACCAGAATCACCAATACCAGCAGCTGAGACGCCACCCACACCGATTCCGCCGCCGCCACCGCCGCCTCCACCGCTATCAGCTTCAGCTACGTACAATCATTTCCGGGCGACGCACAGTCTGCCGTACTGTCAGGATTGCCTGTCCTCGCCATCACCTACGCCCACCATCATTACGGAGCAGGCTCAGGTACATGCCACGCCCTCAACAACAGCACCGCCCCACATTGAGCACTGTTCGTGTGGCTTGAGCTTTGCGGTGCAGACACAGTCCAATTCCAACCCCAACTCCAGCTATGTCTATCAGTTGGAGCAGCAGCAGCTCAACTGTCAGCAGCAGCATCATCATCATCATCATCATTCTCAGCATCATTATCAGCTGCAGCAGCAGCAGCAGCAACAGCAGCAGCATCCGTATCAGCATCAGTCAGCCGTTACCCATAGAGAGTGAGGATTAGTTTCTTATAACAAGTATTGTGTCGATATTAATTAATGCATTAATCTCAATAATTTTAATTAAAATTATTTGCTTCGGTGCCAAATGTTGTAAAAAAAAAAAACAAAACAAAACAAATATTCTAATTTAAATGCAATATTTACTAAATATCTCCCTAAATACATAAAGTATATATATCAGTTAGGATTATGCTACGATTGTGGAATTGTCGCTGAAGTTACTAAGCTGCATTAAAAAACTAAATAAACGAAATATATTTATATCTATATATATAAGAGTTGATAAAATTGAATAAATTCTATGAATCGAACTATATCTATACCTATAGAAAATGCATATGAAAAATCAAAACCAAAATGTAAAACGCTAATCAAAACAAGCAACAAGCAAAATTTACACACACACAAACAAACAAAATGACAAAATGTGCAATGCAGTCTTTACTTTAATAAACAGTTAGATATAAATATATTATTACAAAGAAAATAATAATATATATATACATACTTTCATAGCTATCATGCATAAAGTAACAATCGTTTTCCAGTTTTATATATTTTTTATCAAAACAAAAAAAAATATATATATATATATATAATATGAAAATATAAAATATATAGCTAAGATATCAGCGCAAAATACTCATAATTTATTTAAATTAAAAAAAAAAAAGTATGCAACAAATATTTAATCCACTCTTAATAGCTGAGAAGCAAACTAGTCAACAACGACAGCGCGACAGCTGTGAACTATGAACTTTTTTGATATATATACATTTACCCTATATATGCCCGATATATACATACATTGAAAATAAAATATGAATTTATTAGAAATCAATAATATATAAAAAATTTACACCAAAATACAAACAGTTTCGTAAAACTTAATGTCTGTCTTATAGAATGCTCGATAAAGGAGAAGAGATAAAAATTGTATTTTTTGTATTCCCTTTCCGAAATTGTTAACTCTCCATTAAAAACAGTATTACAAGTCAATTGTATAAAAAAAGTAAAAATGATTCGATTACAAAATAATATTGCACCTTATAATAATATTGCAACTTTGATAAGAATCACACTTCAGAGAAGCTAGTTCGCAGCCAAAATGGTAACTTCCTTGAGATCATTGATCAAACGCTTGTTGTATTCCTTGCAGTTGATGGGACTCACAGACTGGATAGTCATATTGTTCCTCAATGCGCCCATGTAGAACGAATTCTTGCAGCTCAATTTGAAAATGTAAGTTGAGTACCTAACATCTGAAAATATTTTCTCGAATTTAACCAGATCATTCACTTGGGCTTCAACGATTTCCTGGGTTGTATGCCTAAGCAACTGTTCGGCAACCCTGCCAAAGCACTTGACCGATTGTTTCGACGTCCGATCTGCAATACATACCTGAAAGAAAAAGAGTTCAGAAATGAGACACTCTATAAATCTTAATGTACATCTTACTCACAGTAATCAACAGGTGATACTTGAAGCTAGGATATGCTGCATTGCATCGCTCGCAATAGTATTGGCCACTGCCCACATCCTCGACCTTTTTGTTGCAGTTCCATTGAGGGCATGCTATGTAGAAGGGAGTCGCCTGATTGACCCAGAGCACGACCGCCTTGCACTGGAAGTAGTCTGGTTTGAACCCTGAACCCAAATCTAGAATGTAAGCATCCTTCAAGGTCATCCATTTGAGGCTGCGACTGCCTCTGTCTGCCCGCGCAGACACCATGAAGCTTACGTTATCGCCGCCACCATTATCGAACCAACCACGCAGCTTATGGGCCTCCGGTATATCTGGATTAATTTTAAGAAGTGAGCAACCGCCCATGTTAAGACTTTTGCCGCCCATGAACTCATTGACACGCGATCCTTTGACCAAGATCACGGTCTTGACATGTCCAGCGAAATGGACGGCGTCATCGTCCCAAAGTGTAAGAGTGACGGCCGCGTTGCTCGTATCGACCAAGGTGAGTTCGCGTTTCTTGAACTTCTTGTTGGTTGTGTTTGAAAAGCCACTCACCAGATCGCCAACATCTGTACAAATGCCAATTGTATCGAGGACTGCGTTACTTTCCATATTCGACACTTGTGAAATAGGTATTACGTCGAACTTTATTTCGGGTATGTCCCCAGTGTCTTTAGCATCGCAGAGCAGAATCATTGTCTCGTCGGTAATAATCATCTCGTAATCATTATTAACTTCGGAATACTGCTTGTTCGCTGACCTAATCCAGCCCTTAGAGAAGACGTAGACATTATTCACCTCAATGATGTTGTGGAATTTATCACACTGGTAGTTAAAAGCGGTGGCACGAATCTCACCGGTGGCATCCATTAAATTCATGTTAAACAATCTGCCTCCATTATACAGGCGTATGCGCGACTTGGCGGTTACCCGGGCTTTGATGAGCAATTGATTTTGATATGGACGAAGGTCGGCAATCGGAATTTTAAATATATTAATTTCGTTCATTATGCTGCCCATGGTGTTATTGGAGATATTGTCGATGTTAGCGTGTTCCAGTATTTTTGGACTACTTGTCGCTAGGGCAGATGCTATTGGAGCCGTAATCGGCCTTGCCGTGTAGGTTACGGGTTCGGCAATTTTTGATTTTACTTCTTCCCCCGAATTTAGCACCCTTAATTAGTTCACGATATGCACGAAGCTACAAAATTTGGAGTGCAAATGATTGTTTACATTGAGGCACTAACCATGGTATGGTTAGTGATTATGGTTATCAGTAAGATTGAATTATCAACGTATCCGCGGCACCCCTCAAGAACTGCCTCGATAAGATTATATATATCAGATTATATATTATACACTGATCAAGATTCCTAGTAATAGATTTGTAATCATCGCCATTATGTATATATTTTAACTAAAAATTTTCTTTGCAAATTTTAATACTTTACCGATTAAATCAATCCGTGAAACACAAATTTTTTATTATCGGACCAAGTTGTGGGAATTTAAAATATGACTAATGCCACTAACCATACAACACATAGAATGGACAACTAGAACCAACTTTTTTCACGAACCAGATTTCATTTTCCCGTCCTAATCATCTTCGTATTATCGATTTACTGCTCGGTTGGTGCTAATAAAAAAAGCTCAGCTTTATAAATAATATTTCACAAATCTTTATCAGCAGCAATTGAGCTCTGCGCGATCGTGGTTATCGATGGCTGCTTAGCCGCGAAATATCGAAAATCATTGCAAGTCACTCAACATTCTCATCACTAACAGTATTATCAGTTGGAAACGGTGAAGCTTTTTAGAATAAAAATTAATTATCCGCTGGTCAGCATCGGTATCGCCCACCATTCCACCTGCATGAAGCGAAAGTAGCATATTGCTTACGAGGATGGTCTTACTGCACTCAGTCCTGTAGAATGAAAGATTGATCAAGTTATTGATAGATAATGAAAAACATATTTTCATATAGAATCTAACTCCAAAATCGTTTAATCATATTACTTTATATATGTATGTATGTTTAAGGTACACTACATAGTTCCCTTAAATTTATTTCAATCAGATGCGATATATGTATATAAAATTTTAACTTAATTAACTTAATGCTATTATCTCGAGACGCGCGCTGCACGTGTTTGCAATCTAGTTGGCAGGTCCAATGCCCGTCATTTCCTTAAGCTCTTTGATAAGATGCTTGTTGTATTCCTTGTAGTTGATGGGACTCATGGACTGGACAGTGAGCTTGTTACGCGTCATGTCACCGTACATCTCATTCTTGCAGCGCAATTTGAAAATGTAAGATGAGAAATTGATATCGGAGAACATTTTCTCTGCCGTTGGCGGATCGTTCTCCAGAGCATCGCCCACTTCCTGAGCCGAGTGCTTGAGCAACTGCTCGCCAACCTCGCTGAAGCAGGTTACCCAACGGTTCGAGGTCCAATCTCCAATGCTCATCTGTAAGCAAAACAAGTTTAGAAATAAGATTTGGAGGAAAGATTAATGCACATTTTACTCACGTTAATCAGCAGGCGATACTTAAAGTTGGGAAATGCTGCATTGCAGCGTTCGCAGCGGTACTGGCCATTGCCTTCATCCACGACCTTTTTGTTACAATCCGTTTGGGGACACGCTTTATAGAAGGCGTTCTCCTGCTTGATAATGTGCACAACCGCCTTGCACTGGAAGTAGTCTGGCTTATCGCCCGCACCCAGATTTCGAATGCGAGCATCCTTTAAGGTCACCCAATCCGTGCTGAAGCTGCCGCCACCAGTACGCGCAGACACCATCGTGCTTATATTATCGCCGCCACCATTATCGAACCAACCACGCAATTTATGAGCCTCCGGTATATCTGGATTAATTTTAAGAATTGAGCCACCTCCCATGCTAAGACTTTTGCCACCATTGAACTCATTGACACGCGATCCCTTGACCAAGATCACGGTCTTGACATGTCCAGCGAAATGGACGGCGTCATCGTCCCAAAGTGTAAGAGTGACGGCCGCGTTGCTCGTATCGACCAAGGTGAGTTCGCGTTTCTTGAACTTCTTGTTGGTTGTGTTTGAAAAGCCACTCACCAGATCGCCAACATCTGTACAAATGCCAATTGTATCGAGGACTGCGTTACTTTCCATATTCGACACTTGTGAAATAGGTATTACGTCGAACTTTATTTCGGGTATATCCCCAGTGTCTTTAGCATCGCAGAGCAGAATCATTGTCTCGTCGGTAATAATCATCTCGTAATCATTATTAACTTCGGAATACTGCTTGTTCGCTGACCTAATCCAGCCCTTAGAGAAGACGTAGACATTATTCACCTCAATGATGTTGTGGAATTTATCACACTGGTAGTTAAAAGCGGTGGCACGAATCTCACCGGTGGCATCCATTAAATTCATGTTAAACAATCTGCCTCCATTATACAGGCGTATGCGCGACTTGGCGGTTACCCGGGCTTTGATGAGCAATTGATTTTGATATGGACGAAGGTCGGCAATCGGAATTTTAAATATATTAATTTCGTTCATTATGCTGCTTATGGTGTTATTGGAGATATTGTCGATGTTAGAGTGTTCCATTATTTTTGGACTACTTGTCGCTAGGGCAGATGCTATTGGAGCCGTAATCGGCTTTGCCGTGTAGGTTACGGGTTCGGCAATTTTTGATTTTACTTCTTCCCCCGAATTTAGCACCCTTAATTAGTTCACGATATGCACGAAGCTACAAAATTTGGAGTGCAAATGATTGTTTACATTGAGGCACTAACCATGGTATGGTTAGTGATTATGGTTATCAGTAAGATTGAATTATCAACGTATCCGCGGCACCCCTCAAGAACCGCCTCGATAAGATTATATATATCAGATTATATATTATACACTGATCAAGATTCCTAGTAATAGATTTGTAATCATCGCCATTATGTATATATTTTAACTAAAAATTTTCTTTGCAAATTTTAATACTTTACCGATTAAATCAATCCGTGAAACACAAATTTTTTATTATCGGACCAAGTTGTGGGAATTTAAAATATGACTAATGCCACTAACCATACATCACATAGAATGGACAACTCGAACCAACTTTTTTCACGAACCAGATTTCATTTTCCCGTCCTAATCATCTTCGTATTATAGATTTACTGCTCGGTTGGTGCTAATAAAAAAAGCTCAGCTTTATAAATAATATTTCACAAATCTTTATCAGCAGCAATTGAGCTCTGCGCGATCGTGGTTATCGATGGCTGCTTAGCCGCGAAATATCGAAAATCATTGCAAGTCACTCAACATTCTCATCACTAACAGTATTATCAGTTGGAAACGGTGAAGCTTTTTAGAATAAAAATTAATTATCCGCTGGTCAGCATCGGTATCGCCCACCATTCCACCTGCATGAAGCGAAAGTAGCATATTGCTTACGAGGATGGTCTTACTGCACTCAGTCCTGTAGAATGAAAGATTGATCAAGTTATTGATAGATAATGAAAAACATATTTTCATATAGAATCTAACTCCAAAATCGTTTAATCATATTACTTTATATATGTATGTATGTTTAAGGTACACTACATAGTTCCCTTAAATTTATTTCAATCAGATGCGATATATGTATATAAAATTTTAACTTAATTAACTTAATGCTATTATCTCGAGACGCGCGCTGCACGTGTTTGCAATCTAGTTGGCAGGTCCAATGCCCGTCATTTCCTTAAGCTCTTTGATAAGATGCTTGTTGTATTCCTTGTAGTTGATGGGACTCATGGACTGGACAGTGAGCTTGTTACGCGTCATGTCACCGTACATCTCATTCTTGCAGCGCAATTTGAAAATGTAAGATGAGAAATTGATATCGGAGAACATTTTCTCTGCCGTTGGCGGATCGTTCTCCAGAGCATCGCCCACTTCCTGAGCCGAGTGCTTGAGCAACTGCTCGCCAACCTCGCTGAAGCAGGTTACCCAACGGTTCGAGGTCCAATCTCCAATGCTCATCTGTAAGCAAAACAAGTTTAGAAATAAGATTTGGAGGAAAGATTAATGCACATTTTACTCACATTAATCAGCAAGCGATACTTAAAGTTGGGAAATGCTGCATTGCAACGTTCGCAGCGGTACTGGCCATTGCCTTCATCCACGACCTTTTTGTTACAATCCGTTTGGGGACACGCTTTATAGAAGGCGTTCTCCTGCTTGATAATGTGCACAACCGCCTTGCACTGGAAGTAGTCTGGCTTATCGCCCGCACCCAGATTTCGAATGCGAGCATCCTTTAAGGTCACCCAATCCGTGCTGAAGCTGCCGCCACCAGTACGCGCAGACACCATCGTGCTTATATTATCGCCGCCACCATTATCGAACCAACCACGCAATTTATGAGCCTCCGGTATATCTGGATTAATTTTAAGAATTGAGCCACCTCCCATGCTAAGACTTTTGCCACCATTGAACTCATTGACACGCGATCCCTTGACCAAGATTACGGGCTGCACATGGCCATCGAAATTGACAGCTTCATCACCCCACAATGTAAGAGTGACGGCTGCATTGCTCGTATCCACCAAAGTGAGTTCGCGTTTCTTGAACTCCTTGTTTGTTGTGCGTGAAGTGAATGTCTGAAGCTCGCCCACTTCCTTGCAAATGCCAATTGTGTCAACGGCTTCTTTATTTTCCATGTTCGATACTTGCGAAATAGGTATCAGGTCGAACTTTATCTCGGGTATGCCACCATTGTCTTCTTCGTCGCATAGCTGAACCATTGTCTCTCCAGTGAAAGTCATCTCATAGTCATTTTTCAGCTGAGAATACTGCTTGTTGGCCGGCTTAAGCTGACACTTGGAGATGAAGTAGACGTTGTCCACCTCTATCAAATCGTAGAACTTATCGCACTGCTCTTTAAAAGCGGTGGCCCGAATCTCACCGGATTCGTCCATCAAATCCATGCTGAAGAGTTTACCTTCACCGCGTGCATTGCTCCAGGTGCGTATGGCCGTCTTTGAGGTAACTCGTGCCTTAATAACCCATTTGTTCTGATATGGACTGAGACTGGCAATCGGATGTGTTAGACTGGCATTGAGTGTTCCGTTCATTGTGCTGTTCATAGTATTATTATTATTATTATTGTTGTTGTTGTTGTAAGATTGTTCCTTTTTCACTGGGGCACTTGCTATAGCAGGAGCTGCCTTTGGTGCTGTGTCCTGCTTGGCTGCATTCTCGTATGTTACGGGTTCACCTATCTTGGATTTTACCTCATCCCCTGAGTTCAGCACAGTCACCTCGGTTACAATAAGCACGCGTCTAAGAACAATTAGTTAGATAAACCTTTGCAGCCATTTCCAAGTTCAATCATCAACTTACTTGCCGGAGCCCTCTTTGCCAACCATGGAGGTCATGTATTTGTCCAAACGCACAATTGTGTTCTCGTTGAGCAGTCCCTTATGCTGCATCTCATTTAATTGGCTAGCCAGCATGGCATAGCTGTTGTAATACTTGCCATCGGACATTAGTAACCGAAAGCGTTCCTGATCCGTATTGGTGTTGATTCGCTTGATACCCAGAATTTGCAACACCGGCTGTGGGACGTCCTCGCCGTGCATAATGCGCTGTAAGGAACATGAACTGTTATTGTAATTTCTGTTACATCAAGAGGTATTATATATTTACCGCAATGACGCCCGTGCTAAGAGTCGCAATCGGCATTTTAAATAAAATTACAATAGGATTTCCTCCCAAAAAATCAATTACAGTTATTGCGAAATGCGAAATGCAGCGCAGTTATAATCTGTGTGATGCCCGAAGTGGCGGGAATAGTAATGTGAAAATTTTTAATCGATATATATTTTTTATCCTGAAAATATCGATAACAATTCAACCATGTGAGTGGTAACTATCGATGACTTATTGACCGCAGCACTATAGAAAAGTCATCGTAGACTGAACTGCATGCCCGTCGTGCTCGATTCTGTCGTACCTGTTTCGTTCGCAAATTAAAATAATTTGCCCACCGCGTGGATTTATAGCTACATATGGTTACAAAGTCTTCAGAAACTGAATCGAAAGTGCAACTGCTGAAAAAAGTGTGTGCAAATATTGAATAAATCTATATGAAAATTTCAGCTGCCAATACGAAGCAAGTCACAAAGAGCAAATAAAAGAAACAATGAGAGAGCGAAACAGCACCACCGTGTGATAGCTAGTGTAACTCTTCTTTCCAAATAAAACAAAACAAATGAGAAACAAAGGATAGAAACCCCGAAAACTCCGCACACTCAAACGCACACAAATACATACAATAGGAAGAAGAGCAGATGATGAAGCAGGCAAAAACTGCCCAATAAACGACAATAAAGTTTACAAAATGTTCGATTACAAATTATTATTTGCATAAACTGCATTGAAGAAAACGTAATTTGAAAACGTAATGCATTGGTTGCAGTAATGCATTCGAACTGCAAGTGAAAGGAGAAAATCCATTGCCATCGGCTCATTTAACTGTCTGTGTGTGTGACTGTGTTTGTGTGTCTGTGCCCGTACCAGTACATCTGTATGTGTGAGTGTGGAATTAAAATTGGGTTTGGGGTTGGAAAATTGTGAAAAGTGTTAAACGCCACAAAACTTTGCCCCTCTACCGCAAGCATTTAAATAAGAAAAAACAAAAAGGGTACAAATAAAAATGCCCAGCGCCTCGTTCACATCATCACGCACCTATGTGCGCCGCTCCAGACGAAAAGGAGCCAATCGCATAGCCATGCCTAATCGTCCCACGGGCAACATAATGGATCCCATGCTACAGCAGTCGGTGCACGCGCAGCAAAACAATACTCCAGCAACAAGCACAGCTTCCGCATCAGTAGCAGCAGCAGGCGCAGCAGCAGCAGCGGCTGGAAATAGCAATAGTTCAAATAGCAACAACAACAACAACAATGCTGCTCCCAGCAGCAGCAATGCCACGGAATACTTTGACAGCGGGCAATCCACGAGTAGCACTGCCGCCGGACCCTCCGCTGGCCTCAATCAAAATCCGTGCATGAGTAACATCTACAATTCTGTGCAGATCATGGACACCTCCGATGGCAACTCGACGTTGGCCAGCACCTCGTCAGCCGCTGGTCCCAGCAGCAGCAACAGCAATAGCATCACCTGCAATTCTAATTTTCCCACCACATCGGCTGCCAGTCAGACCAACAGCAGCAGCAGCAACAGCAGCGCCGGCAGCAGCAGTAGCAGTACCAGCGCCTCCTGCTGCCATCAATCGCCATATGATCTGCGTCGCAAAATATCTGCTGTGAGTAACCATGATCAATGGTGCTCCTCGGGCTCGAGCGGTGGGCCATCGGTCGCTATTATGGTGGGTCCTGCCAGCAGTTCGCCGCCTTTACTCAATCCCAGCAATTCACCTGCCTGCTCCTCATCAGCATCGTCGGCTTCAAACTCGTCATCGGCCTCCTCATCATCGTCGTCATCGCCCTCGGCCATTGTACAGGCGCCCTCGACCAGCGCCACCTTTCCCGTAAGCAATGCGCCCACAACAGGCGCCACACTCGCTCAGCCACCGAATGTGCATAGCTCGGTGCCGCAGCAGCAGCACTGTGGTGCACTGCCCGTGGGTGGTGCGGCGGCCGTAATTGAGGAAAATAATTATATGTTGCCAGCACGCAAACGTTCGCGCCGCCTCTACACGCAGAGCGGAGAGACGGACACGGCGGCGGTGCCCAGCATGGAGGCCGGCAGCGGCTCCAGTGCGTCCAGTGGTGCAGGACCCACAGCGGCGCAGTATTTGCAGTACGAACTGGCCGATGAGGTGCTCCTCGCCATATTCTCCTACCTTCTGGAACAAGATCTGTGCCGGCTGGCGCTGGTCTGCAAGCGTTTCAATACCATTGCCAATGACACGGAACTGTGGAAGCGTCTCTTTCAGTCTGTGTTTGAATACGATTTGCCGCTCTTCAATCCCGAGCTATGCAAATTTGTCTTCGAGAAACCTGAGGAATCGGAGTTCGCCAATCCTTGGAAGGAGAGCTTCCGTCAGCTCTATCGTGGCGTTCATGTGCGCCCCGGCTACCAGGACAGGCGTCAGCCTGGACGCAGCATTGTCTTTTTCAATACCATACAAGCAGCTCTCGAACCGGCCTTTGCCGCGGGCTCCAATGCTGGCGCTGGCGCTGGCAATCTCTCTGCTGGTCTATCGAACACCACCAACAGTACCGGCAGCGGCAGTGGTGGTGCTGGCGGTGCTGGAGGCGGCGGTGCCAGCGTCAATGCCCTGGCCAACATATACGAGGAGAATGTACCGCCAGCAGAGCATCCAGGACCACTAATATTCCTGCATGCAGGCCACTACAAGGGAGAATATCTATTCATTGACTCCGATGTGGCACTCGTCGGAGCAGCGCCTGGTAATGTAGCCGAGTCTGTGGTACTGGAACGCGAGGCAGGCTCCACTGTGATGTTTGTGGAGGGTGCCAAATACGCCTATGTGGGCTACCTAACGCTCAAGTTCTCGCCGGAGGTCACATCCACGGTGTCGCATCACAAGCACTACTGCCTGGACATTGGCGAGAATTGCTCGCCCACTGTGGACAACTGCATCATACGCTCCACATCGGTGGTGGGCGCCGCTGTCTGTGTGGGTGGCGTCAGCGCCAATCCCGTTATACGCAACTGTGACATCAGCGACTGCGAAAACGTCGGACTCTACGTGACGGACTACGCCCAGGGCACCTACGAGCACAACGAGATCAGCCGCAACGCCCTAGCCGGGATTTGGGTGAAGAACTTTGCCAGTCCGATAATGCGTGAGAATCATATACACCATGGACGCGATGTGGGCATATTTACCTTTGAGAATGGCATGGTATGAATCCATATACATATTTATTTTGCATATAAGTCAACTACTTATTCACCTTAAACTTCAATAATTGCCGTTTAATTATTATAATTGCTATTTCAGGGTTACTTTGAGAAAAACGATATACACAACAATCGTATAGCCGGCTTTGAGGTCAAAGCTGGCGCCAATCCTACAGTTGTCAAGTGCGAGATTCATCATGGTCAGACGGGCGGCATCTATGTGCATGAGAACGGACTGGGACAGTTCATTGAAAATCGAATACATTCAAATAACTTTGCGGGTATGTAAATCTATAATTACTGATAACAAATAATCGATATCGATATTAGTTACGATGGAAATATATAAAACAGAATAAGAGATGACAGATTAGGTGTATATGATGAAATTACTTAATTTATAGATTTCTTTCCAAATACATAGAAAAATATTGACATCAGTTGAGTTCAAAGAAAGATATCGAAACAATGATCGATTACAATACTGCGCTAACACTCAATTAATCGATAGCATTTTCGATACATTTCGATTATATTTTCGAAATACTAATGAGTAACTAATAAAACTTGAAATTTGTTCCTTAGGTGTTTGGATAACATCGAACAGCAATCCAACCATACGCAAGAATGAAATCTATAATGGCCATCAGGGCGGCGTCTATATCTTTGGTGAGGGTCGCGGTCTCATTGAGCACAATAACATCTATGGCAATGCCCTGGCTGGCATTCAAATACGCACGAACAGTGATCCGATTGTGCGGCACAATAAGATTCATCATGGCCAGCATGGTGGCATCTATGTGCACGAGAAGGGCCAGGGGCTGATTGAGGAGAACGAGGTGTACTCGAATACATTGGCCGGTGTCTGGATAACCACGGGCAGTACGCCAGTGCTGCGACGCAATCGTATACACTCCGGCAAGCAAGTGGGCGTCTACTTCTATGACAATGGACATGGCAAGCTGGAGGATAATGATATATTTAACCATCTGTATTCGGGTGTTCAAATACGCACTGGTAGCAATCCGGTGATACGTGGCAACAAGATCTGGGGCGGCCAGAATGGCGGAGTTCTGGTCTACAACGGCGGACTGGGTCTGCTTGAGCAGAATGAAATCTTTGACAATGCCATGGCTGGCGTGTGGATTAAAACCGATTCGAATCCCACACTCAAGCGCAACAAGATCTATGATGGACGCGACGGTGGCATATGCATCTTCAATGGCGGCAAGGGCATACTTGAGGAGAACGACATCTTTCGTAATACGCAGGCGGGCGTGCTGATCTCTACGCAATCGCATCCGATACTGAGACGCAATCGCATCTACGATGGCCAAGCTGCGGGCGTGGAGATTACCAACAATGCAACAGCCACGCTGGAGCACAATCAGATATTTAAGAATAAGTTTGGTGGCCTGTGCCTGGCCAGCGGTGTGCAGCCGATAACGCGCGGCAACAACATATTCAACAACGAGGATGAGGTGGAGAAGGCGGTGTCCAGCGGTCAATGCCTATACAAGATTAGCAGCTATACATCCTTTCCCATGCACGACTTTTATCGCTGCCAGACCTGCAATACAACGGATCGGAATGCCATATGTGTCAATTGCATAAAAAATTGTCATGCAGGACATGATGTTGAATTTATACGACACGATCGGTAAGAGAGCAATGACTATATATATATATATATATATATATATAATCATATACATTTGATTTAATCGAAATTCTGTTTGACTTTGCAGTTTCTTTTGTGATTGCGGTGCCGGCACCTTATCCAATCAGTGTCAGCTGCAGGGCGAGCCCACGCAGGATACGGATACACTCTATGACTCGGCAGCACCCATGGAATCGCACACACTGATGGTTAACTAGGGCAGCCGCCGCATCAGCATCATCGATAAAAACACTCTAATGGTATTTTATATTTTCAATTAAGCTCTCAACTGTTTAGACTCTAAGACGTTCGCTAACTCGCCCTCTCCCACAAAATTGTGTTGCTGTATATATTCACTAAGACACACACACACACACCCACACACACGTACACAAACACTCACACACCCACACACACGTACACAAACACTCACACACACTCAAACTCCTACCCGCCTAGATACACACACACACTCAATAATACAATCCATTGTATATAAATAATAATTAATCTGCGTTCAAAATTTAACTCAATGTGCAATTTAGTTTAAACCAATTTAAAATACAATTTATGGAAATGCTTCGACGCCTCTCCACTATGTCCACAATCTGTCTCAACGAAACAAAACACATTTTCAAACAAAAAATAATGCATTTCTTTTTGTACACGAAACGAGAATGTTGAATGAAAAAACTATATGATACGCTAAAAGGGTGAAACCACTAAGACCCAGTGAAGAAAAACGATTTTGTAATGTAGCTAAGTAGTTGTTTTTTTTTTTTCTTAATTCCAACTAAAAACTAAAACAAAAGCAGAATGAAATGTATTTTAAGCCGACAACAAACAAACAAAAAATAACTAAAAACTATAACAATACGAAAAGCAATTTTAAGTATTAATAACAAATTAGATAAACGACATCAGCCGCTTTTTTTGCTTTAACAACAAAACTAACAAGCATACAAATATAAACAGAAACATATGCATATACATATAAACATAAACATTAACATATATATAATTAATTAACTATGCATAATACAGTTTTCAGAATCAAAAGCGTTTAATAGCATCCAATAATGAGCAATATTTCATGTCTAAATGTCAAAAAAAAAAAAAGAAACAAGTAAGAAGGCTCTAGTCGAGACGGCTCGACTACGAGATACCCTGAACCCAAAAAAGGTGATACTCTTCTTCTTTACGCACGTATAGGCGCGCGCTCTGCTAACCGCGCAGTTGCTGCCGTGGCTTGGGGGTGGGTTGGGCTATACTTTGAACACTTATAACTCAATTTCTAGATGGATGATCTTAATGAAATTTTCAGAGTAGATTAAGAATATCTAAATGTGTCTATGTGCCAAATTTCAAGTCTCTAGTATTTGAAATGCGTTTTTTGCAAATTGTGGGCGAAGGGGGCGTGGCATCCAAAATCCAAAAATTACATAATCTGCGTATTCATAATATCTATCTAAATATACAAATTTAAAGTCTTTAGCTAAAACGGTGTAGAAGTTATGCTCAAAAAACATAAAAAATTGAATCGAATTTTCGATTTTTTATCGATAATTTGGAAATGGGATGAGTTATCGAAAAAACAAAATAAACTCGTACTGCGTAGCTAACATATGAGTGTTCATGTGAAATTTCAGCTCTCTAGCTTTTGTAGTTTCCGAAATCTCGACGTTCATACGGACGGACGGACGGACGGACGGACGGACGGACGGACGGACGGACGGACGGACGGACAGACGGACAGGGCTCAATCAACTTATTTTTTTATGCTGATCAAGAATATATATACTTTATGGGGTCTGCGACGTCTCCTTCTGCCTGTTACATACATTTTCACAAAACCATTATACCCTGAATTCCCATTTTCAATGGGTTCAGGGTATAAAAAAAAACATTATAGCGTAGCTTAACGAATATATATACATATATATATTTGTGTCATTTTAGCAACTTAAGCTTAAACAAAAAGGAAATGAACTGTTTCGGTTTGCGACAAGTATTCAAAGTATTCGAATTATGCAAACTCATTATTTTAACTATAATCGATATTAGTAAGTAGCATTATATACTATATAAATATATATATCGTGTATGTTTTTAGAGATACACAGCAACTAGTTTTATATAAATACACATACATATATATATGCGCAGCGTAGATCAGTTTAATTTTTTATAAAAATTCTTTAATTGAATATATTTTCTTTTTAAGCATACTAACTAGTTTTGTTTGCCAATTTTGTTCTCTGCTAATATTTGATTATTATTATTATTATTATTTTTTGATATGTTGCCAATGTGTTTATTTATGTTACATTTATTGGGAATCGCTTGTTTTTACATCAAATTGAAATATATCTAATTCATTTTGCATAAATCAAATAACTTTAAAGATAACGAAAACATAAAGAAGTGAAACAAACCATATGCTAAACATAAATACTTTACTTATCTAAATATAGGCAAAAACAAACACAAACACACACAGACACCAACACAGACGTATTTCAAGTATATAAAGCGTATTTACTAACAACAGCTAAAAGATATAATAAAAAATAATATAAAAATAAAAGCGTTGTGCAGACCTACTATATACATTTATATATATATTTATATATGTGTATCTGTATTTGTATTTCGATATAAGAGCAAGAGAGCAACGACAATTTTGAATTGTAAAACATGCAGACACACACACACATACAGAGAGGTACACACACACACACTCACTCAGACACACCTATATTATGTAGAAATGAATTTTAATGTGTTACCTACGCATCGTCGTCGACTTGGACTCACAGACAACAAACTAATTATACATATACCAGGTATAAGCTAAAATTATATTTGAAATTATTTCACAAAAAAAAAAAAAAAAAAAAAAAAAAAAAAATTAATGCTGCTTTTTATTTAATATCTGTAGGTAAATGCATAGAAGGCAACGGTCATAAAAATGTTCATTATTAATTTTAACATTATTTTCAAATTATTTAGTTCATTATTTATGACCACAGCTGTCTATACATATATAGTATATACAGCAAAATGAGCTTTCATTTATTGATTTGTATATTTATTGAAACTTAACAGTTTTTGTCTGCAGACAACAAAGCAACAATGTTACAAAAATTGCCTGCTTTGGCATATTGTATGGGACACAGGCCGAGGCAGTCCTTCGCACTGGGATTTTGATAGTAGGGCAACAGATATCTGACCACATTAACTTCGCCCAGTTGGCTGGCATGATGGAGTGCGGTGCGACCGCTGCCATCGGCCACCTCGAGATTGGCGCCGGCCAAGCGATACGATTCCAAGCGATCGACATTCCCATGCTCGGCAAGCGAGCGCAGTTTCTCGGCCAATTCCAATGGGTCGTCCGTTAGGGTGGCAGAACGTTTTAGCAATATATCAATTATCTCATGATTGTCGCCATCGATGGCCTCGTGCAACGGCGTTCGATTGAATCGATCCGTTAAGTCCACTGGACTGCCATCGTCTAGTAGGGCTAGGACGCAGTTCTTCTTTCCCAGGAAACAGGCCAGATGCAAAGCCGTTCGCCCCTCCGTATTCGTATCGCTCAGATTGGCGCCATATTGCTTTAGACTTATCAGTTTATGTGGATTATCGTCACGGACGGCGGCTTCCACCAGAGCCGGAAAGAATGTGGCGCACATTTCATCCCGTTTCTTGTCACTGGAGATTTGGAGGTTGCGTGCCACGCCCTCAATTAGATCGACCTCAGCACTTTTAGCTGAATGAGTTAGGGTCATTTCGCCGCGCAAATTTTCTTCAATTTTTTTCTTCTTAACGTCCAGGTCCCATTCCTTTTTCCCCAGCACATAAGCCAATTTGGTTAGCGCTGCCTCCTGAGTCATATCGTTGGCAGACATCACGCCTGAGCCCATCCAGTTGCTCAATATATATTGGGGCATCACTTTACCATACGGACATTGCGTCATATTCACAATAATAATGCCACGAGAAACCGCATCACCGATCAGATCGATCAGCTTACAATTTTTGAAGGGTATATTGCCGATGCCGTAGCTTTGGATTACTACTCCCTTCATGGGAGGCTTGAAGTAGGCCTCGATCACCTCGGGTGTGATGCCTGGATATATACGCAGGATGCTCACGTTCCGCTCCATTCCCGTGAACACCGTGAACGGACCTGAATCGCTCTGCTTAAATATTAGTTTTTTATCGATGTCGATGCTAACGTTAGAAGTGCCCAGTGCCGGGGCATTGGGAGATTCGAATGCGTGAAAGGAATTGTTTGCCCTCTTCATGCTGCGGCAACCACGCAACACTTTGTGCCCGAAGAACAGTACCACCTCCGGCAGATCAAAGTTGCCAGCGATCAGCAGCGATGCTATGAAATTGTTTCGGCCATCTGTGAGCATCTCAACCATGGGCAGCTGACTGCCGGTAATTACAACGGGCTTGGTCAGATTTTCCAGCATAAAGGCGAGAGCTGAGGCAGTGAAGGCCATGGTGTCTCTGCCGTGCAGTATGACGAAGCCATCGTAGCGTTCGTAATTGTCCTGCAAACAAAAATATTAACCCAAAAGGAAAGTTTTGCATAGAGTTATGCGTACGCCCACTGTTGTTGCCAACTGTTCCCAGTTATCCGCTTGCAGGCAGCTGGAGTCCACCAATGGTGAAAACTCTATTATCTCATAGATCACACGGTATTTGGTGTCATGAATCAATGGCAGAACCAACGGTGCGTTTTCGCCTCGCTCGAATGGCAGATTGTACTTTTTGTCGTGACAGTTGCTATCTAAGCGCAGCCGGTGAACTAGTTCATCTTTAACATACTGAAGAGCTATCGACAAAAAAAAAAATTTTTTTTTAATAGTTTTCAATTATACATACATATATCATACTTACTGCCGTCTTCCATCCGCATCATGCCAATGCAACCACCGGTGTGTATGACAAGGACACGCGCTTCTTTATTATGCGCACAGCGACATGTTGGATTAGCCATTCCTGTCCACTCTCACTTTACACTAACTAAATTGTAAAAGTTAGTTTTGCCAAAACTTTTTTAAAACTAAGAAGTAACATTGCATTCAAAAGATTACAAATCCGTTAAATTTAATTACGGTAGCGTTGCCAGATGACCGCATATAGCATTAATTTGGTACCGTCAGTGATATTAATAGCCAAATGTTTTTTTTTTTTTTTTTTTTTTAATATCTACCGATTTATAAAACACTAAAATTTAAACAATTTATTACGAATTTGACAGCTTGCCTGCTTTTTAATTTTAGAAATGGCGCTATTATTTTAATTCAAATATTGTGGCGTTGCCAGTTGTATATAAGCAGAAGTTCATTACATGTTAATAACACCAAACATTCTGTTAAGCAACATTTGCGTGTGACCATTTTAATAAACATGTTATATGTGTAAACATATATTATATACCTGTGCGTGTGCACGTGTGTGTGGGTGTGTGCACATGTGTAAACAAATTAATCCGGCTATTGCTTATGCCGGGGCCAAACAAATAATTTATTAAGAACAGTAATATAAACTCTGATATTTACTTTGATCTGTGTGGTAGCATCAAAATGAGTTTGCTATTTAGCTGCCGACTACAACAACGCTCGTGTGCATTGAGTTTATGCAGCCGATCATCAATCAGCGCGCTTAGGATCGCTGCCAAAGAGCAATCGTGACGTCACTCGCTTCCTCTTACTGCGTGTAACGCACACCTGCAACGAGCTTGAGCCACTTGCCATGCGGCCGTCCCTTCAAAAATGTCCAGGACTGAACTAATTGTGTAGCCGTAAGGACAAGCAACTTGATGACAATTTAATTAAGATGCACAACCCAAAAATTTGCCGTTTGTCATTAATTAATTAGAGCAACAACAACAATGGACTGATGCGAACAGTTGTTGCTAATGTCTGCCAAAAAATACAAAAAAATAACAAACAGAAGAAAACAAAACAAAATAAAACGAAAGCATGCAACATCAACGGCCCAGCAGCAACAGCAATAACGGCAACAAATTATTTGCTAGAATTGAGCAATTTGCTAGTTCTGCGTTGCGTATAGGCAATATTAAAAATAAAGTACGAGCGCCCAGCGAAACGGCAAGAGCAGATCACCTTGTCTAGAGATCATCATCCGTTCGGAAGATGAACAAACGCGGCATCATCATTCTGTGCATCATTGCTACGCTGCTGTGCATTGTGCTCGGGGCGAACTTCTACTTCATGTACTACCTGAATGCCGAGGAGGGTCAGCTGGCGAGTGTACGAGCGCTGGAGAATATGATCAGGCATAAGATGCGCCATCTTAAGCCAGCGTATCTCAATCGTAATCCACGCTTCTTCATGTTCCGCAACAAGCTGCTGAAGAACTACAAGCTGGCCAACTACGAGAATGCCAGCGTGCTCTGGGAGATAGCCAACTGGGTGAGTCGGTTATGTGAATACATACTTATTTATATACCTAATTGACAAATTTCCCCTTAGTGGCCCCACGAGAACGAGATCTATCCCTTGTACGACTCCTCAATGGGCCAGCTTCTAAAGACGTTGCGGGATGAGCCCATCACCCGGGCCAACAATTTGGCACGCGGTACGCAGCTAAAGCTGCTGCTGCGTCTCAGCAACCAGCAGAAGGTAATCTTTAAGCCGCAATGGTATCCACGTGACGTGGTCATCGAGGGCGTCGTCTACAGCGGCAAGGATCGCCATGTGGCCGAGGTGTATGCCTTCTATTTGGGCGCTGTGCTCGACCTACGCTGGACGCCCATTGTGGTCGGTCGCGTGGTGAATCTCAAGACTGAGCTCTACGCCCACGGCGATCAGGAGCTGCAGAACACAATCAAAGTCGAGGCGGACGAGGAGGGCAATGAGACATATTGCCTATATGGCAAGTGCCACTATTGCAACGAGGAGGAGACTGTCTGCGGCGATGAGCAGCACAACATCGAGGGCGTCATCATCTACATTGTGCCGGGCACGCTGGCCAAGCGTCGTTCGCCCTGGCAACGCACTTACAAGGAGGATAAGCGCGCCATTTGGGAAGATGACATGACCTATTGCAAGTAAGAGAGATGTTAAGAGAAATTCGAGTGCTCTGATCGAGACTGCTCGACTAGAAGATACCCTGAACCCGATGAGAAACTGCATAATTCGCATACAATGCGTGCACTAAAATTCCAATTCTCAATGGGATATAAAAATAATAAATGTTCCACCATTAATTCTAGCTCATCTCATTTCTGTTTCGCAGATCTCTCAAAAACAAAATGGAAACAATTCGGCTCTTGGATCTAATAGACGTGGCCATCTTTGACTATCTGATACAGAATGGAGATCGTCATCATTATGAGACGCGTGAAGAGCGCGTGGTGCTCATTGATAATGGTAAAGCTTTTGGTAATCCCAACAAGGATCATCTGGACATACTGGCACCGCTCTATCAGTGCTGTCTGTGAGTCAATATCCTCATTATAATAAAGTTTAAACCAAGCTTATGCCTATCTTCAATTCCCTTGTCCAGCATACGTAAATCCACGTGGGATCGCCTACAAGTTTTCTCGGGCGGCGTCTTAACCGAAATCGTCGATCGTCTGTCCAAACAGGATGCTCTCTATCCGCTCATCACGGACAAGCATAAACGTGGCGTCGAGCGCAGATTACTCGTGGTATTCGCTGTAGTGGAATATTGCATGGACAAGGAGGGTGACAAGATGTTCAAAACTCTCTAGTTCCAGTTATTGATTAGCTAACGTCTAGGTTGTTATTAGGTTTAGTCAATCAAGTGCCCAAATACATACACATATGCTATCTATAGTTATAGTGATTGCTTTAAATATCAAATGAATGAGATACGATGTTTGTTTCAACGACTTTTCCAGATCAATTGTTAAATTTAATGTTACAATTCATTTGTAACTATTAGTTTTATTTAAAGTTAAGATTGTTGCCTAGTTTAAACAGAATACAAACTGAAAGTAAACAAAACTAAATATTCTGAATGCAGTTTTGTAAACCGCATATGTCGGTCTGTTGATCGGGTCGAATGGTTCAGATTTTGTTCGCATTTACTTCTTTCTCTCCTTATTAATTTTGCTGAAAGTGAACAGTTTATTAAACTGTTTGTTGTTCCTATTATTAGGCCGATTCTGCAATAGATTAAAAAGTGATTCATATTAATATTATTCGAGAATTCAAATTATACCTATCAAACTTACCTTGCCGCGTACTTGTGATTTAATTTCCGTGCCCTGCGCACGCTTGGCGCCGCCTTGAAATTGCCGGAAGTCGACGTTCTTGTAGTCAAAGTTCTGCACCGCTGCGCTATTGGGGGGCAGCTGTACGGGTCTACTGGAGCTTTGTGCCTGCAAGCGCTGTTTGGCCTTGAATCGGTTGTTCTTCTCCTGGCGTTTCTGCTGCCGCTTGCTGAGCACGGGCTGTGGATTCTCCGCGGGACTTTTCTCGATGGGCACTTCGATCACATTGTCGTCTTCAAAATCATTATCTATTTCTATTTTATGTTGTTCGGCTACGTTAGCTATTGTCTTAGCCTCGGACGTCGAAGCACTTGTATTCTCCTCATTCTTGTTGCGTTTCGCTAGCGCGGATTGCGCCGTGGTCGACTGATGTTTACGTTTAAGCTGTTCTTTTAGTGGTAGGTTATAAACAGGATCCTCTTCCACCTTTGTGTCTATTTCCACCTTGATGTCCAACGGTGCTGGCTCGGCGGGGCAGAGACGTCGCTTGAGGAGCTCGTTATTCTCCTTTGCGGTCTGTTCCAACTTCTGCTGTTGCATGAGCGGCAGAATAGCCACGTAGCGCTTGTAGGGCATGCGCATTGTCTGACTCTCCTGGCGGCCGCGTATCCAACGCGCCTGCGCCTCCTGTGAGGGCTTCGCTGGTTTTTGGAATAATGACAGAGCAGGTGCTGTTACGGATACCAAAGGTACCTCCAGCTTTGGTTTGTTTGTCTTCTGCAATTTGCCTGCGGCATTGCGGCTTAGAAGCGTGGGCAAATCATCGCGCGTTTCCTCAATGTGCGAAAAGTCCAGGGGGCAATTCAGTTTGCTGCTGAAGTCCTTGGTGCTCACCGATAGGCTTGCGGGTGCAATGTGACGTGCTTCTAATACGGGCTGTAATTAAAAAGATATTTGAGTATTGATTTTGAAGGTACTTCTCTAAGACTCACTTTAATCAAAGGCTGCTCACGCGCTCGCAACACGATTTGATGCAATGTATTGAGCTGCTGGCGCACTAAGGGGGGAATAGGATTGCAGCAGGCCAATATGCCTTGCATTTCGCGGGGCAAACTTTCGGCAATTTGTAGCATCATATGATTGGGCAGCACATAGCCGTAGCTTTCGTCCTCCTGGCGTGCGGTAGCATCGCGCCACTCAAAGATGCCGCGCAAAGCATGTAGCTGGCGATTGTCAAAGGAGCGCTTCGTCTTGCGCACTAGATCCAGATGTGAATCCGGTCCGATGTGCGGCTTGGTGTAGCGCTTCTTGCAAACGTCCGTGCTCATTTGGTAGACCATACGCAAACCCTGTAGGCCCTGCTCGGCCTGTAGCAGATCGTTGGTGAGGCGTTCGTAAATATAGATGAGATAGTGGGTATCCTGGCGTGCATAGTCAATTAGTTGTTGGGGCAGCGGGCGCATACGCCAGTCTGCCAACTGCAAGCTCTTATCCACATCCAGATCTAGGTAATGCTTCAGCAGAAATGCCAGCGAAAGCCTTGCCATGTTCAAGGCTTTGGCTGCTCGGTGGGTATCGAACATGTTAACGATATATAGAGAAAGATCGCGTTGCAGCCATTCAATATCGAGATCGGCGCCATGCAATATCTTCAGCACCTTAGGATCGGTAAGCACAAGATTTAGGATGTGCATGTCCTCGCGCAATGTCAGCGTATCGAAAATATAGTCCTTGGTGCGTGTGGACATCTGCACCAAGCAAGTGATGCCCATGAAGGTGCGATACGAATGATGCTCCACATCGATGGCTATTTGAGATGCTTGACGCAGCTCGGCAAGTGCCTGCTGCAATGTCTCCATACTGTCCACTAGCATCAGTTCAGTTTGGGCTGGTGGCGCCGGCAAGAGGGGCTTTTGCTTTTCCAATTGCTCTTGGGGCGGCTCAAATTTCAACAGCTCAAACTCATACGGATGTAGGAAGGACACCATGTTGCCGGTATCATCGTATTCGGGCAGCAATGCCAAGGGCTTCAACGAATTCGGTTTTTCTGTGAGACGTGGCCGGAATGGATTTTGTGCGCTATTGTCCACCGGCACCTTGAACTGCATTTGCGGTCGCATTATATTTTGCGCCGTAAATAATCGTGCCGATACCGTGCTGCGCGCCGGTGTGCCAGGAGTGGCGCTGTACCGATTCCAGCTGCCAGCACGTGGCGTTTCTTTAGTTACAGTCGATGGTTTTGCGGCACGTGATGCAGATTGTAGATTGACCTGGGTTTCGACAACCACCGGCTGGTTGCCACGTCTTAGGCCACTCTTAATGTCTAAGTTTGTTGTGATACGTTCGAATAGAATATCATTGAATTCCTGTACCATTTCCAGTTGCTCATCGCCTTGACGCCTATAGAATATCTTAATTCTATTATATTTGTATAAATAAGTGGAATAGATGTTTACCGTCTGATGTCGCCTTGTATGTTTTCCGTCTTTAAAACCTTGTTAATCAATCCCAGCACTCGCTGCGACTGCTCCTCCAGCATGCGTGCATACCCGGGATAACTGAGATAAAGCGAGCGAGCTGCGCCCTGTGGAAATGCATTACAGTTGCGTGTAGCAGCCACAACATTGCGGTAAGCGTCCTAAATAATAATATAATATAATATAATATATGCTAATTCTATTTAACCTTTCTGCATTCACTTACCGTTGTAAAGCTGATTATGTTCCTGGGATCAGAGCTGGCTTGAGATGTTGACGGTTGGTCGGCGGTATCGCCTTCAGGCTGTTCTGCTTCCGTCGGATTTTTTCGCTTTGGCGTCTGTGGCATTTTGTTGGGTAATGTAATGAATATCTTTTATTTTTTATTTATTTATTTTTTTTAATGTGTGAACTATTTTATCTGATTTGTATGATGGTTGGGTACAAAAAAATGTGCGTTTTTCTTCTTCTTCCGCAAGAATTAAAAACACCGATAATTTAGGGTTGTCAACACTTTTACTAGCGGTAAATTTTAATTACTCATTGAAATGCAAGACTATTGAAAATTGCTGGCCATTCAAATTTACAGCGAAGAAACTTATAAAAAATTGACTGAGAGATTGAAATGATTTCGACAACATATTCGACCGCATCATGTTTTAAATGTGTCAAATGTTTGGCCTGATTTAAGTATTGTCATCACTAAAAAATTGAATATCGAAACTATCGAAATCATGTCGTTCGATAGCTTGATTACTATTACATCGGTGCTTATGTGATAATCGAAATCCCAGCGTTAACCGCCAGAGATAGAAAACCGTAATTATAAAAAATTATCTATTAAAACTACGTCAGGTCATTCCATCCATAACACAAACCAACTCCCCGCACTGCATCATCATGCTGGATCTGTACAGGCGCGTTGTGGCTCGGTTTCCACTTGGCAATGTTAGTTACATGTTCGCCTACGGTTCGGGTGTCAAGCAGCAAATCGGCTATGAGAAAGTGAACGAGAAGCCGGATTCAAAAAGTGTCATCGACTTGGTATTTTGCGTACGTGACACTCAGGGCTTCCATGCGGAGAATATACACCGGCATTCCAGTCACTATTCGGCATTGCGTCATTTGGGCGCCAACTTGGTGGCTCAGTACCAGGAGCTGCTCGGCGCCAAGGTTTATTTCAATACACTGGTGCCACTGCATGACCTAGGAGTGACAATCAAATATGGTGTGGTGCATGAGGATCATTTAATTGATGATCTACTCAATTGGAGGCATCTCTATTTGGCCGGACGTTTACAAAAACCCGTCACAGATCTCGTTAAGCTCGACGACGATTCACGCCTCAAAACAGCCTTGGAGAGTAACCTACGCTCAGCCTGTCAGACAGCGCTGCTGCTACTGCCCGAGAAGTTCACTGCCTACGAGCTATTCTATGCCATCGCCGGGCTAAGCTACAAGGGCGACTTTCGTATGATATTCGGCGAGAACAAGCAGAAGGTGCACAACATAGTCCAGCCCCAGGTCTCCGAGTTCTTCACACTCTACCAGCCTATTATGAAACAGCTTTCGCAGTACATGGCTGTTGATTTGCATGGCCAGGAGCCGGGTTCACTGCGGCCAGCCATTGTCTTCGAGCAAGATAAATCTGGCGAAGCTACGCGATATCATCTGCGTCATTTGCCCAAGGAGCTGTGCCATCGTCTAAAGCGCAATGCTGCCTGCCGCGGCGACTATACGGATGTGGTCGACTATCTAGCCGTAGCCCCATTGCTCTCCAAGATCGTCCAGGTGTCGGTGAACGACATCGTGTGGCGCAGCAGCATTAAGCAATCGTTGAAAAATATTGCCACCGCTGGGATAATCAAGTCGCTCGTCTACAGCTTTCGCAAGGCACAGAAGACATTCGCAGTTTAAACTATTTATCTCATTTGCTCTAGGCTAACCCCGCGCTAATCCCCTGCCAATTATTGACTAAGTTGCGCTAGATTGTGCTAACTTTTTGTTAATTATTTTTAAGTCCCAAAGTTGTTGACATCAATAGAGAATCTGTAGATTACAAAGTAGAGCCCTTGAGTTTTCATTGCCAGCACAAAAATGTTTTCAAATTGTTTTTCAGAGATCATGACCAGCGATTCAAGCAGCTCCAGCGCCGAGGAGCACAGACGCAAGCGAAAGCATAAAAAACAGAGCAAAGAAGCCGATAAGAAGCACAAGAAATCAAAGAAGCACAAACAGGAAAAGCGCCACAAGGAAAAGAAGCGCAACAAACGAGAGACGTCGCCAGCAGAGGAGCAACTGCAGCAGGAACTGCCTACGAGGAACATTGAAGATATAGCTGAGGCTACAGAAGCAAATGCTTATATGCCCGCGCTGCCACCACATTTAATGAAACAGGAAAAACCTCAGCCACAGCCAACACAGATTATTGGACCCGTCATGCCCAGCCAGCTTGCATCAGTTGAAGAGGATGCGCCGCACACAGCCGAAGTAGCTGAAGATGAAGATGATGATGACATGACGGGTACGTTTGGACCTATGCCAAATACTACACAAGTGGAGCTGGAGGAACGTGCACTGGCAATTAAACTGGCTGCACTGGAGGGCGGCGGCTTGGGCAAGCTCGGCAGCAGATCAAGAAGCACGCGAAGAATGGATGCTGGAGCTGCCCGAGGTGGGTCTGAAGAGTGGACTGGCCGCTCTTAACAATATGAAGCGCACCTTCTACCAAGGCAAAGAGCGTCCAGATTTCAGTGATCGCAGCTCTTGGACAAAAACGCCGCAGAGTGCCGCAGCTGGACCAAAGCCCTGCAGCTCCAAAGACTTGGAGCAAAAGGCGAGGGCAAACTATGAACGGCAGCGGGATGAAGAGCAGGAATCCATTGCAAAGAAACACAAGAAGAAGCACAAACGAGATGAATCCCTTGTCCAGCTACATCAGAAGAAATTGCGCAAGGAGCAGCGTGAACGGGTAAAAGTTTTGCGTTAAAAAAAATAATCTATAGTTTTTAATTGATTCTCTTATTTGCAGGAGAAGGAGCTGGCTGCCAGTGGCTCCAAGCCTGAACGACGACCCTTTAGTCGCGACGTGGATCTGAAGCTAAACAAGATTGACAAAGATCAGACCAAACAAATTGTGGATAAGGCCAAGATATTGAATACAAAGTTTTCCAGCGGTCAAGCCAAGTATCTTTGAGCATATTGTATAAATACGTATAAAATTACGTTAATATAATATAATATATTGAATGCATCTTTTATCGTTGTGGCGGTGGCTTGGGTTTGGGTATTTTGGAAAGTAGTATTTGAATCTCGTCCTTCTCCTTCCAGTCCTTCCACAGCTCGTAGAGATTGACAATTGCGCGCACTATCTCCTGCACCTTGTCCAAGTCGACGTTCAGCTCGGCAAACCATTGCTTGGTAGAGTCCTTCTGCAAAATTACGCATGCGATCTGCAGGCATGCAATGGCAATCTGAAATGCATGAGGAATTGAGTTTTTATTGAGTTATGATGAGTACTCATTGGGTTTACCTGGTAGGGTGGATAGAGCAAGCAGACATCGGTGCGCAGCGAGTCGTTCACTATGCGCCAGGTAAGTGTCAGTAGCTGATCTTCTTGTCCCATGTCCTGGACAAGTTGTAACAAGGGTCGATATGGTTGGAACACAATTAGGCAGCAGTCTAAATTCTCCAGTAAATAAAACTCGCATTCGAGTATGTGATTGGTGCGATACGGAAACTCCTGTGTGTACGCATAGCTGAACTTGGATTTGATGGCCGTCTGGCAAATAGAAATGAGACGCGAATTGGATATGACACCAAACTCCTCCACTTTAGAGGCCAGCAGAATACAGGTGGGCGCCAGGAGGAGAGGATCAATATTTTTCAGTGAGTTGCGCGCATAAAAGCGTTTGAAATACACAGTCGCCGTCGCGATAACCTGTTGGCGCAGCTTCAACTGCTCCCCGAGGACTTGAATGACATTGGCAAAGAATATAAATATCTTTTGATATTCATCCTCGGTGAGAACTAGTAAATCGTTCTGGCGTTCACGTAGCAAATCCTGCTTATCGAGTATCCATTGCTGCGAGTGCGAGCTCTGCCAAAAGTTGCCTGCCATGATGGACCGGCCCGTTTGTTATCACTCGGCTTTGATTTTCCAGATATAACAAAAAGTGAATTGTTTAAATTAATACCAAAAATCGTCGACAACTTCAACAAACAAAAAACAATCTAGAAGCCGCAAATTTTGTGTCGCTGTAGTGTGGCCAGATCTACCCATGACGACCAGCTGATCTTATATACTGGGAAGCATATTATAAGCTTGAATGTTTATGCTCAATTGGCTTTGATATTTCGGTTCTAAAATAAATTGTATGTCTTTCAAAACAAAAAACATTAGCCAAATATTTTAACAGAGAAAGTGCTGCAGTGTGACCCAAGCTGTAATACATCATCCAGCTGATTTGCACGCAGCCAACTTAACGCCTTAGCGTAGTACATATGCGAGTGTGTGAAAATTTCAGCAGGCGCCGCGACAACGGGAACGCAGAAGTTTTAGTTATTTTAAGTGCTTAAAATATTGAACGATTATAAGAAACGATGGCGTTGCGTGTACTTGGAGTAACGCAGAATATGCGCACATACATGCGCGGCGTTGACTTGATCAAGGTAAATAGAAAATGCATAATAATTTATTGGCTTACCCTCCAGTATTTAAAATTACGTAATTGTGTATGTTGTAAGCTGCCAACTTGCAATTTTTATGTTGCATGAGTGGCAAATACCTCTATTGAATGGCTAAAATCACAGCATAAATGTCCTCCACCAATATGCTGGCTTAAAGCTGCTCAAAATAATTACAAAATAGCTTTAGTACATTTGAGGTTATGTTTCCAATTGCCCAATCAATTTGCAATTCAAGTTTTGTTTTGCTTTTCCCGCTTTTCATTTATCAGCGCTACAAATCGGCACTGACCGTTAAGAAGACGCTGCTGAACATACCCGCCACCCAGGTGACCAGGCTGGACAATGGCCTGCGTGTCGCTAGCGAGGATTCGGGGGCATCCACCGCCACTGTTGGTCTCTGGATCGATGCTGGTTCGCGTTCCGAGAACGACAAGAACAATGGCGTTGCCCATTTCTTGGAGCATATGGCCTTCAAGGTAAGTTGGAACACTAATTTGTATATAAATTGTATATTAATAAATATTCCATTATGTTAGGGTACTGCCAAGCGCTCGCAGACCGACTTGGAGCTCGAGGTTGAGAACATGGGTGCTCACCTGAACGCGTACACGTCCCGCGAGCAAACCGTGTTCTATGCCAAGTGTCTGTCCAAGGATGTACCTAAGGCCGTTGAGATCCTAGCCGACATCATTCAAAACTCCAAGCTGGGTGAGTCGGAGATCGCACGCGAACGTTCCGTCATTCTGCGCGAGATGCAGGAGGTGGAGAGCAACCTGCAGGAGGTGGTCTTCGATCACTTGCACGCCACTGCCTATCAGGGCACTCCCCTGGGCCAGACCATTCTTGGCCCAACCAAGAACATTCAGTAGGTGTAAAATAATTTTGATATAATATAAAATCTAATTAAATTGTCATTTGCAGGTCGATCGGCAAAAGCGATTTAACCGACTACATTCAGACCCACTACAAGGCATCGCGCATTGTTTTGGCTGGCGCCGGTGGTGTTAAGCATGACGAACTTGTCAAGTTGGCCGGCCAGACTCTTGGTTGCTTGGAGTCTAGCGTACTGCCCGCTGAAATAACTCCCTGTCGCTTCACTGGCTCCGAAGTGCGCGTGCGTGACGATTCGCTGCCTTTGGCTCATGTGGCTATTGCTGTTGAGGGCTGTGGCTGGACCGATCAGGATAACATCCCATTGATGGTGGCCAACACCTTGGTAGGTGCCTGGGATCGTTCCCAGGGCGGTGGCGCCAACAATGCATCCAACTTGGCTCGTGCCAGTGCCGAGGACAGTTAGTATTTATATTCAAGAATTATTTGCCCCATGCTATATATTTCTAATTTGTATCTATTATTTATGTAGATTTGTGCCACAGCTTCCAATCGTTCAACACCTGCTACAAGGACACCGGCCTGTGGGGCATCTACTTCGTTTGCGATCCATTGCAATGCGAGGTACATACATATTTACTTTAACTAGATTATTTTATAATGACAGCTTTCCTTCAGGATATGCTTTTCAATGTGCAAACTGAGTGGATGCGTCTGTGCACCATGGTCACAGAGGCTGAGGTTGAGCGCGCCAAGAACTTGCTGAAGACAAACATGCTTCTCCAGTTGGATGGCACCACGCCCATTTGTGAGGACATCGGTCGCCAGATTCTGTGCTATAATCGCCGCATCCCATTGCACGAACTGGAGCAGCGCATCGATGCCGTCAGTGTGCAGAATGTGCGCGATGTTGGTATGAAGTACATCTATGACAGATGTCCAGCCGTGTCCGCCGTTGGACCCGTTGAGAATTTGCCCGATTACAACAGAATTCGCTCCTCCATGTACTGGTTGAGGGTCTAAGTAGCTTCGATGCTTTGATCTGAAAAGATATTGTCGCTAGCCGTGTAGATTAATTGAAGAAAAATTTGATCCAAGAGAATCAGTAAAAACAAAACTAAAATAAAACCACAACACATAACTTAAATGAGCTGCTGTAAATATGTTTGTTCGTTGTATTTTATTGATATTTAAGTGATGATAATACATCCAGACTATTATCTAATCGTGCGAGTAGTTGATGGGTATTCCGCTCAGACCCTTTTGCAGTTGGGCTGGTTCGGTTTGACCCAACGCCGGGTCCAAGCCTTGCCAGGTGCGATCCTCGAACGTTAGGCCCGTATCGCTGGTCATCAGTGCCATCTTGGCCTGGGTGGCCACGGTTGTGCTTGAATCGACACTTTCAGTGTCGCCTGTGCCTCCTCGCATGCGACCGCTAACCAAGCTCACATCCTGCGGCTGCACAGCCTGTGAATCGAAGGCCAAGAAGCTACGTCCCTCCGGCAGCAGCTGCTTAAAATCTGTGACATACGCCTCTGGATACTTCATATGCCAGGCCGGATTTAGCGCCATTTCGGCCTCAAATACCGACACAATGGGCTTATAGTACTCTTTGGAATTATACATATTATTGAAGGGACAACCGATGAGCACAAAGCAGTCGATCTCCAGGAAATTGGCCAACTTAGCAGGATTGATACGGCCCACGGAAATGAGTTGCGTCTTAATACCGCGACTCTTGGCCATTTCCTGCAAACGCGAGACTACATCTAAATAGCCAACAGCGCTCAATGTGGCCACAATCAGACCCAGAGTCTGTGCATCCTTGCACTTCTCTATGTAGTAATAGCGTCTTCGTATATATTGTGCTGTTAGAGGATTTTTGGCACTCAGCCTGCCGCTGGCACCGTCGAGAATGTGCCACTGGTAGGCTGTGGTGGTCAGCGAGAGATTGGCAAATCGCTGATTGTCTGCACCAATAAAAATGCAAATGCGCTCTGCCGGCGATGCAGTCTCTGACTCAGCTGGTTGTTTGTTCTCGATGCAGTCCTCGGCGGGTGGTGGATATACCTCGATAACCAGCTTCTTAGGGTGCAGCACATCGCGTAACTGGCTATAGAGCGTGTCCTCGCCCTCAGCTAACTGATGCTCGTAGAGGTGCTGATAGCCAATGTCGAAATAAACGCAAACCTCTCTCTCAGCACAGTCTGGCTGCAGTGTGGCCAGCTGCTGCAGTATTGTGGACAGCTCCAGCGGCAGCACTGGGTACAAATAGAGTACCGGCAAGCGGCTGGCCTTACTGCGGCAAGCATTACCAAAGTGAATAATGCTATCCGCTTCCACATGAGCCGCGGCGATTTCATCTACGCAGCAGCTGCCATACGTGGTGTCTGCTAGAATGAAAACCTTGCAGTCCTCTGCTGTCAGCGCCGTTTGCAAACATGTGCTAATCGAATTGCTATGTGGCAAATAGTCGTCTGGGAATTGCAGGCAGATCTGAGAGATATGTTAAAATCACGCAACGAGTTTTTGTTGTTGCATTTACGCACCCGCTTGTAACCATTTTGTCTTATCCAGCCAAGACTAACTTTTTTGTGTGTTTCGTTCCAGATTTGTTCGAATGTTACCGGCAATTCCGTTGGAGAATCTGTCTGGCGCTCCAGCGCTGCCGTATCCTGGGTGGAAAAGGCAGATGCTGTCATTGTTCGATTTGTTAAATGTGCAAAGATCGTAAAATAAACAGTTGAAGTGAAAGGCCGATAAGTGATTCGATATGTCACTGTCTATCGAAGTTTGTGGTATTTTTTGCACACTCTTGCAATAATAATTTGATATTTGACATGCAAACCCAACGTATCGATATACAATTGCTTTTCCCATCACTAAGCTTAACTGCTCGCCAGGTAACAAGGCAAGCGAAATTTGTCGAAGCTAACCCCAGACATATTTTTTGAGGCATTCAGACGCGCGAACGGATGCAAATACGCGCGCATAACTCGACGTAAAGCAACGGTAAACAAGCATCAATTTTATTGCGAAAGACTAAATACACAGTGAGTTCACAAATCTAAACAAAAATGGATGACTCACGCGAGGAAAGCCAATTTATTGTGGATGATGTGAGCAAAACAATTAAAGAGGCTATCGAATCAACTATCGGTGGCAATGCATACCAGCACGATAAGGTAAACAACTGGACCGGCCAGGTGGTCGAAAATTGCCTCACCGTGCTCACCAAAGAGCAGAAGCCCTATAAATACATTGTCACGGCCATGATCATGCAGAAGAACGGCGCCGGCTTGCACACGGCCAGTTCCTGCTACTGGAACAACGACACCGACGGCAGCTGCACCGTGCGCTGGGAAAACAAGACCATGTACTGCATTGTCTCCGTCTTCGGGCTGGCAGTCTAGTTGGACGCATATCTATCACGATCCAAGACACACACACACAAATCACTAACATCTAAGGGGGAGGGATTAACAAGATTGCCTTGCATTTGTTTTGCGTGTAAGTAAAGCATTAGATATAGTATATGTATGAAATACATATGTATAAATATGAATTAATTATTATACTTTGCAGCTGAAACCCAATTCAAATCGGTTTACTCAATCAACTCTACGACAATTCAGCCGAACGGTTTGTTCAAGCCACTTTACAAGGAATCTAACCAATCTATCACATTACAGCAACGAGCAAAGTATTGTTCAATTTCTTAGAATTCAACACACATACAGCAAAATTTCCAATTATTTAGCAAAATGAAATGTATTTGTATTATTTTCTCGAGTTCTAAATAACAAAAACTGCACACAGTGTTAATGTTACTTATGGTTTTTCATTTGAAAAGTAAATTTAATAAAATGTAAAAATAAACAAAAATAATAATGTATCTGTTTTTCTTCCTTCGCACGACCTTGAGCAACGGCCCCGGCAGTTGTTTAATCGATGCAACTGCTGCAATCGATACAGGGTGTTTTTGTCTTTCTAATCTGCAACTTTAAACTTTGAGTTACTATGGAGCTTATTTTGCTCTGGGCCTTGAGCACACTACAACTAATTAACTTGTTCATTTAAAATTAAAACGTAATAGAATTCAAATATAAAAAATTGAATTTTACTTTATTTTCTCTTCTGTAACTTAACTACGTTTACTTCTTCCGCTGAAACCGCCTGGAAGTCGTCAGCGCTGGCACTGTGCTAGGCAGTCGCAGCGACAGCAAATCCGAGCGCGCCTTGAGACGCGCATTGACTATGTGGGCATAGGTAATGATGCGCTGCTTGGATGTCCGCAGAATGCGTGACAGCGTATTCACATCCACCTCATGCTTTTCGCTAATGAGAAGCGCCAGCACAATGAAATGTGTGAGCGCCTTTTCTGTGCTGAAGGTGGTGCGTGTGCAGGACTTGGCCACATTGGGATCCGCGAATCGATTGCGTATGTCATTTTCCACTTTCTCCGTAATCTTCGACAATTCGACGCGTTTCATTTGTCGTTTGCGCAAAGCAATGAGCGATTGCAGCGCGTCCATGTAGATAATCAATTTAATGTGTAGAAAATCCTGTTTTGAAGGAATTTCTTTGCCTTGGATACGTTTAATGCAGTCACGCAGAAAGTCCGACTCAATGCTGCAAAAGAAATGAGAATAAGTGTTGTGAAAATGCTCTTAATATATACATATGCACAAAACATACGGCAGTTTCTCCAAAGACGTCGAATATACACTTTGAGCTTCCTCGTCCAGGCGATCGAGCAGTGATTGTGGTACCACGTCCTCTACATCGTAGATGTCCTCTATTTTCGTCGCCGTCTTATCGCACTTGGGCACAATGGTGGCCAGATATTCTGCATTGTTTATATCCACTTCGGGCAGGGTACTATCTTCCTCATCTTCGCCTTCCTTTGCCACAGAGCTCTGTACGGTTTCATCTAGATCCTTACGCATCACATCCACATTGACCATCATCTGTTCGTGATTGGCAACATAGCGAGAGGCCTTGCGACCGCCAAACTCCTTGAGTAGTTTCTTTGTGGCATGCTCTTTGCTCAGCATTGGCTGTTTTTCCATTTTCTCCATCTTTTCGTAAATGTGATTCGAGAGCAGCGCCTGCTGCACAGGCACAATTGTTGCTTTGTTTGTTGTTTTATTGCGCACACAGATGTAAGTATCATATTCATCGTTGCTCTGCAAATCACCTACATAGGCATTCACACCGGCGAATACCAATGCACGTTTGCGTGAATTATGCTTGTCGTTGGTCTCAACCAGTGAAAAATTGGAGCTGCTGCCGAGCGAGCCATTCTGGAAATTTACTGCAAGCAAGAGAATTTTTGTTGACTGGTGAAGCAGCTGCAACGTACGACTTACACATTATGGGTGCGCTTCCATCTTGCTGATGTTTGTAAACATTCTCAATTAATGTTTTTCCTTCCATTTTTATTCAATTAAAATAATATTTAATAACTTAAATACAAATTAAATGTTAAATGTGCCGTTGCACGTGTAGGAATAGTCAAACAGCTGATGAGGCGGTGTTGCCAGATGTTTTCTGTCACTAGGGTTGCCACAGATAACGTTGCGCGCCAGTTTTCGAATTTAATAAACAAAGTGCATACCAAAAATGCATTTTTCTTTTATGAATACTGTTGTCTTAAGAGGGGATTTACCAGATATGAGTTGCCCGCCAACTTTCAAATTTATATTCTATGGACTTCGAACATCTGCATTTATGTTAAAGCCCGCGAAGTTATAGTGCTTGCTTTTAACTATTTTTACCACTTGCTGCAATGGCAATAGTTAACATTATATATTATCTCTATCATTTCGATTTGATCTACTCACCAACACTAGTTTAATTAAAAACACTGCAAATGTTAAAAAATTAATACTCATTAGCGCTGCTTCCGGTGGAAATTCTAAATTGGATTCATCCAACAGGCCGCGTCGTCTGCGTCTGTGCCGCTCCGTTGGCTGCCACAGCACCGAGAATTGTTGCTCTGTGGAAAGTAAAATTCACTTAAAGCGTCAACTTTTTATTTGTTTCAAGTACGCACCAATAACTTTCATGAAATTGTCTCGCAGTTGCTTCAGTAATTTAATTTTATTTTCTATGTTGAGCGCCGACTTCTTAATCCAACCGATTTGCATTTTTTTCAGAAATGTCAAAAAGCCCTGCATACTAGGCAAAAGCAGTTCCCCATCATCTGCGCTGCCCGACGGCTCGGTGGCTGTTTCCACAACGCCATCTACATCCTCGGCACTCTCTACATGCGACGAATGCCGACGCGAAGTAGTTTCTACTTTGGGCGTCACCACAAGATCCACATCCAGTGGAGGACTACTGGAACTGTTTCTCACTACCAGCTTGGTCCGGGCATGAATCACCTGACTTTTGTTCGGCACCACAATCTGTGAGCTGTGCTTCAGGCCACCCGCATCACTGACCACCAAAGGATTACTTTGACCATTGCGCATGCCGAAACGTTCCCGCTGATACTCCAGCCAAACGGCGCTGGGTGTGGTGAAGCCTTCGTCATTGGCATTTCGCTCAACTGGCAGCTGCTTACCATTAGAAGTGGCCAGCGGTTGCGACTGCGAGTGAGCTATCTCCACCCACTCGGTGATGCTGTAGTGGCTCAATGCCAGCAGCAAGCATAGTCTCGCCACAAATTGTTGCATCTTGTTCCTCCAATTGTTGTGCTGCGACTGCTGCAGCTCAATCTTGCAACTGAGCTAGAAATCTCGCAGATGTTTCCATAAAAGGGTGTCAACCGTTGCATGCCACTGAAGCACATTTGAAAAGAAGTAAGAGTGTTTTTCGATGGGAGTGTACGACTGTAAAATACCCTGAGCCAATAATTTATTTCATGAGGCACGGTATGATACGTTAAGATTTATCAAAGATGGGAACTTTTTTATTCAAAATATACTATAAGAAAATAAATAAATAAATAAAATAAAAGATAAAGAAAGAAAGAAATAAAAAAAAAAAATAAAAATAAGAATAAAATTAAAATTATATAAATAAAATAAATAAAAAGATATATAATCCTGATAGGAACGAAATTTCGAGATTCAATCTGCTATGGAAGCTTAACATACTAACCCCTTTCCACCTATTACGTATATAAATATACATAAAAGTAATATACCTGCTTAACCACATTTTCCTATAGGGTATTTAAACACACATTCATTTTCAAGCAGTACTTGTCTGATTTTTATTATTATTCTCTATATCGGTTTCTTTTCTTTTTTTAATTAAATTTTAATTGGTTCTAAAATACGAGCACAGCTGAGCGTTTGCATACATAATGTTGGATTGGTCTATATATGTATATGGTCAGATCTATATATACGATAATAATGCCAAACAATTTTCGACCTTAACACGAAGATGAAATCGCGTTAGAAATGTCGGAAAATATTAAAAATTTAATATAATTTAAATTAATAAATTTATATTTACTTTTCTTGTTTTTGTTAAGTTCAAAAATTGTTCAGATCATGCTCGTATATAGTATTATGTTAAGTACCGTTATCCGACAGTTAAATATGTATGTTTTTATGTATGTATGTATGTTTTTATGTATGTATGTATGTATAAGTATACTAGTTTTGATTCTTAGGAAAAATTTAGCACAGAGATTTCAGTTACAAACGGTAGCTGGAAAAGCGTAAGAAATATTAATTGTTATGAATTTTTAATTTGATTTTTATTAATTTTTTTTTAACTTTTCTCTTTTTCTTTTAAAGATCAAGCGTAAGAAAAGTTGTGCGAAATTCATAGAGAGACAATATCGTAAATTTTGATGAACGCCAAGATTAAAAATTTCTTGATTTTTGTTTCCTTTTTTTGTTGTTTTGTTTTCCGTCTTTGAACAAGGTGCTAATTAAAATGTTTTCACGTAAATTTACAGTCTGACAAATATTTGTGTGTATATATAAAAACAATTAAATGTATGTAGAAAAAGCTAGTGGGAGGCGGAGGCTATTTGATGTGTTTGCACAGATGAAAGCGCATCCACTTTAGCGCCTTGTCGCCAATGGCTTCTACCTTGGGCGAGCTGGACAGCCGATGGCAGCCGGCACAGTTCGAGGGCACGCTCTGGCTGCCTATTAGCTCAGCATGGGTTGCAGTTGCTCCTGCAGTCGCTGTGGCTGTTGCTGTTGCTGTGGCGGCTACTCCTGCTCCTGCTGCTGTTGTGGCAGGTCAAATGTCGCCAGCACTGTCCCAGCGCATGTCATCGGCCTCGTGTGTGAGATAACGGCCCAGACCCACCTGCGTCTCCAGGTTGCGCAAATCTCTGTAGGTCTGCTTGTCCTGGAGCCAGTAGTGCATCAGGCTCTTGTCGCAGGTGTAGCGTTTGCGCTGCTTCACTTGCAGCAGATTGTTGATGAGGTCAATGGCTAAGAGGAATGCATTTTATAGAAAATTTGGATAACTTTCCCAATTCCTCTCTCTCTCTCTCTCTCTCTCTCTATGCTTACCATTCGAGGAAATCTCCTTCCAGGGATTTGGTGGATACATGAAAGCCGCGTTCTGTATCTGATCATTAATGTCCTCCTCCTCGTTGAAGGGAAACGTGCCGCTCAGGCTCACATAGATGATCACGCCCACGCTCCACATGTCCAGGGAGCGATTGTAGCCCTTGTTGCGCAACACCTCGGGCGCCAGGTAGGCGGGCGTGCCCACCACGGAACGTCGAAACGATTTCTCGCCAATGATGCGCGCATAGCCGAAATCACAGAGCTTCACCTGTGGGAATTCAGCATCCGAGGAGAGCAACACATTCTCCGGCTTCAGATCGCAGTGGACAATGTTCTGCGAGTGCAGATACTTTAAGGCGATCAGGATTTGGGTTATCAGAAATTTGGTCACACGCTCGCTGAGGCGTCCGCGCGCATGCGAGAGTATCATCTCGAGCATGTCGCCCTTGAGCTTCTCCATTACGACAAAGATGCGTTCCGGCGTCTCGAACATGCGCTCCAGATTGACAACGCCACAGTGGGTTATGTTCTGTAGGATGGCCACCTCGTTCTTCAGCTGTGCCTCCTGCTTGGTGGGAAAGCGCAGTTTGTCAATCACTTTGATGGCAACCTCGCGCTTGGTCTTCTTGTGCACGCCGCCATAGACGACGCCGAACTGGCCGGAGCCGAGCACCTCATCCGGAAAGATCTGATAGAGCTGACCCATGTCCTGCACCTGTTCCTCCGATTCGCAGCACTCTGTGGGTGGGTGAAAAGCAACGATTAGTTTAACCATAGAGATGGTAATGGGCATGGGAATCTTACGTGTATTGGTCACATGCATGAAGGCCTGCCGTATGCTCGTCTCCCAGCTCTTGGCAATGTCGGTGCCGATGCCGCTGTCCGGCGGCGGCAGACGCACCGCCTGCTGCTCGCCCACGCCCTGCTGCGGATCCTGGCCCACGTAGTAGCTGAGATTGGCCGTGCACAGCTCGAAGCAGTAGTCGGCATTGGGTTTCGTTTCGATCGAGAGCAGCTCGGCCAGCGGCAGCTCCTTGTGGTACTTGCTGCCCTGCTCCGATATGAAGAGCGTTATGGTCTTGGAGTCCAGGCGCCAATAGTAACGCTTCAGCGCCTTGTCCAGCGAGGTGTAGTGCACCAGCCAGCCCTCCTTGATGGCCTGGCCGCCACGTTTCTTGGTGTGCTTCACGGACTGCACGATGCGCATCAGGGGTATATTGGCACTGGGCGAGGAGGACGATGAGGATTGCGACTGCTCCGATTGGCCGTCCGTTGATTTGGCATCGGGTCCAGTGCTGCTGTTGTCCGCCATGGTGCCGTTGACTAGCTCCGGTGGTGAGTTCTGTGCATTGGTCAGCGCCTTGGGCGCCTCCCTTGGTCGTCCGGCCACCAGATTTGTGCCGCCACCCATGGCCTTATTGTTGTATATGGCAAACTCGGCTTGGGGCCCGTCCTCGAAGTCGCTGTCGTCGAACTCCTCACGAAAGAAGTTATCACGCTCCTTGCGCGGCGTTCCCTCGCTCGCAATCTCCGCTTGCAATTGACTCAGCTGCGCCTCGCCCGTACAATCCTGCGGCACCTTATCCATGCACTTCTTGTGAGTATTGTACTGGCAGTCGCGGCACTGCAGCCCCTGCTTGAACAGGCCCTTCAGCAGCTTCTTGCAGTGCTGGCACACCGTGGGTATTCCATAGGTGTGCACCATGAAGGTGTGCGGTATGCGGAGCACTTGCTGGCCGTTTCGGCTGCTCGCAGAATGGGTCCGCTGATGACGGCCCGTATATCCGGGTATGTTCTAAAGGGCGAAATACAGAATCATTAGAAATTCCATTTGGCAAGAGCGTGCTCGACTTAGAGATACCCTGCTTGCCTAATCGACTCCCTTGCAACCTTACGCCGCTGCGCATTTCGATTAATTTTGATTGCTTAATTTTGACTGATTAATTTAAAATAAATTTTAAAATTAAGTTAAGCTATCTAAGCATTGTATAAAACTGAAATATATATAAATATGTGTATGAGCAAATGAGGTATTTGAGTTGCTTAGTTTTACTAATACTAGGCAGTTCAGGGCTCTATCAGACACTCCTAATTCTGCTGCCTTAGTGATACATGACTTCCAACTCTACACACTATTCCTTCAACTCTCCATTTCACGTAACTCCCAAATTTGCATTGCATCTACAATGAAGTCTTCTCATTTGAAAACTTTTCATTCTACACAACTCTCCAATTCTCACATTTCTCTTGCTTCTACGTCTTTTCTTTTCCTAGAAGTTTTTTATACTACATTGTGCTCTAACAAGTTTATTTTAGTTTCAAATCTCCATTCTACACATCTCTCCAACTCATTGGTTCCACTGTAGTAAGCAATTTTATTGTGCTAGAAGTTTTCTACACTACAATGTAGCCTAACCTAAGTCTATTTTACTTTCAGGTATCAACTCTACACAACTCTCCACAATAGCACTTTTACATTACAGTTAGCCTTCTACACTACAATATAGTCTAACCTAAGTCTATTTTACTTTCAGGTATCAAGTCTACACAACTCTACACAACTCTCCACAATAGCACTTTTACATTACAGTTAGCCTTTTTAATACACTAAAAGTTTTCTACGTTACTATAGACCAAATCTAACTCTATTTCATTCACATTTCTTCACTCTACACAACTCTCCAAGTAACACCCATTTAACTTGTACAGAAAGTATTTCTATTACAAATGTAAAAGAATATGCCAAAACTAAGTACAGCATACTCAACTCTCCACTCTATTCTACACTCTAATCTAACAAAATTCTATTCGCTGCTCTCCTAGCTCTCTCTACATAGAAAAGTTTCCAACTTACTTTTAAGCTAAGCCCCACATCATATTTCTATGCTCCTCTCAACTCTCCACACTCTATAATATTTCCACTACGAGTATTTAATGGAATTTCAAATGAAAGCCAACTTAAGCAGTTTTTATCAAAATTAAATAAAGTTTATTCAAATAATAATACGAGTATATGTAAAAGTAAAATGCAAAAAGAATTGAAGTAAATAAATACTCGTAGGGAGCCCCATTACCGTTACCGTTGCCGCTTAACCCCAACACACTCTTGAAACCGCACTTAAGCCCATCTGCCACTGCGTTACCCATATTTAATTCTTAATTATGTCATTCATAAGCTCCGACATGCGTTTTACCAATGAGCTGCTGGAGTCGTGGCGACCCGTCGACTCCTCGTTGGAGACAAGCGACTGCTGTGAGCTGCCAGACGGGCTGCGGGGCGGCTGCAATGTGAACGAACGTCTCGAGGTGGCATCACTGGAGCGGCTACAATTGTTCGGGATTTTCACCACACAGCGCTTGTGATAGTTCTGACCACAGCCTGTGGTGGATGATACATGCATATATATGTATATATGTATATACATATATATGTCGCAAATTGAGTTAGTTTTTATGACTGAGCAGGCAAGAGAGTGTGTGTGCGTGTGCGTGTGTGTTGGTGTGTGTACATACCATCGCATTTGAGTCCTTGACGCACCAGTCCAAACAGCATTTCGCCGCAAAAATCACAGAATGTGGGCGCCTTATAGGAATGTACGTTCAGGCTGTGCGGCTTCAATGTTGGCATTTCCGATGTCGGATATAGTATGGCTGTTGGCGACCAAAGGAGCAGTGAGTAAGTGAGTGTGAATGGATATGGCTGATGACATTTGTTAAATGGATAAAGTGTGTGCGTGTGTGCGTGTGTGTGTGCTCATCCAACATTGATTGAAGGCGACACAGCAACTACTTACGGCTCGCTGTTAATACAATTTCCACCAATGTCTCGTCCACAACTTCCGCTGCGGAATTGATAATGTGCAGCACATTGGGCGTGCTATAGTCGTGTATGAAGAGCAAAATGCGCTCTGACAGATATGTGAGTCCACTATCTGGTATCTGTGAATAGACAAAGGAGAAGACATGACATGAGTGAGATACAAGAGTGAGAGCGAGGCAAAGAGAGAGAGTGTGAGAGAGATGCTTGTCCATTTTTCATGTTTTGCTTAATTTAACGCTCATTTTGCATATGGCATATATCATCATATACATATATATCAGTTATCATATCATATCTTAATTGATTGTGCGATAAGATGCGAGTGTCGACACACATTCGTACACACTCACACACATATGTCTATTGAGTGGGATATCTATATCAATTAATATATGTATGGCTATACAAATACAGTTACTTGTGCATAATCAGTTTCAGTTGGAAAAACTATGCTATGCTTGAGATACCCTGCACAATTATTATATAATTTGAACTATTTTCTTATTAGTTTTAATGGGATTATTTTTGTGGGTAATTTACTCACTTAACTGTTTCACTATATTTAAATTATTGTGAAGAATTACTTTGATATATGTGAGTGAGTAAGTGAGTGTTCATTATAAACATTGACTGATTTAATTTTTCCCAATAAGAATATTTTGCATTCGTATTGGTTTTTTTTTATCAAATTAAAGGTCTTATTTAATTAAGTATTACGATTTCAGAATTCGCTTTTGTAGTAAGTCCTAAGTAAAATAGTTTTTAATCTTAATCGAACAAAGTTCGATAATCACAATCAGATTTTTTCCAATTGGAAAATGTATTCAGTATTTAATATATATGAATGTGTATTTAATTTTCGATATTTATCGATTTAAAGAATCGGAATTAGAAATTAGATGCAGTAATAAGTTTTCAAAATTTTGATTTCTATATCTGATGAAAGATCAACCCACAGTAAAACCAAGTCATCATTAGTATTTCAATATATTAAGCATGCCATGCATGTCTAAACAAGTTCATCTGCTAACTGATTCAGTATGAAGATACTCAGATATCAAGTCATATGTCAAAGGGTATTCAATCTTAGTTTCCCAAGTTATGCATATATAGATTGATATAGATATCTGAAGTAATTCTAAACTACTTGCGATGACAATATATGGCCAACGGAATAAGAGAGCCATCATAGCCCATTATTTAGTATGGACATTGAAAAATGATACTTGTGTCGGCGGGAGCAGCTGTCAAAGCTCAACTGCTCAGCACAGGCCACAGGACGTGCCAGGATAGTAACGCAACTGATTCGGGCCAAGAGTGAATGCCAGCTGGCTGCTTGGCCGCTTGGTTAATTGAATTGGTCATGGATAACTGCGCAAAACGGAAAAGTGTCTACTGCTGTCTATATGGGACTTCGACTTACTTAATGAAATTAAGCAATTATAGTGCACACATAAATTTATTAGGTACACACTACGACTATACAAATAAACAAATATAGTGTGAGGCAGAGCAAGTGAGAGAATGTGGCAGAGAGAGCAAGCTAATGGGTGACTGAGTGCGAGGGACTCAAAGGGCATAATGGTTGTTGGAAGCCTAAAAGGGCTAACGCTGCACAGTGGGCTACGAGAAGCTCAATAAGATTATTAATATATTATTATTGGGTAAGGATTGGTAATCTAATTTATATTATACAAATTTAGAATGAGCTGAAATTTCAATAAAATAAATTTTTTAGGGAGAAAATGATTTTAACAAAATCAAAATAATTTTTAATTAATTAAAATAGTTTTTAGTTCTGATTCCTTCAAATATATCAAATATATTGACATTTATGAGTTTTTAATAATAAATCTATTCAAGTATTGAAAGTTACTCAATTGCATTTTTATATTGAAAAGAAAATTATAGTATATAAAAGTTGTTATATACAAAACAATTAATTAATTGATTAAATAAAATTAAAATTAATTCTGCTTTAAAAAAAAAGAGCTGTAGATATTGCCTTAAAATCCTCATTTATAATTCAGTTCTAGTATTAATTTACCAACAATTTCAAATTATGATTTTCGTTAGATAAATATGCAATTACTCCCACTGTGCCTTAGTCTGTTGACTTGGCCGCGTTCCGCGCAATAATATTGACTAGTTACATGTGTTTGCGTAGATGTGTTCGTGTGTGTGGGCGTGGGCGTGGGCGTATGTGTGTGCTTAGCTTTTGCATAATTTAGTCGACAGATGTTGACCCATTTGGTCGATCCCAGTCCAGTCGAGCCAACTCACCTTGGTGTTGATGAAGTCGCATGCCAAATCCTTGAGCGTTTTCAGCGTCAATGCATTTGCCGGCACACAAACTGCGTCGCGTACGCTGCCGAATTGGAAGAGGAATGTCACCTCCGGGCCCTCCATGATGACCGGCACGCTGCCAACGGCGCTGCCAACGCTGACGGCGCAGCCGTTGGTGCTGCTGCCGCTGTTGCTGTTGTTGTTGCAATGTTGTTGTCGTTGAGCCAGGTTTGCGTCTTTAAGGTGCTCCAGCTGCGCGAGCGATTGGCGTTATCTCAATAAAAAGTTTCGTTTCAGCAGCAGTTGCTGCCCAAAGCACATCAAGGACGAAGGACGTTTTCCGATTACGCTTAATCCTGTTATTTGTTGTTGTTATTGTTATTGTTCTTTGCTGTTCTTCTTCTTCTTCTTCTTCTTTTTTGGACGTTCTCAGTGCAAGTTTTTGCGGTTGGCTTCGGTTTCGGTTGGAGCGTTGGCGGGGGCGTTCGTAATTCTAGCCATTAACGGTTTGCTGAAAATAGCTGAAATAAAGTTGAAAATGGGAAAAGGTTGGCAAATTATTAGCTTTATTTTTTATAGCCATGCACTTGACTTAATCGCTGGCCGTGAGATATAAAAAAAAATCAATTAAAATTTTATAGCCAATCCACAATGTTTACGGATTTTGATTTATATGCTTCAGATGCAATCAAACTACAGACACAACAAAGAATCTGAATAAAATGTAGTTAAAGTTGTTTATTCGATTTGCGTAATAGTTTTCTGTATTCTTTAATCTATATTCTATATTCTATATTCTATATTCTATATTCTATATTCTATATTCTATATTCTATATTCTATATTCTATATTCTATATTCTATATTCTATATTCTATATTCTATATTCTATATTCTATATTCTATATTCTATATTCTATATTCTATATTCTATATTCTATATTCTATATTCTATATTCTATATTCAAACCTAATTCTTTGACATAATTTTCAAAAACAAAAACAAAAGTTTTTAAATTGAAGTCAATAAATAATGCACAAATGCACAATTTACATACTCAGATATTCTGAGGAGCATTTAGCACACGTTCTCTCAATCAATAATATTGTACAGTTCAATAGTTGAGCCAATTTGTTCGTAAACCCCTTTTCGATATCGGACTCTTAGTAAGTTAGGTCATGGAGCGTGTATCTGGGAAACAATGGGGCCATAAATAATGTGAGCGTGAATTTGAAATTTGAATTTGATTACGATGCGACTGCATTCGATTAGTTAGATATATCCATATATAAGTATGTATATGTATATTTATATATTAGATATAGCTAATTGGGCTTATTACACAGAAACCGGTTGCTAATTGCTCCACAAGATGAACACATGAGAATATTTTCTATGAACAACAATTAGATGAGATAATATGCAAAATGATTAAAATTGTATTTCACATGTCAAGAAAATGCCAGATATTAAAAGCAATTAATAAACAGGCCCAAGACCTAAAGAATGCAGAGTACATACATAAGTGTATATATGCGCCTGTGTGTGTGAGTGTGAGTGTGGAAGACAACGAGGCCCAAGTTAACGAAATGAAAGCCAGGCCAAGAAAAAGACTCGAACGCGTCGGCCGACAAGCAACTTTCTAAATTTTTTAAGTAGGTGTATGGAGTGTAAATGTTATTGTTGCTGTTACAGTTGTTGTTATTGTTGCTGTTGTTATTGTTGCTGCGGCCAAGGCTGAGGGATCAACGCGTAGGCACCAAGCGCCGCCAAGTGCGTTTCGTATTTCAATTGAAGCTGGGAGAGGCTGCGGACTGGCAACACTTCAAGTGGCTGACAGAATTTGAGCAGCAAATGACGCAGCCTCAAGCCAATGCTGGCATTTAACACACACACACACACACACACGCTAGCGCACACACACACATCGACACTCTGCGAGTTATAGCCTTAAATCTTTGAATTTTGACATTTTTACATAATAGCAAGCAACAGCTGTCGCATATTCTTTTTCTTAACAAATTCTGTATTTATATTTATATATATTTAATTATTACTTTGTTAAATTTGTTTTTTTGTTGTTGTTGCAGCTACGACGCTTTGCCACTTGGTGGCATTGTGACTAACCCGTTATATTGTTGTTGCTGTTGCTGTTGCTGTCTCTTGTTTGTTTGTTCTATGCGTTGCAATTCGCTGTTATTGTCGCTGACATTGTCGCCGCGGCACGTTCTATGTTAACTAAGCCAAAAGAGCAACTGATTTGGCCAACTGACTGCAAAGGCGACAACAGCAGCAGCAGCAGCAGCAGCAGCAGCAGCAGCAGCAGCGGCAGTTGGCAGTGGTAAAAGCCAACTCAAAACCCGTTTTACTACACAAACACACACAACAGACACACACACATACGCGTTGAATGCTCTTACGCTACCAGAGAGTGTGAGTGAGTGAGTGAGTGAGCGAGAGAGAGAGAGGGAGAGAGAGAGCGCACGCCGCGCTTAGCTGTATGTGTGTATGCAAGTGTGTGCGTGTGTGCTTGTGTGCTATGAACCAAAGCACTCGACCCAGCACGACAGTTCGTTCTCGTCTCGCCGCGCCTGCACCCGCGCCCGCGCCCGCCCCTTGGCTGATAGCTCTTTGCCCCATAATATTTGCCACTTTGTTTGTTTCCTTTGTTTGTTTGTTGTAACGACCGTTGCCACAGACTTTGCTGCCGCTGCCTTAAAATAATCAAGTAACATTGTTGCCACTGCCAGAGCCGCAACGATTTTGCACTTATTTTCGCTCTATCTCCCACTCGCTCTCTCTCTCTCTCTCACCCGGCCAGGCCACCCATCCAGCTGAGCTAGTCATAGTGCGCGCCCATTTTCTTTGGCTGTCATTGTCAAGGCTGTGCGAAAAACTACCTGTGGTCGCTCTGATAAGCGATTTTCATTGCGACACTCGACCTGACTTTCTTCTTCTTCTTCTTTTGCGCCCAGCTGCAAACGGAATACTTTCTGCTGCTCAGCGTAAATACCTCTATTTAGGTGAGGGCTTCTGTTAACGCTTCAAGTGGTTGAATGAAAAATAATGCAGAGAAATATACAATTTATTTCTTTTATTTGCTGCTCATTGTATGTGCTGTAAATGTGGGGTATATTGGCTTTGAGTCTGTAGTAGATTAGACTAGTTTCTTAGCAAAGCGTTTTAACAGAGTATCCAATGATCATGCGATTCTTTAACTTTAAAAAATAAATTTAATATATATTATAGTTAAAATATGACAGTTCGGCAGCTAGCTCAAGCGTATTCTCAAAATATAATAATTCGTAATGATTTCATAATTCTTTCCCAATTAAAATTTTTAGTATGATCTAAAATATACCCCTATTAGAGTTATACATTTTTACTAGAACAATTCACGAATTAAAATTGTTAAGCTTTTGGGCAAACGTTTTTCATATATTTCATATAAATGATATGAGAAAGGCAGAATATTTATCTAGAGATTTGAGCATATTCTTTATATTTTTTAGCTTAACTTTTAGTATATATCTCTATTATCCATTTTTTTTTAGCTAGTATAAATTGAATTTAATTTTTCCATAATTATATTTTATAGCGTTTAGCTTGGGCACCAGCAAATTTATAGAATAAATTTAATTCAATTTTTCCATTACTATTCTTTACAGGGTATATAGTTAGTCGCTAGCGAGCTGGTGTGCCCATTCCCATTCAGTACCCTTGGTAGATTTAGCTTTTTATTTTTATTTTTTTTGTATAGACAGTCGGCAAACAATAATGGTATAATACGCGCTTTATACAATTAGAAGCCAAGCGCAAATTAGAGCTCGAAATAGACACGTTTATAGGACCGTAAAGCTGAACATTTCTCTGCTGTTTGCCAAGTCTTTGTTCTGTGCTTGACAATGCTAAAGGACATTAAGAGTTCTTCTCCATTGTCTGTATAGATTTATTGTATATATGTATATATAGTACATACATAGATTCCCTTTATTGTCTCATTTCAGCTCAGAGGCCACGCTCACATGTTTATTTGTTCAAATATTATTAGATGTGAAATAGAAATGAAATGCAAATAGATGGAATCGTTGCCCGCATATAAAACTGATAACGGCTAGGCGGCGTAGGGCAGCGCACAGAGCACAGAGCACAGCGCATGGCATCATCATCGATAGATAATTAGCAAGGTGATAATGGGGCCACCGAGAGAGACAGAGATAGAGAGAGAGAGAGAGAGAGACAGAGAGAGAGAGAGAGAGAGAGAGAGAGACATGTGAGAGATGCTGCCAAGCCAAGACAGACAGGTTCAAATTCCATTGTGGGTGGCGACCGAACGGCGACCGAATGACGAAGGGCGTGAGTCCAACTCTCATAAATCGCATTCAGCTGTATGCGGGTTCTGTTGAAAACTTTGCAACAGCTGGCGTACAGTGGACAGGGGACAGGACAGCGGACCTGACGCAGTGCCCATAAATACCAAGGCCAAGGAATAACTTGAACGTGTTTTCTTTATTTGTTTGCCTTTCCCAGCCACACTCCACTTCAATATAGATTGGACTTGGTGGCGCACAAACATTTACAAATGGCATATAAAATGACACACAGACTCTGCATATGCACACCCATGGACATGCAAATAGGGCAGCTCACCAAAGGCAATTAACGATCGAACAATTGCATTATATGGTTAAGGATTTGTTAAAGCATATGCTGTGGCTAGAACTATGTAAGAAATTTAATTTAAATAAAATTAATAAAAATAAAAAAAAAAAAATATATAAAAATATAATAAAAAATATAAACTTATTTTTTAATAAATTAAAAAAAAATATACTTTTTGTATAAAATATTAAAAAATAAGTTTATATATATTTACATAATTTAAAATAATTTATAAACTTATAGTTGAATGTTATATAGAAGTTCACAAATTAATAAAAATATAAACAAATATATTTGATATAAAATATATTAAAATAGTAAAATAAAAAATATATTAATCAAAAATATATATTTTTAATAATTTGTTGTGAGCATTGCTTGATAAATAATATTAAAAATATTCATAGAATATTTTAAATGTTACAAAATAATTTTTTTAAATTTGTAAAACATTCTATTAATTATTCATATATTGTTCTAAGAAATCAATTAAATATTTGATACAAAAATGGTCAATTCTATTTTTACTATCAAAATATTTTTGTTTATATTAAACAGTTGGTAAAGTATATGATAACAAATGCTAACATGTTTTTATTTTTCAATTGATAGCAGAAATATTTATTTATACACAAATTTAAATATATCTTGTAGTTTCTTGAGCTATTTGCCTGGCCATTGGTGTACACAAAAATACATATAAATGTGTAAAGCTCAATGTGGCAGCTTAGTCCACTCGTAAACGAAAACAAAAACAACAAAAAATGGGAGGGAAACAAAATAACCTGCTCTATAAACATGCTTGGTCCGTAAAGTCGCAAGCTGTGCGCTCATCTTGTGATTATTTGGCGTTGTTGTTATTTCACATATTGCTGAATGAATTTTTTATACAACTATATACTATATGCATATATATATATATATATGCTTGATATTTCAACAACTTAATTTTAGTGATTCTAAGCATTTCCATTTGGCAAGCAAACTAAAAACAAATTGCAAATATTTTTCGCTCAAGCAAAAATATGTTTATAAATTATGTACGCAACGACTTGTGCTCGTAGCGTATTTCTTGCAATTAATTTGAATAATTAATATGCACACACATATACACAGGCACATGCACACACACGCACACACACACACACGCACACACTGAGACACACACGCGCACAAACGACACACCTTCACTCGTGGCCCATTTCGCCAGGCGCTTTTCTTTAGAATTTCAAATTTCTTCGTTTTTGTTACTTTATTTCTTATGTTATTTTTTATATTTATTTTTTTTTTTATACTGTTCTGTTCTGTCAACGCGACCGTTGTGGCAGCAACAGAAGCATTGGCAGCAGCAGCAGCAGCATCGTCGTCGTTGTTCTGCTCCAATGTAATACGGCAATACGTACGTATGCTAACGAGGATAATTCGCACGTTTAGTCTTTGGCTCGATTGCCGCGCAACTGATACGAGGAAACCAAAGCCGAACGCGAGCTGCAAAAAAAAAAAAGACACAAAAATTAAGAAGCAGCTGAATAAAACAAAATTCAACCTGAAAAGCATCGCCAGCTCAACTCATTTCCGCTCTTCGCATTCTTATGCTCCCTCAGCTCAACGCTGCTCCCAGAAGAAGAGACGGAGCGCAAGAGAGTGTGAGAAAGAGAGAGAGAGAGAACGACTGAGAGCGAGCGCGCGCTATTTGTTGTTTACGCTATGTTGACGCAATTTTCACACGCTGTGTGCCTCACTGTAGCCATATTTCTTGACGCGTTTCCCTTATTGCAGCTTAAATTAGTTTTTTTTTTTGTGATTACTTTTCGTTGTTATTTACGTTCGTTCGCAATTGCCGCTAAATTCAATTGGCAGCTTTCACAGGTGTTTGTGCTTTATTTTGAAGTTGCCAAGCGAAGAGAGTGACGCAGCGCTCGGGTTGATTTAAGAGAGCGCTCTTCACAGCGTTGCCAGACTGTTTGAGATAAGTGTTAGAGAGCAAAGCTCTAACAGGAAATGACAAAAGCGTTGGGATTTAGAGATGTTGAATAATATTTAGGAATTAACAGCCGGTTTAAAAAATTAAAATCAAAATAATATATGTTATTATATTATTTGAAGTATCAAAAAAGTCAATATTAAGCATTAATATTATTTTAATTAAGCTATTATTATATTTGAATATATTTACAAATATTGTTGACACAGATATATCATTTGTTTAATGCCAGTATTATATATTTATTTAATTTTATTTAATTTGATTCTGAAGCGTAAATAAGCTGGGAATTTAAGGCTTTAAACTATTAAATCTATTTTTAGTTTTTGTTATTTATACATATTTATTCGTGGGCTGCTCCATGAAACTGATGTATTTATATATTTACATATTTTATTATGATTAAAGAACTTTTGTAACGAGTTTCAATGAAAAGTTAATCTTTCTAATACATTAAATATATGCATATCTATTAAATTTAATAAACAAATTGATTCTGTATTGCTGTAGCCTCAACTCCTGTCAATTTACGCAGCACTAGCTGTATACGTAATATGCTGTAATATGTAAAAAGCTTTTAAGAGCTGCATTGCTTAGGCAACGCTCTTTGTTCGTTATTAAAGAGAGCAAGCCGCACGTTTTAGCTTTCTTACAACTTGCACACGTAGTAAAGCTCACAATACACTGAACAAAAATTACGTATACGAAACGTGGTTTAAGGAAATATATATTAGTATTTGTTTTTTATTTTTAATCAGTTAAAGTAAATTTATAAAAATAAATAGAATTTTTAAATTTTTTTGCTGCTCACTTCTAGCTCTGGAATTTGATTTTCTGTTTGTTTGCTGACATCTAATTGAAGCGCGTAAAAATGCACGCCAGAGCGGAAATGTAAGCGGAAATGTGAAGCTTTTCGCCAACTGTGGAAATGGCGAGAACTGTAACAACAACAACAACATAATCGCTTTTGCTACGGAGGAAAGCTTTTCATTTTCAACAGCCATGCAATTACTGTGCAGAGGGAAAATGGAAAAAATGGCACACGAAGCAACAGCAAAAAGCGAACCGTTAAATCGTGCCAGCAACACATGGTGCACCACCGCTCGCTTCCCCTGCCAAACCCTTGATTGGGTGGGGTTTCAGCTTCTTCGTTGCGAAAAGCCATTGGAGTTCTAGACAACAAAAGCATAGCACGTAATATAATAAAGAGATTTTCCATAGCATACAAAGCGGCTGCCATATCGGGTTCAAATCGAAATCGATTTTAGCGGAGCAGGAACAAAAAATTGTTTATATACACGCGTACATATATATATATAAATATATATAATTGCTCGTGTAGCTTGAGAGTCTTTTGGCTTTGTAAACAAAGTTTACTATCTATTTCTTTTATGTTTTTCTTTGCTTTACTTCTGCTAATCAACAGCAACAGTTTGTTGGCACGCGAACAGATATAGCGACATGACAGACATAGAGATAGAGAGAGTGAGAGAGAGAGAGTGAGCGAGAGAGAGAGTTGTGCAGGCAAAGCTGACACAGAGAGGCACTTTCCAATTAGCTTTGCTTATATATATTTATATAGATGTACATATGGGCCAAGGAATTCTCCCTTCACGTATTGGATGCTGCCTAATGAGTTATCCAAACAACGAGCTTATAGCAGCTCAGTTCAAGCGGAGATAGCGCAACTGTTATTTATTGCAATCTTGTCATCTCTACTATATTAGAGAAGTTTTCGTTAGCTTATCATTGACTTAATGAGCTTAGGCTCTATTATTGTTTATTATTAACTTTATTTAAATGTGAAATGTTTGTTCAACTTTAAGCTGCACTTCATAATTGCACTCAATTAGGCTAGAGACAAGCGATGCAAATAGCAATTTTAATTATAAAATTAATTAATTTACTGCGAATTTGTATAAATTGTACAAATATTAAATCTAGCAGCAAGTAATACACGACTTATACGCTACCAAAATTGTTGCCCCTGAAAGTATGCAATAAATTTTTACTCGCAATTGATTAACTCAATGCATTGCATTTGCCATAGTCTCTACACTTAGTGCACATATAATATTCTTGAACTTCTCATTCAAGTTGTAAGCTGCTTGAAGTAATCCGCTTAACTTATATTTTCTCTGGTTAATTGCAGTTGGCTGATGTAAACAACGTCTTGAGCAGAGTGCGTAATGTAAGCACTGCTGAGAATTTCTCACTTTTGTTATTGTTCACTTGAAGAGTCTTTTGTAAGAGCATTGAATATACATCTTTGAGAAATATCAATTGAAATTCAAATGATTTATGGGAAAAGTAAATGAAATCGTTGAATGGCTTTATTATAATGTGATATTGATCATGTAAATTAGTAATAAAGTTTATGGTGATGTTATTGATGTAATGTTAATGCTGTTATTGATGTTGATATTAATTTGACATTGATAGCGTTTGAGAGTTTGTTTTTATACCCTGAACGCATTGAAAATGGGCAATCCTGGTATAATGGTTACTGACTAGTCAGTCATAGTAAATCTCTTGTTGCTTTTGGAATTTTCTTGGGCTGCCTTAAATCTCTAAAAAAACCAGGCTTTATTTCCCATTAATCATCGATGTGGAATTTGATTTCTATATGCTATAATTGTGTAACGTTTTCTGTTGATTCTCTCATGTTCTATTTTTTATAACTCTTAACTTTTTCGTCAAAGTCACAAAACCCTTTTCCATGCAGCTGTGTCTATGCATTATTTCTCTCTATAATAGTCTTCAGATTTGTCATTATCAATAGTTTCTGCCAGATTATTCCTTTCCTCAATACATCTTTTGCACTGCATTAGCCGTAAATTCAGCTAAGTTCAGCTCTTTTCATTTTACGATAATGCTGACGATTATTAAAAAATAAAAATAAATAAAATAAAATATGATAATAAGAATAATAATAATAATATTCAATATGCTAATGCTTTATTGTTGTTACATTATAAGTAACTGTAACTGCCTGTAGTTAACATATCCTTTGGCTTTCCTCATTTCATATACATCTATCATATTCCTGCCTATTAATATTCAATAGCTTATGCATAAATTATCATATAAAAATCAAACATTTTCAATCATTGGCATTTTGTTTATTACATATATTTCCACCCACACCCTAATTGTACCTTTTTCACAAATACTTTGAATAAATTCTCGAAAATAATATTCAAAAGGACAACAAGAGCAAACATATGCTGAATTTCTAATTGGGTGCGTCTCATAAATTTCAGATTTATCGACGGTTGCCTGGGCCTTCCTTAAATTATACACACATACATATATATAGAGTTAAAATTTATATATATATTTTTGTCATAAGTTAAAAAGCAAAACAGAAGTTCAGCAATATATCTAGTTAAATATATATTATATATATATTTTTTGTCATAAATTAAAAAGCAAAACAGAAGCTCAGCAATTTAGTTAGCACATTAAATTTACATATATTTTCTATGAGTGAAACGCTGAGGCAGTCGCAGCTGCAGCCTCTTAAATTTGGGGCCGGGCTCTAAGTGGCTCGAACTCGTTTGGCTGCCTGGCTGGCTGGTTGGCTGGTTGGCTGGATAATGCGGCAATTGTTAAGCCAAATGCAAATAGATGTTGGAAGTTGCAGACGACGTCGTCGTCGTCGCCGTCGTCGTCGTCGTGTATGCCTGGCCGCGTGCAGCACATAAATCACTGGCCGGACTCCAGTCGAGGCTGCGTCGCCATGGTGCACGCCTCCTTGTCGACGGTTAGCTTGGTAACGCGCTGGAGCGTTTCTATGGTCTGCATGTACAATCTCTTGGCCAACTCCTTGTCCTGACCGGCCTCCGAAGTTGCCGCAATTTCGCAGTCACTGCAAGTAGCCAAAGAAACGTTGCACAAAATGAACTAGTAGGTGTGACCTAGTCGGGTATGCACGACTAAAGTATACCCCGCACAATTATTTTTTATGCATACAAGTTTTGTTTATACAACCTTTAGAAACCTTGACTAAACTCAAATTGTTATTTATATTCTCTGAGCCCTATGAGTTCCAAATTGTTATTTTAGAGTTCAGCTGAAGATTTCTTTCAACAAATCCACAAACATTTCTCTCAGAGACCACTCACGCACTTTCTTCTGATTGTTACGTCGTTTATACCCCACTGCTACTCAGTTCTAGTGCCTTCCCGGATATAAAAAGTGTAGGAAAATAGCGCTAATGCGGCATCAGCCGGTTCCGGTATTTGGCAACTCACTTGAAGTACTCTCCGGTCACTTGCTTCAGCTGCGGATCTGTGGCCAGGCGAATGGCACACTGGGCTCCCTCGCTGGCGTTCTTCATGAATAGCCACATCCAGGGGTAGGTGATCACCTTAACACAAATGGCCGACATTAGCGGTGAGCTGTGCGTGTTGGTTGCATCAAAGGAAAAACGACGACAAGAAAAAGAGAGGAGAAAATAAAACAAAAGTTAAAAAAAGGCAACAAGAGTTAGCTTAATTTCATTTCCATTGTAATTAAAATGCAAAACAAAAACGCAAATAAAGTAAAGTCGACTTTGAGATACCCTATAGTACATCAAGAGTCTAGAGACTAGAGACTAGAGACTAGAGACTAGAGACTAGAGACTAGAGACTAGAGACTGGAGACTAGAGACTAGAGACTAGAGACTAGAGACTAGAGACTAGAGACTAGAGACTAGAGACTAGAGACTAGAGACTAGAGACTAGAGACTAGAGACTAGAGACTAGAGACTAGAGACTAGAGACTAGAGACTAGAGACTAGAGACTAGAGACTAGAGACTAGAGACTAGAGACTAGAGACTAGAGACTAGAGACTAGAGACTAGAGACTAGAGACTAGAGACTAGAGACTAGAGACTAGAGACTAGAGACTAGAGACTAGAGACTAGAGACTAGAGACTAGAGACTAGAGACTAGAGACTAGAGACTAGAGACTAGAGACTAGAGACTAGAGACTAGAGACTAGAGACTAGAGACTAGAGACTAGAGACTAGAGACTAGAGACTAGAGACTAGAGACTAGAGACTAGAGACTAGAGACTAGAGACTAGAGACTAGAGACTAGAGACTAGAGACTAGAGACTAGAGACTAGAGACTAGAGACTAGAGACTAGAGACTAGAATAGAGAGGGAAAGAGAGAGCCATTATGATTAACTTATGCTTTATACCTCTTTGATTACCTCCTTATTCTATATATTTTAAGCATATACCCAATTTTCCTTTTAATTCACTTATAATTAGTAATTCAATTAAACGCTGACCCATGAATTTATAAAAATTGTATGTTTATGAAGAAAGTTTGTGAACAGCTGAATGTATTCACTGAACAACAGCTGTTGGAAAATGAAAAGTTTAAAAGTTTTTGCTTTCATACATATTTAAATTGGATTATCAAAAAAGAAAAATAATTGAAAAAAAAAGGAAGAAAAACTAGAACAAAGACTTATGAATATCGAAGATGACTGTCATGAAATCTACGACAATGGGTTTCAGTTGCACAACTTGAATAACTGCCTTCTAATGGCATTTTTAATTGTGGCAAACGAGAGAGAGAAAGAGACTGAAGAAGATGAAAAAGGAATACAAAAAACACAGCATGGCATGCTATACTTTAAGGTGCGTCAGAGTCGAATCTCTTGCGCTTAACTTTTATATACTTGAATATACATTTATATATACACGCTATGCAGATGCCTTTCAGACAGGATTACGGACTCGCGCTCAATTTGTTTAGCTGTCTTTGTTGTTTGTTTGTTGCTGTTTTTATTGTTTTTGCTGCTGCTGCTGGTGGTGCTGCCAATGGACGCACACAACGGTCGCAGGTTCACCGACACTTGAACATAATAAAACGATAAATAAATAATTAATGCGTTTAACTTTTCCATTTACGCTTTTTCCGTGACTTGAGCATTAACTGCTTTTCATTTTCATTCATTTCACACAGACACCAAACACACACACACACACACACACACACACACGCTCGACTCATACAAAAGCGTGTCGGTGTATGCCTGCGTCTGTCTATCTGGCTGCAGTGCTCTCCTCAGCCTCCAACCTCCAGCCCTTTCAGCTGCTGCTGTTATCGCTGTGAGCCCTGCCCCGACTTCCTCTCTCTCTCTCCCTCTCTCTCTCTGCCCTCTGCTCTACGCCCGCTCGCCTGCTGCTGTGTGGCTTGCCCTATCATAGAGTGCAAATGGTTTCATTCAATGCAACGCTTTTTAAAGCTTGTTGCCCTTGCCACAACCAACAGTTCCTGCCCGTGCCACGCGCCCCTCCGACGCCCTATCTCTCTTTGCTGCCCTTTTAATTCTTTGGATGGATTTGTGAATCGCATTAGGCGAGCGCTGGGGCTAGGCGAGCTGTGCGGGCTGTACGGGCTGAACCGCTAAGCCGGACAAAGTTCACGTGCAACGAGCCACCCCAAAGTGCAGCTGATTGCATGTGAATGCTTTGCCCCTATATAAAAGCACACATACGTGCACATACACACGCACACCAAAGCGCATTTAACTGCCTCGCCAATGACTGCAGGGTATCCACACATTTGCTTAATGAAAGAATTCACGCTGAACTTTTGGAAATCACGATTTCCACTTTGCCATGGATAATGTTGTTGTTATTTCGTGTTTATAGAGAGACATTTTTGTATTCGTATACATCAACTAAACAGAAAGTTAAACGTGTTACTTTGTATACGTGTTCACAAAGTATAGAGGGCATATCGGATTTTGCTCTAGCATTGGAACATCCAGCAGCAGCAACAGCTATAAATTTCAAGGGCTCTCTGAAGGCGTGACAGTTGGAGAAAAACTAAATTCTGTACAGCTTTATAGGTAGAAGATTTATATTACTGTGGATCTATTCAATAGAACGAACAAAAATTATATATCCATGAAATTATGTACTGAAACCTTTTTTTAAATTCATTTTTATCATTTTTTTTTTCAACGTGAAATATTCATAAAAACTTTCATTCTCTAAACTATATCAGAGAAAGTATACATTTCACAGACACTTCACATTTTGCCTATTTCATATATAACACATAAGATATGTGCTTCCTATTAAGTTCTTCTACTGTGCAAGAGTATTATGCAGTCGTATACAATATTTCTACTGTTTGATGAATATGTTCATGCTTGTGTTGCGATTTTCGCTTGCTAATTGGAAAAGTTGTGATTAAAATTAACGGTAGCGAGTTATAAGCTTATTTATATGCAAGGATTATAATTTCGAAATACTGATATGGGCAAATGATGAAATATAATTGTCATGAACATGAGAATATAGATGAGAAATGAGAAAAGAATATATAAATCAAAGTTGATGCACCAAAATAAGCTTAAGAAGAGCTTAAAGAATACTATAAATATAAATCAGAGATATGAGCCTAAAGATCTGAGAAATGAATTGAAGAAAACAATTTTTATAAATTTTTAAAATTATTTTAAGATCTTTATAGATCTTGAGAATTTAATTGAATTTTGTTATATTTTTTTTTTTAATATTTTTTTTTAGATTATTTAAAGTTTTTGTCAGCAATCTAAAATATAAATATTTATCTTGAAGTTCTTTACATTACACTATTTTATAGCCATTAGCTTTATCCATTTTGGATCTACTAAAATATATAATTTTAATTATTTTACTTAACTTCTTTGTCTTTTCTAGCTTTAGCTATAAAAGAAGAATTAAATGTTTAGCCATTAAGGCTTGCAAAACTTTTTATAGACCAGCTCAGCTTATTTCGTTTAACAATTAAAGCTGTAAACTTTTATTCATGTTCCTTTCATTTTCAGGACACATAAAAAACGAATTGAAAACAGACTGAACTGAAATTGACTTTGTAGATTATTTTCAGGACTAGGTAAGGCGGCGAGCGCAGTTGCACTTTAATAAATTATCACGAAAATGTGCCAGATTGACGGACTGACAGACTGAGTGAGTGAGTGACAGGCAGAGGAGCACAGCAATCGCCTTGACCGCACATGGAGAAGAAGGCGAAGGTAAAACTGAGGATGGGCAGAATGCAATACATGGCTGACAGCTGTTTCAACAGATACAAGCCTGACAATCATAAAAGCAACGAAAGTCACTGAGTAATATACCATGTAAGATGCTGTTGCTCTCTGTATATGTGCTGAGAGTGTGAGTGTTTGTGTGTGTGCGAGTGTTTTACGAGTGTGTTTCTGTGTGTGTGTGTGTGCAAAGTAAAACAAAAGTTCAATTTGACACTACAAAGTCTGTAAATAGAAAATCTTCTTCAAGAGCCAAAACATGTACACAAAATGTCCGAAGCAACGAAAGGGGAACAGGAAATGGAACTGGAACAAGAGCTGATAAGGAACTGGCTGCAATGAATAGCCGCAGACTGTGACTGGAACTGGAAGTGGAACTAAAACTAGGAGTTGAACTTGAAAGGAGAGCGTGAGAGAGAGAGAGAGAGAGAGAGAGAGAGAGAGAGAGAGAGAGAGAGAGAGAGAGTGTGTGACTGAACTGGAACTGCAATGAGAGCAAGATCTAGAATAGAAAATTAAACTTGAATAAATAAAAATATAATTCTAGAGTTGAACTAGAGGTGGAACTAGAATTAAATTCGGAACTAAAACTAAGCTAAGATCTTGCTCTCATTGAAGTTCCAGTTCAGGCTCACTCTCTCTCTCGCTCTCTCTCGCAACTTCAGCGGCAACTAGATTCGTTGTGATTCCAATTAAGCTTAGAGCTAAGGCTAGAGCTAAAACAACAGCTGGTGCTAGAATTTGAACAGAAATAAGAACTAGAATATGAACTTAAAGTTCCAGCTGTAAACTTAAAGTTCCAGTTATATATTTTTTCAGTTCATATTCTAGTTCTTATTTCTGTTCAAGTTCTAGCAATGGCTGTTGTTTTAGTTCTAGCTCTGGCATTAGATTTAGAAATGAAATTTATAAATGAAATGCATAGTAACAGTTATAGACGCTGAACTAGGAACTGGAACTATACAATGAATAGCAACTGGAACTGGTATTAGAATTGTGATTTGAGGTGGAACTGAAATTGTAGCCGAACTGCAAAATTTATCAAAAAGAAAAGTAACCTGAGCAGCTCAAACAAGTGTAAAACAGCGATAACAAACGAGAACTGGAACTGGAACTAAAACTGAGTTCAAGTCAAGCGTGCGGGCAGCAATTGCATGCAGCGCAATGTACAGGAAGTATATGCCTGCCAGGTGCTTGTATCTATGTGTGCTTGAAGGAAGCAAAACAGAAACACACACACACACACACTATCAAACTGTCAGACACACACACACACACATATACATGCTCAGGTAAACTTGGTAGCGTCATATGTAGGTGAACCGTAGGCCAGCTCCATGCACGTCCACTTCATGTTGCTTCCGCTGTTCATTTGCTGTTTTATTGCCGCAGCCTAAGGCCTGTTGTTGGCGTCAGGATCACGTGCCACGTGCCTATTGCCATAGCTGACACGGAGCCGCCAACAGCAGCAGCGCCCGCCTGCCCACAGCTGTCCAGGAGCTGCGTTTTATGTCCAAATGATTTGTACGCTTGGCCCGGCATTTGATTTCTTTCATTGTTTGACAATCTTTTGTTTCACTGTGCAGCTAGTAGCTTGCAGCAGCAGCAGCAACACGAGGCATTTGCAAATTGTAATGACGCATGTTAACAATGTTTCGGCCTGGCCATGTGGCAGCTGCCATTGGCAAGCGAATAAGATACATATACATATGTGCGATGTGAACATAACTGTTTTGTGTCTATGATGGATTATGCTTTTGTGGCTTCTGACAGCTGTTACCTGTATGTGTGTGTGTAGGTGTGTGTGTGGCATATCATAAATGCCTGCCTGGCACATGCCACATGCCATAACATTGCCAACTATAAATACATCTGTATTTCACCCAACTATACATTTCCAATTATTTTTATTGAATTGTGTAATTTGTGATGCATGCTAACAAACAGGTGTATCCGTGTGTGTCTGTGTGTGTGAGTGTGTATTTAATTTGCGTAACATTTCTGATTGTTATCGTCCTCTAGCTGCAAAGTGCTCAACTATTTAAGGCTTTGCCCACACGCAGCTGCTACGCTCATTTATTTGGCTTATTTCGGTGCAAAGTTGTTAAGCCAAGTTAAGTCAAATGTTGGTCGAGATAAATGAAAACAAACAAACTGTTTGACGGCCGAGCAATGTGACTATGACAGACTGTTTCAACGCCAATAAACAACAATTTCCATACACATTTCGTTGCTGGATTAGAAATCGAATAAATTATTCAGCTATTGTAATCTTTGCAATCTGATATTTGTTTGTTAACAATTTAAATTTAATTTCTTACAATTTCAACAAGATTTTCAATTGCATTATCAAAATGTTCAATTCGGTTTTAATTGCTCGATGAAATTTTAATTACAAGATTATTGCCTGAAGGAGTATTTTGCAATTGATTTGAAATTTAAGTGAAAAATTCATACTAAATGCTTTCTAGCGCTGGTTTGACACTCTTAAACAATTTATAATATTACATACATATATTTCAGATTTATTGTTAGTTTTTAATCTTTTCTAATCTAATCTAATCTAATCTCTTTAGCAACAATTCATATTTCTGTTAAACTATTAGCTCGTAGTTCAAATTATATTAATTACTATCAATGTGCGATCCTCTTATGTATGTATATGAGATATATATTATATCCAATAGTTCGAAAAACATCCTAGTAAGATCATCCAAGTCACCGTTATAATATAATCTATGGCTAAAAAGCCTAACAATCCTAATTGCCAATAATATCATACTGAAGAATATTTCTAGAGAATCTCCAATGTGTTGTTAAGTTACTACAATTGCAATGTATGGGTTTAACGCTTAAATAAATAAAATTAAAAAAAAAATTTTTCTAGAGAAATATTATTTAGATACGAAAACTTATCAAAAATTGTGTTAAAAATAAATAAAGTTGTTGTCAATGTATTCACGTTTCGAACTTTGCAAATCGCGAATAAAATATTCTTGAATATTTTCATTTGTCTCTATATGTCGAGCATGTGTCAACAAACTTTTGGCTATGACTGTGCACTGTGCGTTGGCCATTGTGAGTGGATTCGCTGGCTGAAAAATGATTTTTCTTCTCTATCAAAATGTTTGGCAATGACTAATTTATAACTGCCAAAAAGTTGCAGATTTGCGATTGCAAAACCAACTGAAGTAACAATAAATCTTGCATTAATATTGTTGCCATCAATGAAAGATGTTTGTGGCGAGGGTGGGGCACAGGCACAGGCTGCGACAAGAACTGAGGCGTGGCGTAGTGTCGGATATGCTTGTCGTTTGAACTTGCTTTTGCTGACACAGCATTGCCGTTGGCAAAAAGAAACAATTGACGCAGTAACAACAGCAGCAGCAACAAGAACAACGCACCAGCAGCAGCAATAGCAACAAGAATAGCAAGAGGAACAGTAGAAAAGAGCACAGGAGCAACATCCACAAGAATACTAACAACAACAGCAAAGGAATCACCTGCAGCAACAGCATTAAAGGCAACAGCAATAACAAGCAAATTACCAACAACAGCAGCAACATCTAAAGCATGACTAGTCGCAGCAACAATAGCAGCAGCAACAACTGTGACAGCAACAACAACAGCAACAACAGCAGTAACATCAGCAACAACCACAACAACAGCAGCATCAGCAACATCAACATCAATAGCAGCAACAACAACAGCCACATCTATAGCAGCAGCAACAATAGCCAGCATAAGCGACATGGATAGCAACAGCTATAACAGTAGCAGCAACATTTACAGAAACAGCAGCAACATCGATAGCAGCAACAATAAACATTATGAGATGTATAACAACAACAGATACAACAACAGCTACAACAGCAGCTACAATACAGCAACAACAATGGCGATACACAGCAGCAACAACAGTAGCAATGGCAACGCCGACAGTAACAACAGCAGCAGCAACAGCTATACACAGCAGCAACAACAATTGAATATGCAACATCAGTGGCCGCAACAGCGAAACAAAGCAACAACAACGGCAGCAACGCTCACACTTGCAGCAAGAACAGCGACAGCAGCAACAGCAATACACAGCAACAATAGCAACAGCAGGTCACACTTGCAACAAGAAGAGCGACAGCAGCAACAGCAGCAACAGCAACAGCAATACGCAACAACAAGAACAATAGCAACAACAACATCAATAACGACAACAACAGTGACGACAATACAATGCAGCAGCAACAGCAACATAGGCTACAACAATGCCAACAGCAACATCAATTGCACCAACAATAGCGCCAGCAACATCAATAACAGAAACAACAGCATCATCAACAACACCAGCAACAACAATACACGTGACAACAACTACAACAGCAGGCAGCAGCAAGCAGCAGCAACAGCAATATATAAATGACAGCAACAGCAGTATTTGTAACTACAACAAAAACTGTCAGCTGTGCGCGAATGGGCAATAATTCAAAATTCGCACGGTCTAGGCCAAGTTGCTGGCCCTAAGAAATCCTGGGCAATTGTCAAGTGCTCGGGCAAGCTAATGGCTTGGCCCGGCCAGCGTAACATGTCGCGCCTCGTGCTCGGCATTCTAATTATCGCGTTTCACTTTTGTTGCATAAGCAATTGCAAAAGTGTCTCTGTGTGTGTGTGTGAATGTTCGAGTGTGTGGCAAGTGCCACTCGATGCTGGATTATCTACGCAGCTGCTGCTGCAAGGGAGCTAGAGGGGAGGTCCTGTGGGGTCCATGAGTATACATACATAAGTTAGTTTGCAGCTGTCGGTTGCTGTTGCTGCTGCTGCTGCTGCAGCTTGTCGTCATTTTGTGCTGTTCGTAATTTGCAACTGTTTGTCGTGTTTGCACGTCCCTTTCTGTGTATTGTGCAAATTTCCTTTTTTCATATTCCTACCCTGCATACTTATATACCCGCACACCAACACCGTGTTCTACTATATAGAAATTCTGCTGGGGGGCTGACAACCAATTTGCATGGGTTGCCTTTAAGCCTACTATGTCATCGGAGCTCCTTTGGCCGCTGCTCTGTTAATTCAGCTCTCTCTTTCTCTCTCTCTCTCTCTCTCTCTCTCTCTCTCTCTCTCTCTCTCTCTCTGTTTAATGCAGTTGCTGTTCTTGACAGCTATCCTAATGGATTTTTGTTTAGACAACGCTCGAAAACCCTTTGTAGCGCTTGTAAAAATAATCTCGGGTTGGATAATGGCAGCGAGCCACTTATTTTATCTTTCGCATACTTTGCTCTTGGGAGAAAGACTAGCTAAATTTGAAATTATGCAACCGATTCTTATTTTTTCTTGTGTGGGGGGAGGAGAACCCAAAACGAATCCCTAGGCAAAGCTGTTGGTTAATGCGCCCTGGCTGACATTACTGCACCCCGTTAGAGAGCTACAGCTTCGAGCTCTTCACAGGAACAGGATGCGTCTAGCTTTAGGGTATCAACAGTCATGTTTTTTCTTCCTCTTTACGTAAAGTTAAGTTTCGCGGAAAAGCAAACGATGTGAACACAGCGGTTGTCCCTCGGGCGTCTGTTTAGCAGTTCCGCGATAAAGAACTGTTTCAGTTAACAAGAAGCTTTTTAAAGATTTAGTCGGTCTTGTTAGCGTTACACAGCATCAATTAGTGTATCCAAATCTAGCTGATTTTTCTCAATCAGAAAGAGAGAGAGAGAGAGAGAGAGAGGGTGAGTGAGAGAGGGTGGGAGAGAGAGACAGAGAGAGAAGGAGAGATATGGGTAAGGTCTTGTTGTTTTCTAAGCTAAGCAATTTAATATATTTTCCAGTTCCTTTTGCCTACTCTACGGAATTCCATGCTTCATCGAACTTTGAATACTCTTGAAGTAAATGCTTTGAGCTTTTTTCTTCGTGAATCCTTTTTTTAAGTACTCTATCAAATGGAAATTATTATGGCTAGCTGAGAAGGCTACTTTCTATGTTGTCTATATTCTACCTTCTAATAAGAAATCAAATTTAATTCGCTTGGGTTGGTTCTTTAGGGGGTATAGATTTTTTTTTAAGAAGCAGAAGAGAGCGTGGCTGTGCTTAATGAACTTATATATTTTTGATCAGGATGATCATGATGATATAAAATTATCTTGACCTATCAGTTCGCTTGCTACTTCGTGCATTTGTCCTTTGAGCGCATCGTCTTTGGAAGGCATATGTGATAAGAACAAATTCTCGTAGTTATTCCTATATTACACATTGATCTATTTAGTTTTAGATCATAGAAACATTTCCTATTTTCACGAAGAATATATGTTATTTATGTGGGAACAAGACTATAATAAATGCTGTTATCCAAATGCTGTTAGCCAAATGCTGTTATCCAAATGCTGTTAGCCAAATGCTGTTAGCTAAATGCTGTTAGCCAAATGCTGTTATCCAAATGCTGTTAACCAAATGCTGTTAGCCAAATGCTGTTAGCTAAATGCTGTTAGTCATCATGCATGTGAACCGTACTATAAACTAATTCGACTATTTTCTAAGATCTGAACATCTGCATAAAATTTTACTCAGACACCTTTAGAATACTCAAAAGGTTTTCCACATTCTCTTTAACCAAAAAATTATCCAGCTACAGCGACTGAGCCTAGACGCAATTATACCCAAGATTTTCAATGCTCACTGCCTTAAAGCCCGTTCTCTTAAGAAAAAAAAACTTTAACTAGGTTAGGCTTGTTTGTGAAGCACTGCAATTTATGTTTGGAGCAAATCAAGCACGTAAGAGCAGCCTTCCAATCCAGTCAGGGTCATTTGGCTGAGCGGCACTCAAGGCTTTCCATTTGAAATCTTTAATTACATTTGAGTTTGAGCCTGGTGGGCCTTTGATGATGCCGTTTGATGCGATGCCAACTGGCGGGTCACGTTCGGCACTTGGCCCACATTGGACCCCAACGCCCACGCCACCAGTCACATTTAGCCAAATGAAAAAGTGGAAAAAGTTTGTTTTGCGCGTCCGCGAAATGAGCTTAAAAATTGAGTTGCAGTTGCAGTTGCAGCTGTAGCTGCAGCCGCAGTTTCGGGCTGAGTGCAACTTGTGGGTTTTTCGGTTTTGATTTCAATTTACGTTTTAGTTGCTCTGGTTTGGTGTGGCTCGGTTTGACCAGGCCTGGCCTGGTTTTCGTTACACTTACTTGCGCAGATGGCGTGTGCCTCTCACCAGTCCCGGCGTGCAGCAGTTGACCGTAATGGGGGTATCTGCGGGGAAATCAGCGCGTTATTAAAAATGGAAAACTCAGCGGCCCGCTCGAGCTAAGCATTTCAGTAATTTACCGAGCTGGGCCAGAGCAAAAAAAAATAAAAAAAAATCGTAAGAAAAAAGTAAATAATTGAATTCTTTCTCTGATGGTCAGCACTTACCTTTCAGCTCACGGGCCAGCCAGCGCGTGGCCAAAATGACGGCCAGCTTGGAATGGGCGAAGGCGTCGCGTGCATGGAACTTGACCGAATAGGTGCCCACATTTAGTGGATCGTCGAAATCGATTTTGGCCGCCTGATGGGCGTGCGCCGAGACAAAAATAATCCGGCCCTGCTCCGCCCGACGCAGATGCGGCAGCAGCAGCTGCGTCAGCAGAAACGGGCCCAAATAGTTCACCTGGCTGTGCGGCTCGAAGCCATCTGGCGTGGTGGTGCGTGTGTCGCCAAACACCATGCCCGCATTGTTCACCAGCACATCGATGCGCTCGAACTCGGACATCACCTGGCCGGCGAACTGGTGCACGCTGCGCAGCGAGCACAGGTCCAGATGACGCGCCTCCACAAAGTAGCGCTCGGCGGGGCTGGCGTTGTCCGTGTCGGAGGTAGGCGTGCGGCAGCCTAGCTCCCGTTTAATAATTGATGCGGCACGTTCACCCTCTGCCAGATTGCGGCAGGCAAGGATAATGCGGCCGCCACGTGCCGCCAGCGCTTTGGCTATCTCAAAGCCAATGCCGCTGCTGCCACCGGTAACTACAACAATTTGCTCCTTGATTTGATTATCGTTCGGGCAGCGCTGGCCGCTCATTATGGTCCTGCAATGCGGGTAACATACGGTGAAGGAGACTACAGGTAGCTGTATGTGTGTGTGTGAGTGTGTGTGTGTGTGTGTTGCGTTCGTATAGGTGGGAAACTTAACCGTAATGCTGTGTAACCAACATGTGGTCTAAAGCCTGCTCTGCTCACTGGAGCATATTGGTCTCTCCCTCTCTCGCCCCTCTCTCTCTCTCTCTCTCTATCGCTCTCTGTGCGTCTCTCTGGCTTATTGATGGGGCGTAAATAATATCGTATTTCCTATTAGCATATGCAAATGCACATTTGCAAAATTAAAAATTATGTAAAATGCTCAACAAGTTAAGCGGCAACAATTGTAGCATTCAAACTACTATTAAACGCTATATTAAACATCAATGAATATTATTAACATAAATTAAATGAAGTATATTTTGTATGTTGAGCTTTTGAGCTTATATAGCTAAAGCTATATACATTTTGCTTATTAATAGTGTTGTTTATAAACTATAAATAAAGACTTTAAGTTTGCTTTTTGATAACGGCTGTAAATAACAGCAAGCACTTATGTTAAGTTGGCAAGCTACAACAAGAGCTGATGTTATGTGAACAAGCTACAGCAAGAGCTTCTGTTATGTTGGCAAGCTACACTAAGAGCTTCTGTTATGCAGGCAAGTTGTAGCAAGAGCTTCTGTTATGTTGGCAAGCTACAGCAAGAGCTTATGTTATGCAGGCAAGTTGTAGCATTGCAGTGTTAACCAGTGCACTGGTTAAAGGACTGAGTTCATAATTTTGATTTCATTTAACAGTATTATATTTTATGTTAATTGCGGTTTGATTTGATTTCTCTAAATTAACAGTGAACTGTTAAATACCATTTGAAGCGAATTAAAGCATAGAAAATAAAAAAGTAAAGTATTATAAAATATTTTGAAAATATTTTATAAATAAATCATTTCATTTTGTATAAGCTAAGACATTAGCAGCTTGCATTTAATTTTTTTATCTCTTATAATTTATTTAGTTTTTATAAACGCTATACTTTTCAAAGGCGCTGCTTGAAATAAGTTTCTATTGCGAATGTTTTTAACATCCTTCTAATTAAAGTCCTACTCTCTCTTTGAGTTATCTCATCCTAATTGATACACTTATAAAATACACAAAAGTTTTAAATTCTAGTTAGTTGCTTGCTACTAGCAAATCGAAAGAGATCTAGCAATGGCTTAAACTAACGCTATTTTTTTAGATTGTCTCTGCTTGGGTGGCATTATGACCTTCCACTTCATTGGCTGACAGTTATTTGGCACTTTAGGTTAGTTTTACCTGCTCCTGATGGTATTTGCAGCGTTTCAGAATTCATTTGCCAACGCATTTACTTTTAGCCAACTTGCGCAAATCCACTTTACAAATATTTGCAGCAGCAGCTTTTGGCACTTGCCGCAGTTGTCAGTTGCCAGTTCGTACATATTGCGATTGCCGCACCACATTGCTCACTGCCACGCCCCTCCACGAAACACCTGCAATTGGAGAGTGGCGGGTGGGGCAGCAGGCCACAAAAACCGCGTGCACTACTCAAAAGCGCAACGCGCAAAAAGAATCTTTAGATATTACACATTATCCTGCTGCTTCACGGAGTTCGCTGGAGGCAAGCAGCAGCAGGAGGCGGCGGAGCACGGGAGCAGCAGCTCTGAGCGGGCTTAGCTGCGACTTGCGACCCTCTTTATGAAATCCACTTAAAAAGTTTCGAGTGCAGCGAGTTTTTTTTTATTACTTCTCTCTGCTGCTCCGCTCGTCGCGACAGTTATGTATATGCACGTGTCCGGCAACGCTTCGCGACGCGGCGAAAACTTTTTGCCCTGGGCCGTGTCTTATCGTTAGTGTTGGATATTGTGTTGTGTTCTCTGTATGTGTGTGAGTGTGTGTGTGTGCTTCCTCAATAACTGCCTCTCACTTACCGCACTGTTATCGCAACGCCCACCAGCAGGGCTGCAATTGTGGGCCACCAGGTGGCGAAGGGATCAGCCTGCTCAAATATGGTCAGCAGGCGTTCCATAGTAGGTCTGTGTAATTTGAGCACTGTCTCTGCACGCTTATTATTGATGAACAAATGGATATCTGCACTGCAACGGCTGTGAACTGCGACTGAACTGTAATCGTAAGAATAAATATAAATTCTGATTGCTTGCACCCACAGCGGGCAGCAGAGCACAGAGCTCTCCGCTCGCTGCCTGCTCACTCGCATTCTCCCTCCGCCCTCGCTCTCGCTCTCACGCATTGCCATGCGGCTGACAATTGAATTTAAATGGCTGTCCCGTTTCGGCATATTTTCAATTTACATAAATGCTTGTTGCGCGGCATTTAAATGAGCGCTAGACAGAGAGAATGCCAGATGCGAGAGAGTGTAAGTGGCTGCGACTAGTACTGTAAGGGGGCGATGGGTGATGGGTGCTGGATGATGGGGAGAGTGAGGCTGCTGCCAGTGTTGCTTAGCACCTGTCGCTGCTCTTAGGTTAGGTGTAAAATTACCCCGGCTCTGGTGTTGAAAAGAAAAAAACGCGTTCGCCATTTACACGCGTTTTTCCATATTTCATTTGGGTTTTAGCTTCGCTTTGCTTTTTTTTGTTTGTCTGTTTTTTTTATTTTTTTTTTATTTTGCGGTTTTACGCATATTACGTTCTGCATATTTTTTTGCGTCTGCCAACTAAATTAATTTATTTAATTCATTGCGGGCGAGCGGGCAAGCGAACGCGTTGCTCTTGACTGCGCTGGCCACCAATTTTAATTACATTTAACAGCTGTTTTGGCTGCTACGATTACGGATGCTTTACTTGGGTGTTGCTAAGCTAGGTGACTTTATCGAGTGTTTGTACTTTCAAATACTTACTTTGCTGTAAATAGTGTAGATGCTTAAGATTTAATTAAATATAGCTAAAGCATTCTCAATTGCATTATCTATAGTTTGGTAGCATTTTAAGATTTTAATGCAAAGCAAGTTAAAGGCTCAACTAATTCAACTCGTATTTCTGGCATGAATTTCGTATCAGTTCACACAGCACAGTTTTACCCCATGTGCGACCCTTTGTTACTCCAAATTGAATTTAATCTATAGAAGTACACGTATATATGTATATATTTACTTACTGACCCCTATAATGACAGAGCATTCAATCAGCTATGCTGTTGCAGTCTTTGGCATTTCACTTCCGGCTATTCAATTGAGCGAATGAGTGCCAGGCGCATACGAACCAGTTCCAGTTCCAGTTCCCGTATATTGATGATGCACAATCAAATTGAAACTAATGCGTTTGTATAATATTTTATTTTTATTTGTATTATTTTTTCTTTCGTTTATTTAACGTTTTTTTTGTTCGTTTTACATTACTCGTATAGCTGTTGGCGCCTATTGCTTATGCGCTGTGTTTCGTTTAGTTTTGCTTTCTCTTTAGCTTAGTCATTCGCTTTAGTTAGTTTGCTTTTGCTCAGACAGTTTGTAAATATTTAATGATAATTGCTAAATTTTTGTTGTTTTTTTTCCCCTTTTGAATATACTGCATTAATGTGCATGTGTGAGTGTGTGAGTGATTGTTCGAGTGTTTGAGTGTGAGTATCTGTAAGACTTGCTTGGAACTTGTTTACATATGCGTTGCTTAGTGTTTCTTATTGTTAATGTGCGCTGCATGTGTATAATGTTCATTAAATTTTAGTTTAGTTGATATACGAGAAGTTCTCAAGTGATTTAATCTCTATTTTCAAATGCTGAGTGTCTCTGTCTCTTCCTTCTATTATTTACAATCAGTTTCAAGCTTAACATAATTAGCTAAAAGTTAACTAACCAAAATAACTTCAACTGCCAAATTTACATAAGAAACTAAGGCGTATAGAGCTATCTAGGGCCATATTAAAGTAAATATTCTAGATGTCAATTTAGCCAGCTCCTATATAACTTTATTCTGCTCTTATTTCGTGTGTACTTCAGTATTTGTCAGCAATTTAAGATATTGCATCAAACACATTGTTAAAGTTCCATTATTTTGGTTTTAGTTTAGAGTTTGTTTTAAAATTAATATCACTAACAAGCCGTCTCATTTCATTGTTTAACTTCTTTTCCTTTCATATTTAATTCTTAAATATTTTTTTATTATTATTATATTTATTTGAAGGAGCTAAAGCTTAGGCATTTCGAAATCTTGACTACATTGATTGAGCTCTATCAATTCTAGACTCAATATATCTGAAGTATCTCAAAGTTGCGCCGCAATTCAATATCTTTTCAGTTGGCTTCAATTTAGTTGATCTTAAGAGTTGCTAAATTTAAAGTTAAACTTTTGTTTGGTCGTCCATTGTATATAATATATTTTTTATATCATTTTCCATAAGCATAGAATCTTTACTAATACCGATTGGATGCATCCAATCAAATTACAATTTTATTATTATTTTAATATTTTTTTTTTATTTATTTATTTTTTGTGATTGCCTACTTAGATACTACGGGCTTTCCCTCGAAGGCAATGAATCCTAGACCCTTAAGCTAAACTACACTCGACTAGGTATCAAATTAAGAAATTTTAATATAATAAAAAAATGCATTCTTAACTATTTACAATTGGTACAAGTCGGAACCTACATTTGAAAATTGTTTTGCAATATATTTAATATAATTTTTAGTTTAATTTTCCTTTTTTTTTTATGATATTTGAATTTTGTTTGACTAGATTTTGTGGGTGTTTTGTGTCCTTCGACAACTGACAAAAATGTTATTATAAATTTATGTGAATTATTACAATTTGTGATAAATATTTTATTCCCAATTTTAGTTTGCTTGTCGCTGCTGTCGTTCTTGTTGCTGAAATCTCGAAATTTCACATGCATAACTATCTAGTTATTTATTTAAACGTTTTTGCTGCAGATCAATAACACGTCAGCGCCGTCGAACCAATTAGTTATAGCTACGTGGGTCTGTGGGACTCTCTCTCTGCGTTTGTGTTTGTGTGTGTCTGTGTGTAACTAGATACTATTCATATGTATTCGCACAATATATGCCATGGGTCATCTATGTACAAATTGTCGCATGCTCAGTTCCGCTGATTTATACCAGCTGCAGCTGGTTTGGTTTTTCGGGATTTTATTTGGGCTTTGGCTGCTTCACATTCAACTGGCCAATATGAGGGTAAAATTATAATCTGCAAATATATACAGAGATAGAGATTAATACATACATATATGTGCATTTAGATATAGATATTGCTAGTTATATAGATATGAAAATTCGATTAGCGGCTTTTCAATTTCGTGTGTGCACTTATAAATCATTCAAGAGGACCGAATGGCTGTCAAGCATTGCATTGCAGCTAGTGTTTGGTTGGATTTGATTTCATCTTCTCTGTTATTTTTTGTACAGATAAATATGTTGTAAATATTAAAATATGCATGGAAAAAGTTCGTAAATTGCATAGATTGCATAAATGCTTTATTTATGTATGCAATTAGTGGTCGTTTTTGCTTATTGAATTAAATGCCATGTAAAAAACCACAATGCAAACAATTAAGAATTAAGTGTAGCTGACTTCACAATGCAGGCTTAATATTTAAAAAAAAAATAGGGATATATATTTGAAAATTATTTTAAAAAAATCTTATTGTATATGTCGTAGCGCGATTATAATCGTGCCTTGGTATCGTTAGAGCAGGTATCGAAGTAGTTACCTAAGTTAGCAGGACCATATATAATCAAATTGGCTGCTGCTGCACGTAGTCCCTGGTTATTAAGAAAAGACCGAATTGACAGGTCTATGATGATGACTTGAATTTTAGAGGCAGAACATTCAAAAAGTGCATCGAAAAGAGAACTAAGAAAATTACAGGGAATTCGTGATATAGCGTGGCGAATTAAGAAGAGAAAATATGGAATCCGAGCCATCTCCGACAAATGATTACTAGACTCTTAACAAATATGAATGATTTTTAATTTTCGAAATGAATTATTGACTTTAGATATCTTCTCTTGCTCAATTCAATTCAATTTCATATTTGAATTCAAATTTAAATTTTACTTTAAATATATAATCGCTGAAAATGCTGAGCAGGAACCTGACACTAATCATTCACTTTAATAATTCATTTTAACTAAAAGTTTCTTAAATTATATTTATAAAAGGAACTTGCATCTATATAAACTAGATTTCATCATTTTCTCATTAAATTAAAATTAAATTAAAACTAATATACCCTTTCTCATTTGACGCACGATGTAAATGCACTTAAATGCATTCACATAGAAAAATATGCTGTAGAAAAAATATGGCAAATGCTTTAAACATATAGCACAATAAATTCGCACGTAAAAATATATCATAAAGTCGTCTCGTAACATCAAGTTTGATTACATTATTAATTGGACGGCTTGAGCTAGTAATTAGCTCATATAAACGTCAGTTGAAATAAATGCCTATCGATATTTGACTATTAACTTTATGTTGCAGCCTCTCGGACCAGGGAGCGTCTCTCTCGCTCTCCCTCTCTCGCACACTCCATTGTCATTATATCCTTTCATTCTATAGGCATAATGTGTGCTATACAGTTATTTGTTATTACCTTAACGAGTGGCCATTTATTCACAATGTGCATGCATAAGGAGCGAGAGAGAGAGGGAGAGAGGGAGAGAGTGCCCTATCCTCGTTGGCAATAACCATAAAAAAATCAATCGATTTTAATATACTACATGCTGCTTCTACATACATAAACTGCGATGCTTTGCTCTCAGCTCGAACAAATTGCTGTGCAGAGTTTATCATTTCGTTAGCCATCATCAGGGTATGCATAGCACATAGAGCTCCAATGCGAATCTGCTGCCATTGTGTATTAAAATAAATAAAATAAATATTTCTCTTGAATAAGCGAAATTTCGAGAGAGAAAAAAAGAAAAAATATATTAATTTGTAGTTGTGGATATATCTGCTGATAGAAAAGTGAAATATATATGCAAAATTAAATAAAAAGAAAAATAGAAAACTTTAAACTACAAAAGAGCAATTGATTGATTCAGGTAGCTAGGACTGTTGGCACACGTATTGTGTTGAGCTTTAATCCAATTTATTTATTGAAAATTTTAGTATTTTTTAACTACCTCATACACATAACATTTTCACCTGCCTTTTTTTTTTTTTTTAATTTTTCGAGTGTGTTGAAAAATTTAGCTAGCTAGCCAAAAAGGCTGAATTAACTTCTGAAAGTTTTAGTGCAATGAATCCCATGTGTTCTGAAAAAAAAAAATTATACATAAATAAAAAGTATATAAGGAAAATTATGCACAAAAATGAAAAAATAAAACAAAATAATAATTGAATATACAAAATAATTAATATAATAAAAAAAAATTATAAATAATTAAAATTGTATGTTTAATAAATTCAATTATCAAACATTTTTTAATTGTTCATAAAAAAGATAATAGAATAATACAGAAGAATAATTCAAAATGAGCAATTGAAAATACAATGGATGACGCAGAACACACTTTCTTTGACTGCGAAAGATGGTCAGAAGAGAGAATTGCCTTGGCAGGCTCTGTCGACGAAGTCAAAGTAGATACAATAGTACAGAAAATGTGCAGCAGCATAGATGCCTGGAACAAAGTCTGTGACTTCGCTAAAAAAGGTTCTGCGGCGGAAGAAGTATGATCTGGACGCAGGCACAGAGAGGGTAACGCGCAGATAGAGCATATTCGAGAGCCTTGAATCTTGATGCGAGATAGTTACTGATTGCAAGGTGGAATTTAGCCCTAGAAGAGGAGGTTTTTTTTAAGTCGCTAAGCAGTCATGCAGTCCGACACACCAGCCAGAGTGACGACCTGACTGACGGTGCATAAAGCATTTTTACCTAACTCAGCCCAACAAAAAAAAAAAAAATAAATAAATAATAATAATAAAAAATAATAATAATAGAAAAAATAATAATAAAAAATAATAATAATAATAATATGAGCAATTGATTTATTACTTTTGATTTTGTTTATTAAAAAAAAAGTTTACAAAAAACTGGTTCCAATTTAAAAAAATTTTAATCAATAAATTTCTGCAAATTTCCAGATAAAAGTTTATCTTAAATTTCAGTTCTTAAATTAGTTTTCTTTAAAAGAAGTTTTTTCTAGCTTTTAAACAAAATAAAGTTTAAATATTAGTAAATCATTTTTAATCCCTAAAATCCGAAAGAAATTCCAAAGCATTAAAATTAAGATCATTTTAAATATTTGTCTAAAATGAAATTTAAAGCCTTTAAATACATAGATTTATGACAAAAATAACTTCAAACTCTGCTGCAGACTTTGTTCATTTTTTTTTACATTTTAATCTGCTTTTAAAAATATACAATATAAAAATGTTGCAAATTTCCAAGATAAATCCTGTTTCATTGAGCAATGCTTTTGCTGCTCTGCTTCTTGCTAACGAAAATGTAATCTCGAAATACAAATAAAGTGCAAAATGTCGAGTTAAGCAGAAATGCACAAAGTTGTAGCTGTAGCTGTAGCTGTAGTTGTGGCGTAAAGTTTTGTAAATAAAACTTGATTTGAATTAAATGAAATTACAGTTAAATATTTGAGATTCGCAGCATTGTGAGCAGCTACTACTGGCTACTAGCATATATATGTGTATATATACTCAACAGTTGCCAATGCCACGGTGGGGGCGGGCAAGATGAATCTGTGCGAGTTAATGTTAAATACTGACAGCCAACAAATGCGAACAACAGCGCATGGTATACACAATTTCAGGCGTGAGTGTGGGTGTGTGTGAGTGTGTGTGTGTGATGTCCATTTTGGCACGTGCTTACTCTGCATTGTTGCTGTTGTTGTTGCACAGTTGTTTTACTTGTTTGGCGATTGTAGGAACCATGATTAACGCGACCAGGCAAGAGCGAGGAGACACCCAGAGAGCGAGAGAGGGAGATTGGGTTGGGCTTGGGTTGGCTTAGGGTGGGTTGGGCTCGCCACGGCTGTTTGCCAAATCTCTCGACGCTGTCTCTCCAAATTTTAACTATGAATGTGCCCAACTGGTGGCAACAACAATAACAACGCCTGCGCTGCTGTTGCTGTGGCTGATGTTGTCTATATATCCACGTGTGTATGTGTGTGTGCTTATGTGTGTGTGTGTGTGTGTGTGTCTGTTTGTTTACCGAAACCTTCTTAGTTTGGCTTAGTAGCCCCTCGCTGCCATTGTTTGTGTATTTGCATTTGTCCCTCAACTTTTGCGGGCCCCTCGTCGAGCGAGTGTGAAAATTTATGTATGTATGCAGCTCCACTGTGAATGTGTGTGTGAGTGTGTGTGGGTGTGCCTTTTGCCTGCCTTGGTTTATGTGCTGCTTTTGTTGTAGCTGTTGCTGTTGCTGTTGCTGTTTGGCTTTCTTTTTGGGACAGCCTCAAGTCAGTCGCAGTCGCAGCCCTTTGACCAGGTCCGGAATACAAAATAAAGGCATCGAATGCTGCCCACGAGCACATTAAAATATGTAAATACATATACATACACACAGTTGCTGCTGTTTCTGCTGCTGCTGCTGTTGGCATTTTAAATTTGACCGCATAAACAAAGGCAGCAGCGAGAGTAGCGTCGAGCCAACTGTAAACCAAAAGAGCCACGCCGCAACAATGTTGGGTATGCATAAAAAATCTAACGCCCAGTCTCACCTGCTGCCACCTGGCTGCGGCAATTGTGGCAGCCAGCGCATTCCAGCGTCCGTGTCCTGGTCAAAAACAATTTAACTGTTTTGCTTTGCTGGCCACTTTTTCATTTCTTTTTTTTCTCGTTTTTATTGCAGACTCTTTTCCGTTTTCATTTTATTAGATTCACTCAAAATGTTCATTTAAATTTCTAAGCTCTATTGTTTTGTGCTTGGAACACAGTTTTTATTTTCGTTTTATTTTTTTCTCCGCTTTTTCACACAGTCCTCAATTAGCATGTCAGCCAGCCAGGACGGGGGCTGGGCCAGCTTTTGAAAGCACATTAAAAATGATTTCCTAAGTAGATTGTAAAAATTGCTGGCAATTATATTTAATAGCACCGACTTTATGCCATACACCAGTAGGCCATAAACGGGCCGTAAAGCTACGCGAAATGCAGCACAGGGCGACGGCTGCTCCAAGGCGTTCGCCCAAGTAATTTGTCAAATAAAAAACGAAAGAAACAAAGCCAAAGACGGTCAAAGTAAAATATGTTGAGACAAGTCTATTTGGCAGGTGCGCTGCCTGATGTAGGAGAAAATTTATATTTTATTTACAGCTGAATGAACTTTAATATACATAAATGCATGTGTTTATATATTAAGGCATTTACATGAAATTTATGCTTGATTTCATATGATTTTTATTGTAATTTATGATAAACGTTGTTGATTTAAAGAGCAACAACATTTCAGCAGCAAAAAAAGTTCAATAATAAATAAAGTTTACAAATCATAATATTTAGAAACTTTAATTTTATTTTAATGGTTGCCGAACTAAAGTGCGCATAAAAAATGCTCGATCATAATTTTATACCTTCATGAGACTTAAACTCCAATAATTTAATTAATTTAACAAATGAAAAAAGTTTGCTTTTTGGCATAAATGCATTGAAAATATTTATGAAATAAATTTGTATTTTTTTTACAAATTTATTTTGAAAGAATATGCAAAATGAAAATTTTTTGTTGAAATATTTGATTGTAATCAAATTTAATCATAATCATATCAAATTGCTTTAATTAGCGTGTCTAACTGTGAGACAAAGCAAAAATATTGCAATAAAATATAAAAATGTTGTTGAGGTTTTAGATTAATTATGAATGCTTTTTAAAGCAATATGCATCCCATTATTTACAAATTAGAGAACCCATAAATTGAGTTTGAAAATACATTATTATTAAAATAAAATAATAATAAATAAATAAAAAAAATACAGATACTAATTCAATTTATTTTGGCACGATATGAAGAATTTTTTACTCATTTTATTTAAATTTTCATGTGAAGTACATTAAAATTAAAATTAATTTAAATTTAATTTATTTCTAATAAATAGAGAGACGAAAAAAAAAAATAAATAAAAATAAATAAATTAAATAAAAAATAAGGAAATAATGCAGATTTTTATTTAGTGTGTAATATTAATATACGCTTTTTCCTAATCCCAACTTCAAACTTCAAATTATAAAATAAATTAATATAAAACTAATAAAAATTGTAATATTGTTATAGATTAAAAAATTAGATTTTAATAGCGAACCTCTTTAAATGTTTTATATTTAATTTAACTAAAAATTTATGTACACATGTATATTTATATTTACATATTTTTAATACAAATATTCTTAAAACTTTAAATTAAATAAAGACATACACAAGACTTTCCTAAACCAATAGAGATTTATTCCCAAATTCACTTTGCTACAGATTTGTTTTCTGTATTCAATCCGCTTTGCTCTCACTTCTCAACTGTGTCCAACTATCTAGTTGAGTTAGCGAACTAGCCAGAAGTATACAATTAAATTTTATTTCTTCTTTTTTTTCTAATATTGTTTCAATTAAATTTCGTTTGGCCTTTTGAGCTGCAATCGAAGTTCGAACTTTCGAATAAAACAAACAAGGCCCCAGCGCTAGCAAACTTGACAACGGGGCCTGGCCGCAAAACAATCAAAACCGTCCACTGAGCAATGTGCACACTTTCAGCGTGCTTTGTATGGGTGGACGTGGCACAAGCCCAACCATCAGCCCACCATCCAGCCAGACGCATACGTGCTCGCAAAGTGGCAAACAATAACTTTCATTATGAATATTTTAAGGTGCGGAAGTGAAAGAGCCCAAAAGAGTAGAAAACTAGAAAGGAAGACAGAGAGAGAGAGTGAGAGAGTGGAGAGAGAGAGAGAGAGAGAGAGAGAGAGAGAGAGAGAGAGCTTAGTTTTTGTAAAGGGGAAAACTAGCCAGGTGCTGGCAGCGGCAGCGGCAGCGGCAGCCGCAGCAGGTAAAAGGACAAAGTTTCGTGCAGTGCAACCGTTAAGGAAATGGGGCCACAAAACTTTTGGCTGCAAGGCGACAGAACAGGACACGTTGACTTTGATCTTGGGCCAGCGACCCTCGCTCCACCCTCACCCCGCCTGGCCGCAGCGATGCTTTTGCGTTTGCTGTGGCTGCGTTGTTGCTTCAGCTGTTTTGTTTGCAATTCAAACGCAATTAAACTGCCCTCTGTGCAAATAATGGCAACCGGAGTAGGCCAAGTCAAATAGCGCAGCATGGGCCCGAAATTAACTTCAGATAAGCATGTAAAAGTCTCTGTGTTTATGTGTGAAAGTTAATTGGATGTGCGCTTGGTTTAATAAGCATAATAGCTGGCCGACTGGCCGCAGTGCAAGCCACTCTTAATTAATAATTAAATTAAATTTCCGACCACGTAACGCGTGCTCCATAAAAGTATTAATTGGAGCGCGAGTTTCGCGAATCTGGCTTAAGGTACGCCCGGGTCCGGGTCCGGGCACAGAGCTGCCTTACTGACTATTCAGCTAAAGCTTTAAGCCGCGTTTCCAATAACGTATACTTCAAAGCAGCACATCCGCTGCCAGTTGCCGCTGAGTGCTGCCCGTTGTTTCCGGCGCCGCCAGCAAATACCAATTGAACACTCGATGCAGACCCAACAGCGGACGAGCTGCTGGCCGAGATTGAGCTGGGCGATACACAACAAATGGAAGGGCTGCGGTGGCTGACTAGCAAAGTGTGTGTGATGCGGAAATACCCTGTTTACTGCAGGTGTTTTGTGGTCGAACAAAACATAATTGAAAATTTTTCCTTTGGACTCTTAGTGAACTTTTGTTGAAAGTTATCGAAATCTATTATAAATCTGCGATATACAACAAATTGATCAAATTTGCTAGCTGCTGCTTCTAGAAAGTACGAGAATATGATACTAGTGTAGTATGTAGGAGAAGGCAAATATCTGTAGATTATAAAAAGCTATTCCGTATATATAAAAAAAACTGCATATATTAATCGATATTGCGAAAATGATGACTATCGATAATTGAGGATTATAGTCGCAAAATGGAAAAATTATAATTATACTTATACTTATAAAATGAAGATGCAGTTAATATAATATAAAAATATATGTGCTGTATATTTATCGATAATTGCAGTATTGCAAAGTATGAATCATAATAGCATAAAATATATTTCGCCTTGTCGTATGCGCAATATTGATCAATTATAGCAGAATTTAAAGAGTTGTCGTACTGGCTCATAGTAGGTATTAGAAAGTGAAAAGAGTTAACAATAAGGCAATAAATACTTTATATTTATTGTTATAGAAATAATAGAGAAAGCTATCGATAAGTTTATAAATTGCTTTTTTTTATTTTTTCACAATTTTTTCTTCCGATATATTATTAAAAATGCATTTGCAGCATAAGAGGATAAATAATAATTATAATAAATAATAGCTAGTAATAAACTGTTAAAAGAAAAAATTATCGATAAATTATTCTTAGCACATATCAGTGAAAAAACTATATATGAAAATATATACCACTTTACAGTGGCCAAACTTAATATTCCAAAATATTTTTGTATATAAAGAGCTAAAAGATATGTATATAAAGAGCATAAATAGTTATCGATAAATTGCTGTATGCCATATGAATTCTCGCTGTAAATAGCATTATTTTCTAGAGATCATTCACACTCGATAAGCAGCTGACTCAACTTCAAGATTTTTATACCATCTAAACAAGATTTTGTCGCCTGCTACATAGATAAACCTGCTCCTTGTATACCCTTTGCCTATCTATTAACTTCAATGAGCATCGCTGGCTTTAAACACGTTACATGACGAAAGTCCTTGCTGGGCTTGCAGCACAACATCCGGACGCGCAGTCATATTGACAGAGCCACTCTTATTAATATTACATCAGTGTGGAACTGTCGTTCCAGCATGCGATCCCTATGGTCGCATAAAATGCTTTAGCTCGCTCGCACACCTATGCACATACACAGCTCACACTCATTGAGAATTGAGTGACAGGCATCAGTGAGCGTATGGTTGGCATCCGTTTGGCCATTGTCATGACAGTGGATTGGGGGTGTCGGAAAATTGTATTGCAATAAAATGATTTATTTGCACGTATGTTCCGTGCCTAACAAGGCTGAAGGATGTCTGTATTGGCAGCAGCCGGCATAGCGAAAGCAAGTGACATGTAGAAATATTTGCTGGCTGCGTTGATGGTCCAATCGCTGGATTTTATTGTCTTACGACACGCGCTGTGCGAATTTCTCATAAAAATAAAATAATTCCATTTGCAAAACGCAGCCAAAAGTCGCAGTCGCAAAAAAGGACGAGAACGAACGCATGTCCGCAGCATGTGCGCCTACAGATAAGAAATGCCAGAGACGTCCAGGCATAGCAACAGATTTCCGATTTCAACGAGCAGAGCAGCAGCCGAGCCACAGGACATTGTGGGCATTGTGCCCACAGTGGTGCGTTTTTATTGCAGCCGCAACTTTTATTAAAAGGCCAATGGCAGGAAGAACGCAAAAAAAAAGTATGCCGAAAAGAAAAACAGATAAAGAGAGAGAGAGAGAGAGAGAGAGCGAAAAAAATGCTTGGGTCTTATCTGGAAATGTCGTTTGTTAGATGTTTGGCGCCGCCTTCGCTCATGTTTGCGCTTCAATCTTCGCTTGGGCCTCTGGGCTGTTTGTTGAAAAAAGGATTCAGTTTGGCCCATTTGGGCTGACAGGCGGCAAGTCGTCCAGTCGGCGTGCCTCTGTTTAATGGGCTTAAAATACTCGTTACTGTCCTTGGATACTTTTATGGAGTTTATCAAAACGAATGGCAGGCATTGACATAGATACATTTCATTTGCATCCTTTTTATGCTGATTTCGTAAACAAATTTCAGCTTATCAAAGCGTTCAAATTGAGTTAAGCCATCAGAAAGCCGCTGCTGCTGCCGCTGCTGCTGCCGCTGCTGGCTCCGGCCAAAGCCGATTCATTCCGCACAACTTGGCGTATAAGCAATGTGCTTATTATGTATACGACCCGTGTGCACTGGAATTGATTGCACAATCTCCAAATAATTGTTGGCACAATCAATTTTGTTATTACCTGGAATTTATGCAAATATCATTTGTTGCACAACAAATTTATGTCATGTACAATAATCCACTCGAAAAGTTTTCAGCCCGATGTGCCAGCTGCAAACATACATTGTATACATGTACATAAATATATATATATATGTATGTATGTGTGTATGTATATAAATTGATATTGATTTTATTGCTTTTATAGCTCAACTAAAAACTTTCAATTCGCGCGTATTTTATGCAAATTTATTTTTACATTTATTATTATTGTTTTTTTATTTGGCATTTCTGTTGGCGTTTGCCTCTTTTATTAATATTGTTGTAAAAATTTATTGTTTTTCTTCAGTCTCAATGTGGAATTATTTTCGCTAAGGGCAGAAATTCTGAGCTCTACATTGAACAGCCGCTGAGCGAGATTGATGCATAATTTTGAATTTGAATGAAATTATTAAAACTTATATAACAAAATATAGAAATAAATTTTTTTAAAATTAATATAAATGTTCTACGATATATAAAATTAGTTTGAGAAAATTTGTAGTCAACTCCGCCTCTTTACTCGTATTTTCCCATAAATTTTCCACAATTACAACCAAATAAATACAGTTAAATAATTATAGCTGTCTGCGCTGTATACCAAAACTTCAGTCAGCCAATCGCTCAATCAATCAGCCAGACAGACTAAAGCTAAACATAGCCAGAGCGAAAGAAAGAGAATGAGGGCGAGAGAGTGAGTGAGTGAGATAGAGATGTATATATAGACTAAGCAGCTATTCGCTCGGCAGCTTTATTGACTGTGTGTGTTGGGAAATCATTAAATTGCAATTAGTACTCTTAACTCCCAGCCAGAGTTGGAGCAGGAGTGACTCGGGTGACTTGTCACTCACTTTGTACAATGTATGTCAATACCAAAGGCAAACAGCCCTACAGCTATTCAAACTGATGAGCCATTAACAATGAGAAAGGACAAAGCAAAGCGATAGCAGAGTAAGAGTAAGAGTAAGAGCTGTAAGAGCCGTAAGAGCTTAATAATTAAGGCAGGCACAAATCGAAATGCCAAAATACGGTCATGCAGCCGCATGTCTGTGGCTTGTGGCCTATGGTAATAAAGAAAAAAAATAAATAAAGAGAAAAGGTAACTTAATGACATTTTGATTACAATTCGAAATGTTAAAATCCCAAAAATACATTTCAAAGGTTTCGATTTTCTAAAATGTCTTTCCTTTCGAGCGATGGCCCTGTACCTCTAGCCTTGAGCGTTGTTGCAATTATTTTTGTTGTTGCTTTTGTTGTTTCTGTTGTCGGAGCTTTCATTGTGGCATTGCCTTGGCCATAAATTAAAGCCGCTCCACAGTGTCCATCATGTTGAAATGCTTGCATTTTTCATAGCTTGCATTTCAATTTCATGGCCAGCCATTAAAATTGACAGCCAAACGAGCACACCTAAATACATATGTATACATATATATATGTATATGAGTGTGTGTTTGTTCATAAATGGTGTGTTGATGCGGGTGAGCTGCAAATGTGGCTGTTGTCCATGCCATGGCGAAAGGCTTGCCAACAAAAAAGAATTACACGGCTGAGTTTATGGAGCCAAACTTTTGCCTCCTCGAACATTGCTCTCTCTCTCTCTCTCTCTCTCTCACTCTCATTTGGTCTCATATATATTGTTTTTATTGTTTGTTGGGCGCATATTCTGCAATCTGTGACTTTTTTTCAGTCTCCCAATTTGGCTGATGCCTTGCTTTAAAGCTCTTAAAAGCATGTTGCATAATTTAAGCAGTGGCAGAGCAAGCGGCGGGGCGACAAAATTGTTTTAATGTTTTCGCCTTGGCTGACGCTGAAAAGTATGCTACATTTTTCAATATTTTGGCAGTTCGTTTGCCGTTCGTGTGTGTGTGTGTGTGCCAGTGCAGCAGCAGCTGATACTGTCGCAATCAGCAACAAGGAAAAAAAGACCACGAGCCCATTCTTTATAACTCCAACTGAGCGTTTGACTGGTTTATGTCCATGAGCCCGATGAATTTTTATTTATGTTTCTTTCTTTTTTTTTTATGCATATACATACAGGCATTTGCTGATCAGTCAAAGCGGCTGAGTGTTAATTTTTGATTGGCTGTGGCCCGGAGCACTGAAATTGTAAAGCGTCGTTTAATTGCCAGCTGCCATCTGGCACCTGGCACCTGCCTCATGCTACACAGCTACATCCAGCCACCAGACACCTGCGGCTAATTGTCGTAAAAGTCAACTTTGACCCGCATACGTGTTAGCTGCTGACTTTAACATGACCTCGCGCTCGGCTTGCCCCGGCTCAGCGGCCGCAGGCGAATGTCAACAATAAATTGAAATATCGAATTTGACTTTCGCTTTAAGTTAACTTTATAATTAATGAAATCCGCATAATAAATGAACTTGAATATGAAAATTAAGTGCAAACAGAGCAGTTCGCAAAGCTGTGGACGACGACACGAGCTGGGCTTTCTGCTAAAGTGCTTAGTTAGATGATTTGACTGTAGCATTAAATGCTCAACGAGGCGTGCAAACATACATAAAGAGAGCAAGAGACAGACAGAGAGAGACAGAGAGAGAGAGAGAGCGCGAGAGAGAGAGAGCGCAATAACAATTGGAAATGACAACAAGGCAATTTAACGCGGCTCACATGAATTTAATTTGCGTAAAATCAATTCCAATTTGTAGATTGAAACGAGAAAAAAAAGATGAAATAGGGTATGCATGATCTGAAGTTATCCTATATAAGAGTTTAGTCAAGTAGAAATAGAAGTAGAAGTAGAAGTAGAAGTAGAAGTAGAAGTAGAAGTAGAAGTAGAAGTAGAAGTAGAAGTAGAAGTAGAAGTAGAAGTAGAAGTAGAAGTAGAAGTAGAAGTAGAAGTAGAAGTAGAAGTAGAAGTAGAAGTAGAAGTAGAAGTAGAAGTAGAAGTAGAAGTAGAAGAAGAAGTAGAAGTAGAAGTAGAAGTAGAAGTAGAAGTAGAAGTAGAAGTAGAAGTAGAAGTAGAAGTAGAAGTAGAAGTAGAAGTAGAAGTAGAAGTAGAAGTAGAAGTAGAAGTAGAAGTAGAAGTAGAAGTAGAAGTAGAAGTAGAAGTAGAAGTAGAAGTAGAAGTAGAAGTAGAAGTAGAAGTAGAAGTAGAAGTAGAAGTAGAAGTAGAAGTAGAAGTAGAAGTAGAAGTAGAAGTAGAAGTAGAAGTAGAAGTAGAAGTAGAAGTAGAAGTAGAAGTAGAAGTAGAAGTAGAAGTAGAAGTAGAAGTAGAAGTAGAAGTAGAAGTAGAAGTAGAAGTAGAAGTAGAAGTAGAAGTAGAAGTAGAAGTAGAAGTAGAAGTAGAAGTAGAAGTAGAAGTAGAAGTAGAAGTAGAAGTAGAAGTAGAAGTAGAAGTAGAAGTAGAAGTAGAAGTAGAAGTAGAAGTAGAAGTAGAAGTAGAAGTAGAAGTAGAAGTAGAAGTAGTAGTATAAGTAGTAGTAGTAGTAGCAGCAGCAGCTGTAGATGTTGAAGTAAAAGTAGTATTTATGTTTATATTAAGCTGTAAAATGCTTGTTGTTTTTCATCCCAGATGGTCTCTACATTTTATGATACCCGCTGTTGGCTGGTTTATGGCCAGAGGGTATAATAAAAAAGCCAACTGAACAAAGCATCATCACGGATTGTTGACAGTGTCATTGTGGCTGTGTGGTTAATGGCAATTGTTACTTGTTTTGGCAAATCATGCAATGGAAATCCTTTAAAACGCAAAACAGGCAAACAAACCGAAATAAGTTCTTAGCACACCCGACGCACCCACAAAACATATTCTCCTAGCCTTGGCGCTGATTTAGTGTGCTATATGAAGCGTATCATATTGGCTGTGTGTCTGTTTGCATGTGGCGCTTTGTATTCTGCAAATACACACACATACACACAGACACTGAGTGGCAACAAATAATAGAATTTGTCTGGGTTTAAGGATGACAGGCACAAGAGGCAGGATAATGTGCATGGCAAGCGAGGCGCAACTGAAACCCATTTCCGCATACAGATGCCAGTGCTACCTACCTACTCCTGGCTGGTGGCCCGGCCCAGACCCTGCTGGCTGATAATGTACGAGCTGCGGCTCCCTGTGCGACAGCCAGAGTCTCACCTAACCGTAGGCCCAATATCATCATCAATCAAGCCGAACATATCAGATGTGCATTCACATGTACTCGGCTTACATACACCACCTAGTTATGTGTACCTTGAGGTCGGGCTGAGGTAGCTTTGTGAACGAGACTCCAGGGCTGAGCTGAAATTTGTACAGCGCAAATAGCAGCTGACTTCGTATCCTTAAAGCGGCATAGACAGTTAGCTCTCTTACAAATTTATAATGAAATTATCTATAATGCTATCAGTATTGTTTCTCAATAAATGAAGGCCTACTTTATATATTATCTACATAACCTATAGATTATCGATAGACAATTGATCGATAGGGATTAATATAGAAGTGCTGATATGATAAATTATAATATTGAAGCTTAATTATAGAGTTTGAATTCAACTTATTTTTTACTATATCTTACAGAAGTTAACATAATTATGGTAACTAGCTAAAAGTGTTTAAAGTCGTCAGCTCTATTTTCAAAAAAACATGTCAATTATAATAAAACATACAAAGATACTACTTACTAGTAAAATCTATTATCTATTAAATTCAATTATCCAGCTGCATTCGTTTAGACACATTGAAAGCAAGAAATTAGAACGCGAAACGACGTGACTTGTCGTAGAAATTGCTTTAGAGCTAAAAGTGCATTAATAAACAAAGGCCTAATGCACTCCATGGACATATATGTATATGTATTGGAATAATAATCTTGGCAACTGCTGCTGCTTACAGAATGTGCACTTAAAAATGTTTGCTGCCTAAGGCCTATGGCTAAAGTGCAGCGGGCATTGACAAATGCCTTTGGGGGAAGTTCTTTGAGTGGGGGTTTCGGAGCGCCCCAACGTATGCAAATGTGCAGCTCAAAGCGGCCTTATGGCCAGTCACGTGGTAATTGAATCGTGCTACGAATTGTAAGCGAGTTGTAATGCGTTCGTCTTGCCTGTCTGCCAGGCAGCCAACCAAGCCAGCCAGCCAGCCGAAGGCGCTGCGCAGCCATTAGAAAAGTGCACAAGGTACATGTGTATTTGTATGGATGGCTAGAGTGGTGCGGGTGTTGTGGGTGGTGCGAGTGATGTGTGTGGTGTGGGGCAACATTTCAATGCTTTCAACGCACACGCAAACTTACAAACAAACAAATATCATTACAGCGACTTACATATGCAAACGGCTGGCTGACAGCACATCAAATAAGTATATGCACACACTCGAAAGGATATGAAAGCCGGTGACGACAACGCATATACATAAAAGATGAAGAAGAAGAATTGCATATAAATACTTGTATGACAGAGTGCACGCAACAGAGGGAGAGAGAAAGAGAGAGAGAGAGAGAGAGCGAGATGAGCAGCTGAAGCTGACGACATCTGTGGCTGCGATTCTCAAGTGGTTGTACGCGAGCTCCCGCTTTGATCGAACTTGCCGTGGCGTATACGTAATTTATGCATATAAATACATGAGTACTAACATTCATGCACACATACACAGGCACACACATGCATATATGTAGCACTATTCTCATATTTGCAATCACATACATCTTCATTCAAAATACATGCATGTTTTTTCGCGTTGATAGCAAACAAGAGCAAAAACAACAACAAGAAGAGCAGCAGAAGCAACTACTACTACAACAACAACAACAACAACAACAACAGTGAGTGCCATGAAATAACATTACGAACAATAAATGTGAAAGCGTCGCACAGTGGGTGGCATAAGTCTACAAACACTAACTGTAACTGAAAGAGATGCTTGATCCCATCCATTATTCGTTACCCTATATACGGTTTATGCATAAGGAATATATTGAGTTAAGTAAGTTGATTGCGCATCAAACCGTGCCGGCTTAAATATGAATGTCAAGCAGACTTAAGTCAATTCTTGTGAAAAGTATAGTCAAAGATATATTTAAATCGAATTCTTTGCATTACTTCAGTGCAAAATATGCACATTTTGGGTAGAGTAGTTTTTTGGACTCAAGCATTGCTTTTGAGTTGATTCTTAATTTATATATTTTGTTCCGGTTTGCACTCACAGAGAGTTATCGCCGGAAATTGTTTGCATCTGCTCAAATCGCCATTTTTATTTATTATCCACTTGGTTCACATAACAAATTTTGTGTGAATTACTTCTCTGCCTTTGATTTCATGTGCTAGAGTGAGACAACTAGAACTCATACCTAGCTTTAACAGTCCTAACTAGATAGCATACGACTGTTAAAGCTAGGTATGTCACTGTTAACAATGACACTTTTAACAGCTCAGCAAGTTAACAGCAGAGTGGCGGTATTGCGATTGCAATCAATTGGCTGTTAGACAGTGAAAATCTTAATCGAAAACATGAAGCTACAACAAAAATCTTACATTATTTATAGAATTAGAGCTTAAATAGTACAAATATTGGTCTAAAATAGTTGATTATATCACTTTTAATTAAAGAATTATATTTCATGTTGCCAAACAATGATAACTTTTCTCAGCTATTACAGGGTATATCGCACTCAGAATGCACTCAACAGCATTCTCTTGTTTTGTTTAGCTTGCCTTATAAATTTAAATCCCATTGCACTTTACAAGTTGATGTTAGCCAACGGCGGCTGCTGCTGCTGCTGCTGCTTCATCAGTTTTTGCTTTTCCAGCGAACACTGCCCAAAAAAGGAGCACAAAGAATGGCAACAGCTGCATTCGTGTGGTAATCTGTGCATGTACAATGTGTGTGCGTGTGTGTGCGTGCGTGTGTGTATGCACAACCTATCTGGCTGTTGCAGTGGCTGAAAACATTTTGCCAAAACAAACAAAACTGGATGCAAAAATGGCCAAGGATTTGATCTGCAATTAACTGGCTGCGGTAGCTACCGTAATCGAATGGAGCATCGAGGCATGAAACATCCATTTGTTGCTAATAGTTCCCTCTGTCCGGATTTCCTTAATCCTGAGCACTTCAAATTAAGGGCCATTGAGCTCGGTGCGTGCGTATGCATATTTGATGATTGTGTCTAAGTGCTGGCCGCCTTCGAAAGTCCTTTAACTGCACTAAATACACAAAATCAATTTCAATTTAAATTTAAATTCCGTATCGTGCCAGCTTCAGCTGAATTATTGATGCAGGCATTAGGTGAAAAATAGAAATTCGTATAAATATTTATAAATATTTATTGCAGTGAGTTGGGGAATGTTACGAATAAATGAACGGCAAGGATATATGTATGTGTATAAGATATATTTATAATCTTAATCAATATTATATAAACTAAATGAATGTAGAGCTGGGGCAGGTTTCTATGCAAATTTAATGCACTTTCCGTGACAGCTATAAGCGAGTATCGTATGTGAATAGTAAGATGCTAGCTATAATAAGATATTTTTAAGAATTCATGTTGAGCCTCTGAATAAACTTTTGCGTCTCTTCTTCAGATCTCTATATGCACTGAATTGCCTGATAAGTGAATCTAAGAGAATATCTTACAACTCAAAACTGAGTTTATATTTGAATTGTTTTATTCTTTAACTATATAAAGTAATATTTATAATAAAATAAATAAACTCATTGAATAATTCAACAACTAAATTTCAATTTTTTTAACTTAAATAGCAACTGAAATACAGTTAGTGAATATAGTATCACACTTATTTGGTCAGTCTAAAATTTTAATATTTTTACTTATTTTTTTATAGTTCATTATTTTTATGAAAAGCTTACTAAATTTTTGTTAAGCAAATATTACACGAAATATATATTCATTTAAGCATTAATTATTTAAATATACCTCGAATGCGATTTCAAAATACATTTTTGAAAACTTAATCCCTCTACAACACCTAAAATATGTTTGCTCTCATACCTCTAATATGCCGCATCAAATCTAATAAACCCCAGCTCATATAACAATAATCAAGTTTATATAAATTTTCATATGCATGAGTAACTGCTCCTTCTTTATGCTCTCACACACAAAATCCACTTAATTCCCATTGGCATCATCAAAAGTTACCATAAAAAGCTGTTAATATATGTAAAAGTTTCTTTTATAAGGTAATTTGGTAATGTCATGCTGTTGCTTCGATAAACTTTATCAGGCATAAGCCGTGAATCGTTTTCGATAAGGAACTCTTTTGAGTAATTGCCAAACAATGACAACGAGTAAAAATCAAAAGAAAGACGTAAAATTAAAAATATTAATGACTCATAAGACGAGCGGATTCAAATGTGTGCAGCTTCCGCTTAAAACAGTTTAAAGATCTCAAGCCACGTTATAGTGCCAACTATATGAAGCTGCGTAAAACCGCACCCGAAGTGACCATAAAGCATTTACAAGCTTGCAATGAAGCTGCGAGAGTTGTGCGACTTTATGATTATTACTTGAGGGATATATACATGGTCAACCTCAATCTACCTCTCCCTCTCTCACTCGCTTTCACTCTCTCTCACACACACACACACACTCACGAATTGCGTCAGTGATTGTGTGGCATGAGTATAATTAAATATGAACACATATGTTTTCCCTTTATTTTCCAGTGTTTTTCACTGACAGAAAATCAATAAGAACAATGCCAGAGCAGGAACCAGCAAACAGAAACAGAAACAGAAACAGAGCCCAAGCTGAGCCACTACGCCTTTTATTTACCATAATTATTAAGCGACGTGGCAACGAGAGCATGAAATAGTTTATAATTTAAGCGCATTAAGTAAATCAGTTCACGTACTTAACTCCTCAAATATTAATAGCATGACGAACTCGACTCTGTTACAAACTTAATGACAAAATCATGAGTCGGGCCTGTGGTTAGAGAGAGCGCATGGAGTGCTTTCTAGCGATGGGCATTTCTTAGCAATGTCTTAACCAATGCTGAAATGGATTGTTAGGAGAAAAGAAGGAGAAGAAAGGGTCGATTTATGGGGCATATACTGTTGTATAGTATTTGCAGTAAATTGTTTATTTTTCTGCCTTAGCAAGAACTAAAATGGACGTGGATCATGAAAGTAAGATAAGGTGGATCTGTGTAGAATATAGTGGATAGTTTTGGCCGTAAACTGTTTTATTTTCTTCTGTCTTAACCAGCGGGAAAATCAATTATTGGCAAAGACATGAGTCTGTTGAGGAGGCAAAGGTGGATCTTTGAAAAATATAGTTTGCGATGGATCATTAATAATAAGCACTAAAAGTATTGCATTTTAATATTTATTTTCTAAGCAAAAATATATATATGTCGTAGCGTTAAAATGATAGTTCTGGCCTTCCAGTATAAGTTTGCCTAATAACGAGTTCTCGGAGTCGCCCGCTTCTATCACCAAACGTTTATCTTTCTCAATCAACTCTGACTGCCCCTTTTCTGCTCTTCTGTCAAACTGCCTCTTGGTTGCATATTCTCGTTCATCAATATCATAGCAACTCTATGCGAAGTACATAGCCCTCTCGCTCTCACTCTCCGAGACCACGTTCAGCAAAACCTATGGTTGTCTCTTTCCTAATGACACATCCTTTGATTGTCACTAAAATGATAACTCATTCGATTAGCGCTAGTTGTCAGTTGCTCTTTAATACTACTGCAACTGTCAATCACAACATAATAACTAACACAACGTCATACGACATATATACATATATCTATTTTTTTTTTGGTGGATAGAGTTGTTTTTGCTTCCAGAAAACACTAATTTCTTGAATCTCAGCGTGTGTTTATTGAGAGCAGTTTTGCAACACTCTTTATAGTTATAAACGCTTAATCAACACTGTAAATATAGTTGCATAGCTCATTGACTTAAATCTTAGCATTTTAAAGGCTTCTCTTAAAATTTGCCACAGTCACGAGCACAGCTCTCATTATAGTTCCTGCGTGTCACGTGCTCACCTCTAGCCAGAACTAGAGCAAAGTTATGGCATATGTAATACATATATATATATATATCGAGTGCGTCAAGGACTGCGCCTGTTTTTTTTTTTTTCATTCATTTTTTTTTCGGGGCCTCCTGTGCGTCAGCTCTTAATATTTTATGTATATTTAAAGCGCTCGTTGGCTCCGTCACTTGCCGCAGACGTAATCAGGGCCTTAACGATCTTAACTCGCGGACATGGGCATATTATTAACGCAGGGCGCAGGGCGTGTCAGCGGAGAGATAACAATCAGGAAAAGCCACTCAATATTTGGCGCTGACGATGCACAACGCAGAACAGAACATTTTTTCACTTTTATCAGAGTTCAATTAAATGTTGTTAAGAGTGGGCGGAGCGGGCAGAGGGAGCTGTCAAATATGGCTGAGCAAATAACAAGCAGATAACAAGCTCATTTTCGTGGCACTTGCCATTGCAGCGAGTATGCCTCAAGTGGCAGCTGAGGACAAGCTGTCGATATGCCAGGCCAAAAGGCAACATCATGTTGTAGACACAAAATGTTGCATGCAACCAAATGCCGCTATTCCTTTAACTGTATAGAGACACATATACAATATGTAAAACGTGCTGCTAGTTGTGCTCTGTTGTTTCTTCGTTTCGAGCAGGAGCAGCTGCTGCTGCTGCTGCTGCACTTGCCACAGAATGGCTGCATTAAATAAACGTTTTGTATTCCAAGCGTTCCCATTTCCACATGATGTATACCGAGCGCCTGTAAGGCACAAAGACGTTGATAGATTTGCATATATCCCAGCATATATACATGTGTTCATGTATAAGGACCCACTTGGTAGCATGCCACAATGCCAACTGCTCTAAGAAAGCAACTAGGGAACGCAAGTATCCGTTGTGTGTGTGTGTCTAGTACTCTACTCACAATGGCTTTTAATGAGTTTTTGTTCTGGCGTAATTATTCTTTTTACACCAGTTGCAACCAGTCTGCACTTATCATCAGCATGTGGCAGAGTGATAGCTGAAGTTGGGAACCACAAAAAAAAAAGCTGGCGTTGCAAATGCGATGATATATGATGCAGATGAGCAGCAAGCAGGCAAGCTTAGAATATTATAGTGAAATGTTTAAGCTGGCATATCTACAGCAGATAAGTAGATGCAACAATAATTACAAATATATATTATATAGGAAATGCAATTATAATGAGAAACGCAAGGGTTTCCTTTCCATCAATCACAATCAAAACGAAATTAAAAGTTCACAAATCGAAGCTGAAATTTGCAGTTTAAAGCATTTTCTGTGCATTGTTTATAATGCTTGACTTGTCAGCAATATATGTTAATGGGTATACTGTTAGGTAAATGTAAAGTAATTTATCTAATTGCAGATAATATATTGGAAAATATATATATGTTAGATAAGAGTGTGTGACCCCATTTATGTGTCTACTTCAAGGTACTCCAAGCACTTAGATATACCCTAATTTGCGCTTCACTTGACTCTACTAAATTTTGTGCCTTTTGTATATTATTTCTTAGAAACTTGGAAAAAATGTAGCTGGCATAATATACATAATATAATATAGTATAAGCACATGTATGCAAGTTTATCTACAATAAATATCAAAGGCTTTTGTAATTGTTCTTTGCCTTCAGCTGCTCTTTTATACATGTTGCTTTTAGCTCTATAACTTTTCAGTTACAGAAATATATCTCAGATTTGTGGCTCCTCTTTGCCAGCTGCATAAAGCTAAAAAATATTTTATTAATATTTTAAGTTTTCTATAACTTTGAATCCTGCTTTAAATAAAAATCCCTCAAAAAAACATAGTCAAACAAAAATGAATATTGTAGTTCATTGTGCTCAAGTACAATTTGATGGAAATTTCTGATAAATTTATTAAAATAATAATAATTTTTTTATTTTTTTTATTTCATTATTTCATTTTATTTTTATTTATTTATTTTTTTATTTTATTTTTTTTTTATTTTTAGAAGTCAAATATGTAGCGCTAAATATATCAAAAGTCAATAGATTATGTGCATAACTTTATCATTAACCTCCAAGTTCTGTCATCGGCAGATAAAGCTATCGTCTACTAACGTTTCTGCGCCTCTTTAAGCTGTAATCATCTGAGAATTCTATGCTTGCAGCTTCCACTTATTTTGTGCTTATCTAATGGCAAACCACTTGAGAGCATCGCTCCACAATAGCTAAACAACTGCCAAAGGTTTTTGTATGCAGAACATGTATGGATGAAAAAGAATTGAGTTTACTTGTTGAAACCTTTTGAATATTTCTTAAGTGTAAATTGGTTTTTAAGGACTAGGTGCCAAGCGGCCAATAGGCCGTATATAGAGAAGGCTAACAGCGCTGCAGCTGCAAAGCGCGTCTGTAAATAAAGGCTTTAAGGATTCTCAGAGAGTGTCATGAAAAGAAAAATAGATTCCATTTATATCATTTCGGACACAACTGTATATAAGGTCGACAGCAATTAAAGCTGGAAAGGCCAACATACATAATTTTGGGCAATGTAGTTTTTATCACTTGTTATTTATTTATTAATTATTTATTTATTGATTTATTTATTTATTTATTTATTTATTTATTAATTGATTTATTGATTTATTTATTTATTTATTTATTTATTTATTTATTTATTGATTTATTAATTAATTAATTAATTTATTTATTTATTTATTTATTTATTTATTTATTTATTTATTTATTTATTTATTTATTTATTTATTTATTTATTTATTTATTTATTTATTTATTTATTTATTTATTTATTTATTTATTTATTTATTTATTTATTTATTTATTTATTTATTTATTTATTTATTTATTTATTTATTTATTTATTTATTTATTTATTTTTAAAATTTTGTTTATTGATAAAAGATCTGAACAATTTACAAGTCTTCAAATAATATCTTATTTCTTCAAATAATATCTTATAAATCTATGTTCATACAAACTAAGAACACAACATAACATTGCATTAAACCAAATCCCTTAAACTATATATAATTTATTAATAAAATGGAGTCCCTGTAGGACTTCAACCACAGATTGGTATGCTTGCCAGCTAAACTGATATTTATTAAACGAAATATCTGCTCATTTGCTGGCAATAAAATCGATTTGATTGTGGCACAAATGCAGAAATCTGTTTAATTGCAATAATTATTTGATGAAGAAGCCAGAATGGAAATGCAATGCAAAATGCAGCACAAAATCCAAATGTTGCACAACAAAAGCTAAATGTATTAATCACAAACACACACACACCAGATAGGCAAGTTAAGTTTGGTTAGATTATGTTGTTGCTATTTTTGGTATTTACATTCTGGGATGTGCATCTGGGGGCCAAGGCACAATGCTGTCCACATTATTAGTGGCAGAAATGTTTTATGCAATTTGCCAGCTTTCAGCTTTCAGCTTGCAGCTTGCAGTTGCCCCCAATGTGTGTGGCTCTTTTATTTGGTCAAATTGGCTGGCAGTCAATTATGCGAATGTTTACATTAATTTGACAACAAATTGCATTTGATTCAAAATGCATAGCTAGCACAATAGATGGGAGCCACCCACCCACCCAGCCATGCCACGCCCACTTGCCAGAGACAGACAGCTGCTGTAAACAGTTTTGGGCATTTTGTTGATTTATGAAGCGCATCGAATGTTTTCTTAATTAAAATGTTATTAAAACCAACGACATCGGCGCCCAAATCAACGTTCACGTCAACCCTGTCAGCAAATGCCAACAACATTTCGTTTTTCACACAAAAATTCAATTGAAACTTGGCGTGATTCGGATATACACATACATATATGTATGAGTATGAGTTTGCGAATGTATATAACTTATATATGCATGTGTGTTTGGGGATAGGCTACCTCTTGCAAAATGAAGCTTGCATTTCTCTCTGCTCACTTTTGTTCTTCAACTTTTATTGAGCAACTACTACAAATTCTATATTTATTTCATATTTCATAGCTAACAAATTAATTTCTATTTATTCGTGCAGAGTAGAAGTAGATGAGCACATAAAGTGAAGACTTTATTGCTTTGTTTGTCTCTCTGTATGAACTGTGAATAATTTAGCTGTTTTTGTAGCTAGAAACTGGGCATTTTGTAGATAAACTTCTAATATGTAGGAGCTGCTCTTCTGAGTATTTATAATTGATTATGACAAATATATAAGAATAAAAATTATATTATATTATATATCCAAGACTAACAACTGGAATATCCCAATATAGCTGCTATTGACCTGCTTTATAGACAAATAAAAAATATTGAAATATGTGAAAGAATTAAATAAATAATATACAATTAATTAAGTAGATTATTTATTTAATTCTTGCATATGTTGTATCAATTGTAAATTATTTATTTATTATTTTATTTTATTATTTTTCATGGCCAGTAGGAAAGCCATATAAACAGGCAAAATTGAAGCCAAAGATATATACGAAAGCTCTAAATAAAAGTATTAAGAATTAAGTGTTTACTTAAACAAAAAATATTTATTTACTCATAATATCATTAATTAATATTAATCTCTCAATAACAATGCAGTCTTCAAGGTAATCTACATTAAATATTTTATGCTTATTAGGCAATCCAATCCAATCCAATCCAATCCTCGCATCCACTTAAAAAAAATGATTTCTTGAGGTCTTGCTGAGTTGCTACTTCAATGCCGTCACAAGCTTATTTTTTAAGATTATATTCTCAATTGTTGTAAAGCCTTGTCGGTTTGAGGACCTCTTCAGGAAAAGCAAAAATAAAATAAAATGAAAGAGGGTCTCGTCTGTAGATATATATTTTTGATTTTAGCTAAAAATTCGCGCACAAGCAAATATATGTGTACATATGCAAAGAATTTACGATGAGCCAAAATACGTTTAAGCAATGCAAATGTCAAATATTAACAGAACATTCAAATTGGCTGAACTGGTCGATAATTAGGGGAATTCAATATGCCAAATAGTAGTTTGTAATTATAAAAGCTAGAGATCTGAAATTTCACATGAATATTCGTATGGTAGTTACGCAGTACGATTTTATTTTGTTTTTTTTTTTCGATAACTCATCCCATTTCGAAATTATCGATAAACGTCGAAAAGTTAAAGCCTAGTTAAATATGCCAAGATATTTTGCTAAATATATCAATTTTAGATTCTCACTTTACTTTTGCATACATATGAATAATACTATATAACTCGTCTATTGTATAGGCCACAACAAATCGGAATATATATAAATTTGTCATAGTTATCTAGTTAGCTTGCTAGATAACTATGTAAATTTAAATCAGATTCGCACTCATTGCTCTATATCATTTAACTAGCTTTTGTTTATTCCCTTTTGTGGTTTACAACTTAAAATAGAAAAGCTTCAAAGCAAATTTGATGCTCAGCTCAAGTGGGCTATTGCGGGACTCTATTGATTTATGCCAAGCTCTTTAGAGTGTGTAGAATAAATATTAGCAAACACTTTACGTATTTTCTCAGTTATTATTTTTCAGCCGCGTTGCTTAATGTATTTAATGTTTTATGTATTTTCTTACATATTACTTTGCAGCAGTTCTTAAATATACTTTATTTAAATTGATTTAGTCTTAAATCTCAATTTTGTTGAAAATTTTCCAACCTCTCAGCTGCCACGGCGCGCACCTTGCCGCTGCCACCTCTAACGCTGGCAGTTCGAGGAGCTGCGTTATTATAGAATTATAAATAAATCTCATTAAAATCTAATTAATATTGAACAAGAAAGGCAACCGCACAAATTTGTTTATACTGCTGTATTTTTATTTTGCTTTTGCTTTTGTTTTTGTTGTTCTTATTTTCAGAGATTTTAATTAAGCTCCGCACACAATTATGGCCATAATTGAAAGGCCATCAAACTATTTATGGGCAATGGGCTTTGTGCATAGGCTGGGAGTTATGTATAATTGCTTTGTTAAGAGACAAATCGATTATTAATTGAAGAGCTTGGCATGTGATATGGTCAATAATATGCGTGTATACTACATAGGTTGAGAGTATACCCTACTTGTATAGCTATCGAATTTGCATAATCATTTCAACTGTTAGCCATAAAATGTTAAGTACTCGACATTTTGTAGAGATTTATTTTAATATACACATGTTTTTTGCTCTTTAATTGGTTGAATTCAAATGACATTTAATTTTAGTTTTTTAGCTGCTGTTCTTTTTAATGATAAACTATATTGACTGATGGTATATGAGTTTTGGATGGGAATATGTATGGGTTGGCTCAGGAATCACTTAGAGATGAAGTCGTAATGCAAAGAAAGTAGGCAGAATATGCTAATCGCCGATTGCGAACCAGTAAGAGAACTGGAGTGGGAGCTATGCTATTAACAGAACATAACACTGTCAATAGCATAGCATGTTGACGTGAGGGAGGAGCAGCTCCTGTTAATGCAATCTGACATTAACATAATATAATTGTTTTGGATAGAAATATGTTATTATATTATATATGTTGTATGATAATGAATATTAATGGATTTTGTTATATTTATTTGTTAAATGAAATAAATATATTTATTTTAATTTTAGTCTTAGATGATTTAATATTGATGGGATGGAATATGCATGGGGCGATTTAGGAAACGCTTAAAGATGATGCTGATAGAAATATATACACATATATAACACACATAACTAATGTATATTATTGCATATATAAATACTATTAAATCTAAAATATTTGATTCATTTTAGATATAGTTGCAGATCTGCCAAATAATAGTAGATGGATAGATAGTAGAGTATGTAAATGTATAGATTGAGTTCATTGCTTAAAACGTCCAAGAAAATATATATGCAGTTATTGTTAGACAATTTACTCATTGCTTAGCTTTTTAGAGATTGAAAATAAATTATTAATTAAAAAAATCAATTAATAAAAAAATAACATAAATTTGATTTACAAATTAAGTTTCAATTAATGAAGTCTAATTTTTGAGAACACTATTAGAAAATATAGATAAATTATTATATTATATTTTAATTTTCAGTTTTACATTTTTTTTTATGTATTTATTATATGTATATTTTTAATTTTATATTTTCAAGTAACAATTTCAATTACAATTAAAAGGGAAATATAAAAAAAAGTCCAAATAAAAACTGATTACAGGATATATGCCTGAACAACTACTAACACTTTCAGTATATACTGATATATATTTGCTTCAGCTTCACTTCCCATATACTCATGTCTTATATAGTATGTGGAATACACACGAGTCTAAGCGCCGGACAGTCAAGTCTGTCGGTCTGACCACGGGGCACATGCCACAGCTGCTGCTGCGGGCGCTGGGCAACAATTTTAATTTTTTTTCTCTCTCTCTCTCTCTCTCTCTCTCTCTTTCTTTTTGTTTCGCGCGCCGTGCAATAGCGAAAAATGTTGTTTTCAATTTTCAACACTTTTAATAGCCAATTAATTAAATGGCCAAAAAACAACAACAATTACATATAGGTAAAGGTATGTGTGTGCGTGTGCTAGGGTATGCATGTGTGTGTGTGTGTGTGTGCATAGCTGTGCACACGTCTGGGAAAATTTCTCGGCAAACAATTTTTTATAATTTGCCGTTTGTGAGGCTTTATTATTTCTAGGGCAGCTGCCGGACAATGGACTTCATTTTTCATGATCCAGTTGAAAAAGCAAAGAACGAGGCAAAAACAAAAAAACAAAGGGAAAAAAACAATAATAATAAAAACATATCTATCGTCGGCCATACATAAATCATGCGGGCATTAATATGCGAATACCAAACTGAAAGCTTGTAGCTCGTTATTTATGCCTTTAACAATTGCGAATTATGATTTTTTAAACAAATGTCAAACGTATCGTAAATTATGAATGAATAAATGAATACGAGTCGACTGACTACAGGGACTGAGAGCAAGCACACTCAATTAATAAAATTACTATTTATGGGATTTGAGATACACACTTACACATACACACTCACACACACACACACACGCACATGTGTGAAGTGCTTAATGCGCAGCTTGTTGACCCCCTTAGGATTACTGGCAAATTGGCGTCAGTTCTCGTCTGGTTGTCCCTTCAGCTGCCGCCCAGACAGGGACCAGCAACAACAACAACAATTCACATCTTAAAACTTCTGTCAAAGTTTCGTATTTATTTCTATGCATGAATTATTTATGGCAGGACAAAACCAAGTTGAACGCAACTTGGTTGCCTAATGTGCCCAAGTCCGTGCACTGTGCTTTAGGTGTTAAAACATCCAGTCGACCAGTAGGTGTATTAAAAGTTTTCTTCTTTTTTTTTTTCGCAGCACACTCGAAAGGCATTCAAAAGCCCTGATGACTCCCACTGCCACAAAAGGGACTCTAAACTCTTAAAGCTTTTTCGTTTGAAACACAATTTGAGAGAATTGCGACAGGATATTGTTGCGGCTGAGAACGAAGATGAAATGCTCTAGGCAATGAAAAACTCGATTAAAACAGAGTTAATAAAAGTTGTTAGAAGGCAATGTAATGCATGCGGCTGATAATGCTGCTTTGTAGAGATATGTACATAGATATGCAAATATATTGAAGAATAGATAGACAAATGAAGATATGATAGATTTATGTAATTGCTATGATATATAAATATATAGTAGTAGTAGTAGATAAAGAGCAAGACAGAGATATATAGAAAGTTATATAAAAAGATCATTAGTTTTGGTTGAGCTATCAAACATTATCTATATAATTGCTATGCTATAATTAATATATAGTAAAATGGATAAAGAGCAAGAAAGAGATATATAGAAAGATTTTTGTTTTTGTTCAATTTTAGCAATTATTTAGCAATGTTGCTGTTATCTTATGAGTAATAGAGCTAGCTATTTTTACACTCAACTTTGGAGTTTTCCTTTCATATTCATATTAACTCAAAGCCAGCAGCAAGGCTTCTACGAAAATATAAGCTGTATACTCTTTCGAAACTATATACATACATACCTAAGAGTATGCTGCCAGTCCCATTCATAACTCAAATCATTAACTTTAGTTCGAGTAGTTTCAGTATTTACATAAAGCATTGAAGCGATGGTCTGTCGCTGCTTAGATGATCGCTCGGATAGATCTCTTTAGCAGCAACATGTATTAGGCCACCTATTGCTCTCATCGACTAGAAATGTGTACACAGAGCTCACATATGTATATCTGTTGACAATGTTCTCAATGTCTGCAAATAAGCGTCTTAGCTTTGAGTGGAATTACAGAGAGCAACCGATTGCGTCGTTTTCTCCACAAGTTCGTTCGCGATCGGATTTTGTTCGTTCTGCTGGCTCTCATATGGTTCGATTGAGTAAAGTGAAGCAAAAAGTATACGAGAGTTATCTTCGCTGCGCCCATCAAGAGTGTATGTGTGAGTTAGTGCATGGTAATGCGAAAAAACTCTTTGATTTACCCACTCACTTACTGAACATTATTGTACGAGTGTCAATCGTATCGCTGAACAAAATGAGGTTTATTAAAAGAGCAACACACGAATAACTCAAACTCAACCCGAAGCTCAACCGAAGGCCAAAAGCGAAGTCTTGTGCTCAGAGCCAGAACGAGAGAGATTTGATTTGTTTCGATTGATCTCGTGAGCAGATCGAGAAGGTTAAAATTAACACTTATTGCGAGCTATTAATATATATTAATATTTTCTTTAAAATATGCTTTATGTGTTTTTTTAATGCTTGCCAGCAATGGTAGCTCCCATCTCATAAATTTATTCATTTTGATTAAAATTGTATAAATAATTGTATATATGATAAATTAAATATTTTGTGATGACAAAATTTTAAGCAACCTAATTTTGAAATTTTTTTTATTAATTTATTTATTTAATAATGCCAACATCTATATTTTCTTTTATTTCAAATAATATAAAACAGAGTACAACAGAAAAATTATAAAAATTCAAATTACTCAACATAAGCAGAGAACGTTAAGAGCTCTTTATTTTGACGACGCTTAATTAATTTATCAAGCCTCAGTTTCAATATCTAAGCAACATTTAGTTATGTGGGAAAATTGGAAGCACGTAGTGAAGCAATGAGCAGAAAGTTTCTTTGAATTGTAAAATGAATTAGCCAAAGGACTAAGGACAAAGGACTGCAGAGCTGATAATAAATACAATTGATGCTTGAGACACAAGTGAATGAAATTCCTTTACAAATTTCTAAGCTTCCTCAAAATGTCTTTTAACAATTCTTGTTGCTCAAGTGCACTCAACTGCTATTTTCATTAAAATATTTCTACAAACTCTCAAAAAAAAAAAAGAGTGTCCAATTTCGTTGAAAAGAATAACCACATCAAAAAAACTCATATAACAAATGTCTGCCCTGGAGACTTGAGAGTTGACTGAATTTATAATATGCACATATATTTAAGAACAGCAAAAAACAAAGCGAAATTTATTTGAATTCAACAAAACACAAATGAGGTGCCAAGCAAAGGACCCATGTGGACATATATCTGTATATACTGGCTGTATAGCTCCTGCTCCAATCCCAAAGCAATGCGATGCTATCAGAGATGTTGCCGAGTGTATCAAAACTAAAGTGTGCAATGAAAACTTTTGCGGATTGCGTCAAAGATTCTTTGAGAAAACTTTTGCACCTGCTACGCGCCTGCCAGACAGAGAGAGGGAGAGAGAGGGAGAGAGAGGGAGTGAGAGGGACAGCACCGACCGGTCCATGCGGCTGAATGTGGGCAATCAAAGAACGAATTAGAGGACAACAAGTGGCTGACAAAAGGCGCAAAGAGTTCTTGTCAGCATATGGATGAACACGAAGCACTCGAGCACTCGAATCTCTGCCATTTCCCACTGTTCACGCTCAAGCTTTGTTTTTTTGTGTTTTCCCTTTTCTCTTTTTTTACAGGGTATGAGTGCTATAAATTTGACAGAGTTTTTGTTTGCCGACAGTGCGTGTGTGTGTGTGTGAGGGCGTGTTAACGGGGCGTTGCTGTGGCCGGCAATTAAATAAAGGCTCAAAAAGCACTACAAAGCCAAAAAGAGTGAAAGCCAGCGAATGGTTTGGGGCGGCAGCGTGGGGGGCGTGGCAAAGGAACAACATTAAAGGAGACCAAATTGAAGTGGCAGCATTTGTCACTCACAGCCGTTGGGGCTCACAAAAAGCGAAAAGCGAAAGAAAATAAAAACGAATATAATAAAGAGCGAGCGAGACGGGTATAAGCGACTGTGTAATACGCGCTCCTGATGCTGAACATTGTCAACTAGCTGTAGATTATATCAGTTATGCATTTCTAGTAGTTTTTTAAAGAAATTCTATTATATTTAAATATTTATTTTTTTTTAGTATAATAAAGCAAGCTACAAGCAATATGAGAGTCTGATTTAATTTTCATAATTTAATTTTTTTAATAATATATGGAAAATTCAAAATCTTTAGCTGGCGCAACTTTGCTGACAAACCAATACAGCTGCTTCACACGCTCTGAGCGTGCAAAAGAAAACTCGTCAGGAAACAGTCGTCAGGTGACAGCTGCCTCAAAAGATTATTCAATTATAGCCCAGGCAATCCGCTTTGCCAATGGAAATGGCATTGGCAATCGAATTCATATTATAAAAGCAACAGGTGCAAAACACCTTTTGAAACGATTTGGCTTTGTGAATGCTTAGTTTGAAGTGCACAAAGAGATACCCTGCACAGATATTAGTTTCTCTCTCTCTCACTCCCTCTCTTTCTCTCTCTGTTCAAGTATTTGGAAAGTTCTTAAAACTTTTGAGTATTTAATAAATTTACTATGCAATTAAAACTAAGGTTTATTTATGAATTTACATTTAATCAAAATTTGTGTACGATGAAAGATGGTAAACTTGCCTAAGTCTGTTGGACTCAAGCCCATATGCCTATCATCTATTAAATTTCATCATACCCTTCAAGCATTTTGCGAGTGTGCAGGGTATTTTTGCCTTGGTACTTGAGCACACTGCTGCTGCAGCTGGTGCTGCTCAAGAACATTCTGATGCATATTCAATTACTTAACATATTTAAAACAACAAAAAGCTTTAAGAAAATGTCAAGCCAAAACGCAATGAACGCTTGAGCGCTTGAATAAGCAATAGACAAGGAAATTTCAATGCTTATTTAATTCCATCTAGGCATATGACATGAGAAATCAATTCTAAAAACAAAACAAACAAAATATGTTAAATTAGACTTGGAGCCAATAGCAAAACTTCTTTTATGCTGTTAACGCTGCCCACTGTTAAAAGACTCTGTAGGTTACGCAAAGAGCAGTTTCGTTACTTTTGCTGTTAACTAACAGACCCCCCTGTGACGTCACAGGTGTTACTCAATCGTAAACGCTGCCATCACTATTTTATCAACAGTGTCGAAGCCAGCTTTAACAGTCCTGTAGTAGATCATTATGATGATTAGTTGTCTCACTCTAGCACAAGAAAACAAAGCGGAGTAAACTAACTCGATCAAAATGTGATGTGTGAGACAGATGTACAGAGAACAGAGCAGACGCCATTTTTAAGAGACAGATAATAGAATCATGGCGGATGCAAAAAGAGTTTTTTTTTTTTAATAATAATAAAGGCGCTGACGTATTAAGAAAGAAACGGATACCTAATGAGCCAACTAAATATTATGAGAGAATAAATTGTTTTCTAGAAATTCTCTTAAATTTTGTTTATGAATATTTCAAATGTAAAATATGGATATATGCATATATTAACAGTCTTAAGAGTTAATAATTATAATACTCACGCATCATGAGCTGCCGCTGAGCCTGTAGTTCCGCCTGGCACTATGTGCTGCTCGCCGAATCGGCGAGCGGCGAGGCAATGTTGCTGTTGCTGTTGCTGTCCGAGGTGGAGAGAGGTCGACAAATGCCGAGACGCGTACGACCCGGCGGCATGGCCTTGAGTATGGCCACTGCCTCGTCGAGCTCGAGACTCTGGAGCGAGTGCTCACCGACGCTAACTAGACGATCGCCCGGAAAGATTTCGTTGGTTGCCTCCGCAGCACCACCGCGTATCAGACCGCGTATCACAATCACACTGCCCTCCGCATCGAGCGGATCCTGATAGTCGAGTATGGAGAAACCGAAACCCTGCTCTGACTTTTCAATGTACACCACTGTCACCTCGCTGCTCCACAACGCCAGACCGGACATATTGTCCAACGACTTGGAGCGCTGCACTGTGGTGGCTGCTGCAGCTCCAGCTGCTGTTCCTGATTCTGTCAGCGTGGCCGTGCTCGACGTGTAGAGGGAGCTCTCCGACTGCGCCTTGCTCAACAAATTCTGCAGACTCTGATGGCCACCGGGCAGCAGGCTGCGCGTCTCGAATGCCTCCGGATTCTGGGAGGTGTTGATTATCGAGGGAGCGCGTGTGCCACGAGCACAGACCAGCTTCACGCTGGACGGCAACTCCTTGAGTATCTTAACCACGTCAATGTGACGCAGGCCCTGGAGCTTGTGCTCGTTCACCTGGAGCAGCTCGTCGCCTGGCCGCAGTATGCCCTGTTTGCCGACGGGACCGTCCTCGAGTATTGAGCGTATATAATGATGCGGACGCTTCTCTATGCCGCACTCGACGTCGACGGTGCCCTCGAGGCTGATCCCTAGACCTGAAAGTTTATTTATTTCGGCAACTAATATTTCACTTTCGGGAAACTCACTTTTCCAGGCCACCCGCAGCGAGGCGGCGCTGGGGCTGGCCAACTTGACGGGCGTGGCCGTATCAGTGCTCTTAAACGCTGGCACATCCGGCTCATTGGTGGGCGTCTTGCCATGCTCCGGCTCGGCGAAGGCTGCCGCTGCCGTTGCCGCAGCCGCCATCGACTCAGTCTCTGACTTTGACTTGGACTGCAGCTGTGGCTTCAATTCCGACTCCGGCTCTGGACACTGCTCATCGGTGTCATTGCCGCTGTCATGATCGTGGCCATGCCCCAGGCCATGGCCCAAGCCATTGCCACTGCCATTGCCATTGGTGAGAGGCGGTGCACTGTGATCGCTGCGGTCGAGCATGTGCGACATGTTCGAATCGACTGTGTCCCGCGAGGGCAGCTCGGGAAAGTCGGGCAGCAGTTGGCCATCGCCGGCATCGGTAACAATGGAGTCCGCATCGGCGGATTTCGGCGGCAGCCAGCTGAGCGTCGCTATCGAGGGCGAGGCGGGCATAGACAGCTGCGACTGGGCATCGCCATCGTTGGCATTGGCACTGCTGCCGCCCACCTTCATCTCGGTGAGGGCCACCTGCAGATGCTCGAACTTGCGGCCGCGCAGAAAACGCTCCAGCGTCAGATGCACCACAATGTCCGTGTTGCGCAGCAGCTCCACAGCCTGATGATTGGTCACGCCGGCCAGGGTGCGACCGTCGACGGCCACGATGCGATCGTTGATCTGAATTTGGCGGCTCATCTCGGCGGCGCTGCCCTCGATGATGCTCTTCACAAAGATGCCCGACAGATCCTCCTCCTCGCAGACGTAGCCGGCCACGGTGATGCCCAGGCCGTAGACGTTCTTGTGCAGCTCCACGACATACGTTTCCGTTTCGGGCGAGTCGACGTAGGTGGAGGGCGACTCGGAGTCCACGGAGCAACAGTCGCCGTCATTTGCCGACCTTTTGCCGGCTATCACAGTGCCATCCACATGCTGCGCCCGCTGCCCATCCTCCTCCTCCTCCTCATCGTCATCGTCGTCCGCGTTATGCCAACACTGACCCAGTGGCAATTGCAGCGACTGTCGCGCCGTTAGCAGCGCCGTCGTCGGCGGCGGCGACAGTATGGAGTAGGGCACAATGTCGAGATCCTGCAGGCAGGAGCTGCTGCTGCTGGCTAGATTGGCGGGTATCGGCGGCAGCGGCAGGTCGGCCAGCTCAGTGTCGGGTGCTGGAGACATGGTCGGGGGCAGGGGCAATGAGAGGGACTGGGACTGAGGCAGTGGCTGTGGCTGTGGCTGTGACTGGGGAAGGGGCAGGGGCAGTGATAGGGGAAGTGACAGCGGCACATTGCCCTGGTCAGCCGTATCGCCAGTTGGGGCGCCCGTGACCAGGCCAACCAGACTGCCCACATCCAGGGGTGTCGTCGCCGTGGCCAAGCTCGGATTCTGAAAGAGATGCCGCGACAGTTCTTCCGGGTCGGAGAGGAGCTTAGTTGGTATAATGGGCGCATGACTGGCCAGCGTATTATAGTCGATGGCCGTCGGCTCCACGGGCCGTGCCACAATCAGACGCACCTGAGCTCCGGTCTGACGAAGAACTGTGGCCACTTGCTCCGAGCTGAAGCCCCGCAGATTCACATCGCCAATCTGCAGCAGATGATCGCCCAGCTGCAGGCGCTGATCGCGCTCGGCCACGCCACCCGGCGTCAGGGCCTTGATGACAACGCCCGTGCTGCGACCGCCCACCAGTATAAAGCCCAGCCCATTGCCATCGTTGATCAGATCAATAACCTCCACCTGCGACCATTCGGTGCTCAATACCATCTCGCTGCTGCTGCTCCAATAGTTGCTGTACGTGTTCGCTTGACTGTGGTGCGGCGGCTCAGACTTCCTGCTAACATGACCGCTGGTGGTGCTGTTGGCAATCTGCTAATTGGTGTTGTTGCTGTTACTGTTGTTGTTGTTGTTGCTGTTTGTGTTGCTGTTGGCTTGTTCGTTAATCGCTTTCACTTGTATTTATATCAGCTTGCTGTCACTGTCGCAGTTATTGTTGTTATTGCATTTCGTATCATTCACCTTTGCCACATTTGAATAACGATTATGGCCCGGCCGGGTAACGGCTCCTGGCACCGCCGACGCCAAGAACATTTAACGACAACAGCCGCACGCACCGCCACCTGCCTGCGAGTGGGAGAGAGATAGAGAGAGACACGGCTGATATTGCGTATACGCAACGCCTGCCCTTACGTCACGCGGCAGCAGCTGCACTCGCTACGTTTATTTATTTTTACTTTATTTTTTTATACATATACATATACATATATATTTAGTTTATTTTTGTTTATTTTATTTTTTTCATTTGCTGGGCAACCGCGCGTTTTGAGCGCCTTTTTTAATGGCACCTTTTTTGCACGATTTCGTAATTTACATGCACACACACGCACGCTCGCACACACAAACACACACGCACACGAATATGAAGCAAATGGCTTTTGCCTGGCATTCACGTGCCACGCATGCCTGACATATACAGCTCCCAGCACCAGCTCGACCCACTCCACCTTCTATCACGCTACCACGCCAATTAATTCCAAAAATGAGCAAAACCTTCCACAGTGCTCGAGACTAGTTGGGCTGGCCTTAATGCCAAATAACTCCTGTGCCGCAGACACCTACACGGCAAACAAATTGCAGCTAACGATAAGTCGCATAAGCAACCAATAAATGCTCATCTATACATAGAGAAACATTTATATACATGTGTATATGTGTCTGTGTGTGTCTGCTCGAATTTGCTCTCTTTTTTTTCGACTAATGCTGCGACACGTTTAGCGATGAGCTGATAATTGAGCGTTAGACATTTGAGCGGCAATTTAGCAGAGCATATATATATTTATTTATATACACACACACACACGCAGAAACATGTACATATGACTATCCATGACTAGCAATAGCTTATCAATCTAGCAAATATTTATACCGAAACATAACTGGCCTCAAGGCATTTACATTTATGCCAAATGAAAACGAAAACAATTTGTTTCATCACTTTTCATTTTAATTTCATTTTTTCTTTCATTTTTCATCGATGAAGCTAACTTTTTTTTGCCGGAAATGAAAATGAAAAATGGGCAAGTGTAGCAAGTGAATTTTGCATGCAAACTTTCATATGAACGTCAATTGGTTGCGCGATAAAAACTTTATTCATGCTATCATTGTAGGCAGCGCAAACAAACAAAAATGAAGAAATTGTCTGTTATTTTTTATTGGCAATAAATAAAATATATAAATTTCAATCATTAATGAACTGAGTGCAATTTTTTTGTATATATAATTTTAAAATTCTAAAAATATATCAATTTAATTTAAATTTGAGCATTAATGAACCAAGTGCGAGTTGGATAATTTTTGTTGAATATAATTTAAAAATATATAATTCAAAATGCAATTTAAAACATTTTTAATTTATATAATTATTAATATAAATTTAAATTCAATTTTACTTAATGCATTTGGCATTGGACAGCTATTTTTATGATAATTTAAAAATTTTTTAAATTTAAAATGTAACATATTGAATTTTTTAAACAAAAAAATTGCTGATAATATTTTTTATTTTAATAATACAAAGGCGGGAGAAAAATGTAAATAATTTTTTTAATCTATTAACAGCAAAGTTCGTTCAAAAAAAAATAATGTAAAATCAGTAAAAAATAATTATGAAGAGCGCAATAAATAAAATAAAATTAAATAATTTTTTTTTTATTTATTAAAAGTAAAATTTATTTTTAAAAAAACAATTAAAATCAGTAAAAAATAATTTTCAAGAGCGCAATAAATAAAATAAAATTAAATGTTATCTAACATATAAATCTATTAAACAAAAATTTATTATTTCTACTAATTTTCTAAATATGTGTAAATATATAAATTGAGCTGAGTGCAGTTTAAACTATCCGGTTATTGTCAATGATTGTTAATAAATTTGTTTTATTCTTTTATATAAGATAGATTGCAAATAAAAAGAAAAAAAATAGAAGTTCTCTACCTTATCTAAAACGCTAATTGATAGGAATTTCTATCTGCAAATCTCTGCACTCTTTTCACTCTTAGATAATTGAAGCACAAACTAAATGCAACATAAATAAAAGAAATAAAAATGCAACTAATTTCCAGCAGCAGTCAAATAAACAGCGTCTCCATTTAACTACCGAACTGCGATACTTTGAACAGTTTTTGGCGCATTTACGCTTTCGCCCTGGCTCATCTCTATGGGCAGCTAATGAGGTGCAGCTGGACGGTGGCATGATGCCATCATTTTTGGTTTTTATGCTGTGCTGCAACGTTTTGCCATTGAGTGCAGCTGTCAATTCAGCGCTGATTGACTTTACGTTCAACAAAGCACGGATTGCTGCACGGCGCACGGGGCGTATGATTAACACGCGCGCACGCTTTTGGTCATTTGTTTGCACGGACCCGTTGGCCCCCGGTGAACACAGCTCGACTGGGCAATGTGCTTCATTTAACTTGGCTGCGGTTGACGAGCACGCAATTGCGACGTTGGGGGGCGCGGAGGTGCAGGCCAAAACAACTACCATGGCCAGGACGATGGCGTGGACTGGCGTGCCATCCCAGACCAGTACACAAAAAGTAGGCCAAGCGCGTTTGAAGTTTACAATGCGTCTGCAACTATGTGTGAGTGTTTGAGTGTATGCAGTAGGGGGATTTGTTGCGCACGTGTGTGTGTGTGTGGGGGGGCGTGCTATTTTTATATGTCACAACTTAAGGCCTGCTCCAGCTGCGGCTCCAACTGGTGCTGTGCCAGTTCTTACATTTCAGGTTTTCATTTTCATTTTCATTTTATTGCCGCTGGCCGCTGTTGCTTCCAACGCACTTCAAAACGCTGACCCACTAAGCATTATTAGCCGGCGCAGCGTTTTGGCCCGCTCAAGTCAAGTGTCAAAAATCGATAAATGGCGCAAAAAAAAGTGTGTGTGCGATATTTATATGTATGTGTGTATGTATATATTTAGCTGCTCAGCTATTATAGTGCGGAGGCGGGCTAGATGAAGCCACGCAGCTTGGCGTGCTTACTCCTTTGCCAACTTGTTACCTACGCCTACATGGGCTGCCACGCCCACGCCTGCGCCTAATGCTTAATGAATTTGACTTTCGACTGTTTATGCCATAGTTGTTTATCGTTAGCTAGCTGCTGCTGCTGCTGCTGAACAGGCTCCAGCTAACGACTGTTGCTGTGCGGTTGCGGCTGTGCCCTTTGACCTAGCTGAGAGCGAGCAAAGAGTCGACGACAACAGCAATAGCGACGGCTTTTAGCCAAATTGCGCGAGCATTGCCTGCAGTTTGGCCCACACACACTCACAAACACTCTCACACACACATACATGCACACAAAAAATAAGAAAGCAACTCAACTTGTGAACTTGCTAAGCAAAAGTCAGGCCACGCAATTACTTAGCTGAGCAGCGCCAAGGCAAGGCAAGCCACGCCACGCTATCCTAGAATATTGTCGCTAACAACGCGTCGCATGAGCCATGCCGCAGTTGGTTAAAGCCACGCACACAGCGCGTAACGGGTTTTCTGTTTTCTATTGATTTAACAAGCTGATGCAGCCAAACAAAACACAAAGCTAACCACAAACAATCGCTGTCAATCCCTGAGCTGTCCATGTCCATAACTGCACGTCTTCGCATATATATATATATGTGAGTGTGTGTGTGTGTGTCTGCATTGGTGTTAACTCAATTTGCAAAGCACTCGCAGCTGTTGCATATTATTAATTAATTTTAAGGGCCGGCTACGTACATTTGGCCAAACAATACGATTGCACTGGCTCGCTGGCTTTTGGCCACATTTTCGTTTTGTGCCCATTCACTCACTTCATAAACACATTGCTCTGGGCCAGCATGGCGGCTGGCTCCACTACGTTTTATTTGCTCAGTTTCTGTGCACTTTATATTCCCCTCAATTGTAATTATATGCTACTTTTTTCCTTTCTTTCTTTTTTTCTTTTTTTTTTTGTTTGCTTTCTTTCTTTCTTTTTATCAATTTACGCGCGCATTTTCCGGCTCGACAACACGCCCGCACGCGACTAAGCAACTTGGTCAAATGTATTGCCCGCTGGCCAGATTGGCTCTGCTATGCTATGCTATGCCGTGCTCTCTGCTCGCACGTGGCGCCTTGACAGGGTGTTTAGATGCAAATTGTTCTCTCCGGCTCTCTTTCGAGTGCTCTCTGCTGCGGCGCACTGCTGCGCGTGGCTCTCTCGGCTGTTCGGCCGCACGGCACTCGGCCAATATTTACATATGAAGTTGACGCGCGGCGGCAGTTGGCGGGCGCCTGAAGTTGCCGCCGGATAGCATTCATTCAACTTTCCGATTGTGGGAGAGTGCGTAAGAAAGCTTTTGGATACAGTGGCGCCGCCAAAGATGCTTTCCAAAGGGGCCGTCTTTAACTTAAGTAAATGAGCGTAAAAGACAATTGTTGCTGTGCAATGGTTGTTGCATTCGCTCTCTTCTGACTCTCGATCAAGTCTTGCAAGCAAAAGGAATAATAATCCTCTGGCGCAAGGGAGACAACAACAATAAATCGCATGATGGCGCTTATTTTGTATACTGCTATCTCAGTATAAGTGAGAACGAGAGCAGCACATTTGCCAAGCTCAGCTTGCATGCATGGAATACCGTGTGTGTGGGCGAGACAAAGAATATCATGATCTAAGGCAAGTGTTGTAAGGAATAAGCATGAAGATTACAGTGTGTTGACAAAATTTCATTGGCTGTATTAAGTGCTGTTAATAACATTAATGTAAGTATGTTAAATATCTGTGTGAACGAAGTGAGCAGTTTTGGCATGTGAGTAAACAAGATAGAAAATATTAAGAAGCTCATGCTAATCGAAGCAGTTGACAAAATGGCCTGTAAAGTGTGCAACCATTTATAAGAGAGCGAGAGAGAGAGAGAGAGAGAGAGTGATAGGGAAAGAGAGAAGCCATATTGTGTAGATCAAGCAAGAACTAATTAATCCCAAATTATTTCTAATATAAAATACTTAAAGAATGTTTAAATACTTAAACAATTTAGTTAACGTATACGAAAATTAATCTATTAATTATACGAAAAAATTTATTTAACATGCTGAATAATTAGAAATTATTATTTATTGAAAATGGTTTAAAATCATGTATTTATTCACCACAATTTTCTGTGACGTTACATATACATATACATATATAAATATGTATAAAATAATAATAGAATTTCAGTCATCATAATCAGGAATATAAATTTTATTCGATAACATATGTTCAATAATCATTCTCAAAAACACAAATATTGATTTATTTTTACATATATTATTTAATATTTAATTTCTGACAAATATTTGTTATTACTGCTCGTATTCAGGTAAATAGACCTCATTCACTAGTTGGACAACAAGTGAGTCTCTTCAGGCAGGCAGGCAAGCTTGCTAGGATAATCAACAAACTTCGTGCGCTTGCTCCGTTGTCCACGGCAACGTTCCAGCCGCAAGGGCTACGACAACCCGATAAACAGACAAAGTTCCACCTGCCAAGGAGTCGTAGACGGTTGGCAGCACCTCGTAAAGACACTCGAAAGTTACAGTTCAGGTGTTAAAGAACTATGAGTCAAGACAATGCGATGGGCGTGAGGAAAATAAATGACGAAATAAAATAGCAAGGCTGAACGCAAATATTATTCGCAACTATCGTTACATAGCACCTGCCGCACCTGCCTCACCTGCCTCAGCTGCCTCCTGGCCGAAACGAAAAACAGTGGGCGAAATGGGTTCAGTGGCTCAGCTATTGGCCAACCCGTCGTCGGTGTTCCACATCTCAGTGAAGTGTCGAAAACGTAGCGAGAAATCAAATTCAGTGAACCCAGTAATCGGTGAACGAAGCGTCCCGTTTACAGGAAGATTTCATGAAAACTTCTAGTAGCTCGCATCTACTCTCAATAATACAGCTAGATAAAGACATATACAGTAAATATTCGGTAAACTTATTTTCTAAAAAAAAAAGTAAATAAATAAATCCTGGATCGCACTGGATAAATGAATAAGCATTGATCTAGCCGGGACAGAAGTTATATACCAAAAAAAAAAACAACAAAAAAACAGCAGAATGACTGAGCCACCGGCTAACTCAGAAGAGGAGACTTATATGCAGGAGTCGTTTGATGAAGAAGTGCCTTCCGATGTGGAGGAGGAACAGGAGTATGAGGAGGATATTGAAGAGAATGAAAGCGACACACATAGCGAAACCGACGTCGAGGCTGAGTATCTGCGTGGTAATGTAAGTGAAAAAACAGCAACAACAACACAGACAACGGCAACGGATCAGATCCAACTGCCGGAGCTGACCATCAAAGAGTTTAGCCTCAACTATATCAACCCACTGCCCCCACAGCCACACGCACGCCGTCAACAGATCTATGCCAAGCGCTCTGGCGGTGGCAGCGGTTTCGCCCGCCCATCCAGTATGCAGTATGACACCTCCTCGTCTGAGGATGACGAACCTGTGTTAATTACCGAGACAGTGGCCGAGGTGAATTCATCCACGCTGCTGTCGGACCAGACTGACGATGAATCCATGTCGGTGCGTACATTGATACCAAAGAGCGCTAAGCATCAGGATGAATTCGACTCAGATGAATTAACCGAAGTCGAGGACGAAATGGAGGATGAGATGGGTGCAGAGGAGGAGATTGAGTCTGAGAATGAATTCGATGGCAACGAACTGGCTACCGAGAATGGCAACGATGAGAAACTCGGTGCAACTAGTCAACTAGCTGACGGGGAGCAGGAGGACGAGCAGCATGCGGAGGGAGAGGGGGAGGAATACGAAAATGATGAAGAGCAAGATAATCAGGACTTGCATCTGAATATGGATCTTGTCAATGTCACCGACGGCACCGACGGCACCGACGGCACCGACGGTACCGACAGTGAGATGGACTCTTCACGCAACACAGACCCCGATCTGGATGACATGAAAATGAAACGTGGTCATCAGTACCATCCGAATTTGAAAAGGAAACCAATTGTTGATGTCAATGCACCATTGTGCCCCAAGCTGGAGAGCATCTACGATGATAATGGGGAAGTCTATAAGATAGATGGCGATGTGCCCATTCCGGGAGATCCGCTCAATGTCAAGTTTCTGGAACAACAAATGACCGAAATGTCGGAGATGATCATGAAGACGTTTCGTCTGAGTGGCGGCTCTGCTGACAACAGTGCACTCGAGCAGCTGGCACTGGCCACCAAATTGATGAAGAAGCACGGCAGACCAAAGTCCTCCTCAGTGGATGGCGAGCCCGAATCCTTGGCGTCCACAACTACGCCGACCACACTACGCTCAGAGCAACAAGTTAGCCGTCGCAGCTGCCGCTGTCCCTCAAACACTGACGTCACTCAGTCCGGTAGCGGGAGTAAGCTGTTGATGGACGAATGCGGCCAGGGCGATGGCCTGCTGCGCTATCCGCATCTGAAGCAGCCACATTCGGCTCGCATGCTCAGCTCAACGCCCAGCTGTCTGCGCAGCGAGGCCGGTAGCTACAACGTCGATGTGCGTCGTCCCCGCTCAGTCGCCTCCTCGGAGGTGAAGTAAGTACCGCACTAAACGAATTTTATAATAGTAAACTCAAATTCCCTTTGCAGCTATAAGAATCTGGGACGCAAGAGCTTCAGCTTCACCAATCCGCAGGTGCGCGAGATCGAGCGTCAGAATAATATCTTATTGAAGAAAATGATGAACGTGAAGCCGACAATAAATCCAACTGTCAATATGGTCAAATCCAATACCAATATGCAAGCCAAGGCACGAAATTACATATATAAATATATGTCGATCTATATAACATTCGTTCTCTCCATAGAATCAAGGGCCACCTGTCGCACGCCGAACTACCGCCGCTGTCAATCGCAAGAAGTATCAGAGACAGATCGATTTGGACAATGATGTGCTGAAGCGTAAGCTGGAAGCCGTTGGATCACGCCGACCCATATTCAAGTGAGCTCATCAGCCAGTTGTTAACTTTGCATTGATATCCAAAATATTATAATTTTAGAAATGTTTAAAGCGAATTTACCAAATTAAAATTTTATGCAAGTTAATGTCTATTGTGAAATTATATATATACTATATGAATATGTGTGCGAGAGTGAGTATCAAAGGTCGTTACAGAACTTTTAGTTTTATAAATCTCGAATGTAAAAATGTATAAAAACATAGAAGCAATTTAATTTAAAAATTTGAAAATAAAATTTGTAGTATGTATTAGTATAGTTGACCTAATTTGTCTTTAATGGGGCTCACAGTGTCACCTCGTCGATCTTGGACAGAAATGTTTCACCCAAGGCTTTGACCGCCTTGAAGGCAGTTTCGCCGTTTTGCTCCTTGAACTCGGCCTCGTTCTTTAGCTTTGTCCGCTCGCGCTGTTCGATTTCCCTATAGATGACTTGACCAATCTGAAAGGATTTGCGAATGGCACTTATTGGAAATCTCTTGGGCTTTCACTGTCTAATACTCACATAAACATCTATGGCCGCATACATCAGTTGATTCTCGTCCAGCGGTATCACATGCCATTTGCTCATGCGCACCTTTTTGCTTTTGTCCATTCCCTTTCTGGCTATGAAGTTGGCCAGTCTCTCCAGGCTCCATCTACCGCCCGTCTCGCAGACCTCATTGCACCACACGCCCAAATCAACGCACTTCTCGATCAGCGGCTCAGCTTCCACCTCAGGAAAGTCGCGCGCCAATTTGCGAAAATCACTGCAAGTTTGAATTTTAATTAATATAAATATATGTTAGCTTATGCTACTAGCTACTAGTCGGCTACTAACGCTTCACTTACGCCTTTATATTCACGCCATGCAGCCGTACTTTGGGATGATTGATCAGTGCGACCAGCGCAGCTGGGATCTTCTTTAGTTTGCTTAGCTGATATACATAGCAGCAGCGCTCATCGACGCAAATTTGTATAACGGATGATTTGCCGGGTCCCGTTTGGAACGAGAAGGGCCACTCCATATCAAAGGCCATGGGCACAATTTCAGTCTCGGTTTGCTGATTCACCCATTGCCTAAAAGAAAGCAACATATCAAACAATATATAAATATTCATATTTAATTTCTGCACTTACATGACCTCATCTGCCGAGGCAGCAATCTCTTGACTTTCTGTGAAATATTTAATGGCACCGCGATACTTGATGAACGGCAACTTCTCTGGGATTTCCTTCTCCGGCGAAGGTGTTCCAACATCTGCCATGGAGCGTGTGCTTCGCGTCACTCGAGTGCTGCGGCGCTTAGGCGGATTCTCCACCTCAGCGTTTTCTTTGTCTTTAACCTACAGTACATTAAGTTATCTCAGTTATATCGGTATAATTTGCATCAATTATTTCCTTACTAGTTCGGGTGTGTCTACATTCTTTCGTTTATTCGCAATTGCACTCTGTTCCTTAACGACTTTCTTTGGCTTCGGCTTTTCCTCCTTAACAAGTATTTTCTATAACGTAATCAGAATAGTAGGCTTTTCTTTTATTTGTGGTATTTAATACATACTTCCTCGGGTATAATATCATTTTTCGCTTTTACTGGCATTTTAATTAAATACTTATCCATGCCCTCTTTAATAAATTTGTTTACAATAAATTGCCGCCAAAACGGTTTACAGTGTTGGAAAGTGCTTGAAATAAACATTCTGTTGAGTTGCCACCATTTATTTTGAATTTTCTTAGCAGCTGCTGGACATCGTTGTATGAGCAGACGGTGGTTCTGATTGTACACGAATCTATTCATAGATTTAAATTAAACATGACTTTTTAAAACTACACAATTGTTTTTGCTAGTTTCACAACTTAATGAAAAACTTCAATTCATTTTTAAATAACCGATAATGCAATGCTATCGAAAAATATCGGACTTTGAAATCTGTTATACTCATTTAGAAACTGTTCAATAACAGCGCGGCTAAATGTTAAAACATATGTTTCGGCTCATATACCGGCATAGCATTATTTATCCCAATAATTAAAACTTAAATTAAACTTACTGTCAAGATGTCTGCAACAGTGGGTGCCCATTATGTATCAGAGAAGATATCTAAGGTGCGTTGGGTGCCAGAGAAGCTGGCACAGAGCGAACGCTTCGTGACCGGCACATGGGACATGGAAACCAACTTTGTTCGCTTGTGGCGTCTCCATGCGAATCCATATGCAGAGAATGTGGATCACACACCACGCTGCAGTGACAAACTGGCAATGGAGGGTGATGTGACGGGCATAGAGTTTATCAACGATGACACTTTCGCTGTGAGCTGCACCGATGGTAAGCGAGAGAAACTATGAAGATAGAATGTATTCTCATTTATATACATATAATTTGATTCCTCCCGCAGGTCGTCTTAGCTTGTTTAATGTGCATCGCGCCGTCGAGGAGGATCAAATGCGACGAACAGCACACAGCGAACGTCTGCACGAATTCAAATGCAGTCAAGCGAATGCGCCCTGCACAGGAATCAGTGTTTACGGCACGGACATTGCGAGCGTTGGCGAGGATGGACGCCTGAATGTGCTGAGCACCAACAATTTGAAACAAGTGAAACGCACCATTGAAGCGGACAGCATGAGTCTATTGACCGTCTCTTATGTTAACCAGCATCAGGTAGTGACGGCCAATCGCATGGGCGTCATTCGCATGTTCGATGTGCGCACGGCGGGCGATGGGCAACCGAAGATCTCATTTATGGCCGCCTGCCAGGATTCGAAAAGCTCCAATTTTGTCTCGTCCATGGTCACGCATCCTATGCAGCAGCACATACTCATCTGTGGCAGCGAGGAGGGCTCCATTACAGTCTGGGATCTGCGCAATCTGAATTATCCAGCTTCCTACTTGAGTGCACATCAAACGCCCATTACGGACATTGCATTTCATCGCCAGGATCCCTCTAAGCTATTCACTGCCGCAGAGGGTGGTGAAGTGTGGATGTGGTCAGAGAAGAAACAGCCCGTTGATGTCAGTCAGAATGATAGCAGCAGTGCCTGGCTATCCGGCGATCGATTGCGCGCCCTGGTCAATGTGGATGGCGTTCTGACCAAGATACGCAAAGCTATCAATTCATTCGATGTCCATGGCTCCAGAATGGTCTGTGGCAGCGACACTGAAGCCGTTTATATTATTAACGACGTTTAAGAATTCCATATAATTTGTACTCTTCTATTATTAAATAACTTGTTTGGAATTTACTATAATTTGCTTGCCTATATGGTCATCTCTGGGTGGGATATATCTATATTATGAATTCTTCACACATTATTGAGAAAGTTTAACCAGAATACGTACCGATCGGGCAAATATATTCACAAATTTTAGTAATACAATACGAAGAATTTAACATCTTATGCGTATTCTATTTAAATTTGAATGATTATACATATCTCCTAAAATGTTCACTCTATGTCAGAATTATTCTATTTTGAGCAATAAATCCAGCCCAGGTCCATCGTGTCATTAGCATATTTTTTAGCTCAGTTTGAATTTCGAGCATATTTTTTTTTAGCTCAGTTTGAATTTCGAATGGTATTTTCTCATTTTTAGATACATTCATATATATATCTATCGGCATTTGAATACACAACCGATTGAATTTAAAGGAAAATCACTGAATCCATTGGGTGACTACGGTATAACATTTTTTTTTTTTTTAATAAATCATTTTTGTGTTTTTTTTTTTTTTTTTTTAAATATATTTTATGCATTTTAATTTCGGTATTCGCAAAATTGGCTTAAATCAAAGCACCTGACTTACATAATATATGGCTAAGAATACAACTACATTTAAATATACAATGTCTTAAATATACTATAATATATATATAAATATTTATCTGGGTGCTGTGTGGGAACTACATAAGCGTAGTCAAGAATATGAAGCTATAAAATTGTTACTCAAGATGAACATTTATAGGGCAAATAAGTAAAAATAATTTTAAAATTTAATTGAACTTTAAATAAGTTTAAAATTGTTTTGAATATTGAAAATATATATTAAGAAAAAAATATATGTAATAAAATAAATAAATTCTGTAGTTTTAAACAGTTTTTTTTTTTTTTGGAATAAACTTCATATTCATTGTTACATTGCCTAGGTTTGTGTTTCACTTAAGGTAATATACTAATCGTTGGCTAATTTTGGATAGATTTATGCGTGTTTTTCAACTACCATATACATACATCATACACATATGCATTATTACAAACTAGTCCATCGATGCTTTAATATTTATATATATTATTTTTTATGCTAAGTGAATAATAAATACAAAATAATTATTTTTTTTTTAATATTTACACTCAGGCACTTTGGCCACAATTCGTTTTGTTTTTAACTTTCCTTTTTTTTAAATTTCAATTAAACTTTGAGCATTTACGATTGGAAATATCTTATGGAGTGGATTCAGCTGGAGCTGTATTATCTTCGACTTCTAATAGAAACGCTCGAATTTGGGCGGCTTGTTGAGTGCGCAGAAATAATACCCTGAATAGTTTTGTGTGGGTGGAGTATAGTCGCCGATGCTGTAATTCCCATATTCATAGTTCGCCAAATGTGCATGGGCGTGGTGATGCATATGTGTGTGCGGATGTGGATGCGGATGTGTGTGCGGATGTGTGTGCGGATGCGTGTGTGTGTGAGAGTGCGTGTGCGGAGGGTGATAATGCTGAAAACCGCCTGCACTGCGCGGCTTTTGTCATGTGAGAAGAGCACCGCCAATGCCGGCGCCAGAGCCACCATTGCCACCACTACCACCGCCGCTGCCATTCGAGTTGTTGCCATGAACGCGCATGTGCCGATTCAGATTGCCCGATTGCGAGAATCTAGACAAAGTTGGGTTGTTAGTAGTTTCGTGTGGGCTGCTTCCAGTTGGGGCCACTTCCAGTGGCTGGGGACGAGACTCACCTGAGCAAACACAATTTGCATTGGTAGGGCTTCTCGCCGCTGTGGATGCGCAGATGCTTGGTCAGCGTGGAGCTGTCCGAGAAGGACTTCTTGCAGGATGAGCAGCGATACGGCCGCTCGCCGGAATGGGTTCGCATGTGCGTGGTTACGCTGGAACTTTGCGAGAAACGTCTATCACAAATGGGACAGCGGAACGGCTTCTGTCCGGTATGTGTGCGTACGTGGGCCGTCAGATTGGCAGCCTGTGAGAAGCTCTTGTTGCAGTCCGGACATCGATACGGCCGTTCGCCGGAATGGGTGCGCAAGTGCGTCTTCAGTGTGCTCGGCCTCGCATAAGTCTTGCCGCACAGTCGGCACAGATTCGGCTTCATATCACCGCCGGCACTGCCCTCGCCATCCGCATCGCCATCCTCGATGCTCTCCTCCTCGTCCTCGAAGGCGGACAGGCCGAGGCTCAGCGCTGCTGCCTGATAGCTGGGGCTCTTGTGTGGCGGCGTAAAGCTCTGACCGCCACCTGTCGCATAGTAGCCCAGGGCAGCGGCTGTGCTGGATGCGGGCGGCGATGGCGTTGACTCCTTGTCGGCCAGCGAGGGCAGAGCACTGAGCGCACTCGGCGGCGGAGCCCGAAAGTCGGCCGTAAAGGAATACGTGGCCGAGGCCGGATAGTGCGTGGGACTCAATAGCGGCGGATAGAGCACATTGACGGCCGCCGAGGAGCTATTCGGCGGCGTCCAATTCATTTGGGAGCACGGCATGGGCACGGCACCAGCATCCGCGCCATAGCCATGATGCATGGTCATGTTCATGCTCACATTGACACTCATGCTGGGATACAAGGGCGGGGCACTGGCATTGGAGGCCGCCTCGTAGTAGCAGCCGCTGCCCGACCCGGAGCCAGTTCCGCCGACGAGCGGCCCGTTACCAATGCCGCTGCTGTGGCCGTGGAGCGCGTTACCACCGTGCGATGCCTGCTGCAGGTGCTGCGACTGCAGCTGATGGGAATGTGTGGACGACTGTGTGTGCGACTGCTGCTGCTGCTGTTGCTGCTGCTGCTGCTGCTGCTGCTGGTACTGCTGCTGATGGTGATGCTGACTGCCTGTGGGTGAGATCAGCATCTGGTGCGGATGCACGGTGTAGGAGAGCGAGGCCTGGTGCGGATTGCTGGCGAAATTGTAGGACGCGCCGCAGGGCGAGAACGGAAAGAGGCTGGGCAACGGATCGATGTCTAGCGGCGGTAGGCCCGGAAATGTGGAGGCCATCTCGTCGGTGCTCCAGTAGCTGCCGTTGCCGGTCAGCGAAGCGACGCTGCTGCTGCTGTGATTGTTGTTGTTGTTGTTGTTGTTGTTGCTGCTGCAGTTGTTGTTGCTGGCCGGCGGCGTGGTATTGATCTGGCTGCTCAGCACACCAATCGTCGGATCGAAGCAGCCACCGCAATCGAAATCGCTGCTGGTCAGCGAGGATATGGGCAGGGCGGTGTTGCCTTGGCAGGATAAGCAGCCGACGCAGGATGCAGCGCACTCTTGCTGCAGCGTACGCAAACAGACGGAGAAAAATAAAACGAAAATGAAATCAAAAAATCTCTTCAAACTCCGGTCACAATTTTAATTTTGGTTTGCAAAGCGCGTCACAATTATACCTGCGGACTGTCCAGCGCCAGGCCGAATAATGGATTATTGGGCACATAGCCCGTTTCTGGTTCCACAGGACCTCCGTTTGAGACATCGCACGATATGTACATAGCTCCACCCTCTTGATCTTCCAGGGAATCTGCGCAGGAGAGCAAGTCAGTTAGCATCATTGGAAAAATGCCCATATACATTTCACATAGTTTCTATATAGCTGCGACCCACTGTGCGCCACGCTAAACTCCGCCCCCAAACAAGCACACACATACACACTCACACAGAACAGGCGCGAGCAAATAAGCGCACGCGACGCCATTTGCTTTGCTCTTTACCTATGTTCTCTGCTCTCGCTCTCGCTCTCACTCTCACTCCCTCTCTCTCACTCTGTCCTCTCTCCTTGCTGCTCTCGCTTTGACTGCACTTGGCATTTTTGAAAACTCACCCAGAATTATGTTCAAGAGTTTGGAACCTTTAAATAACAATCCCATGACATGACTCCAGCTGATTTTTGCGTTTTATTTCTCGTTTTTCTACGTTTCATTTTGTCGCGTCAATTGCCATTTCCAGCTGCAAAAGTGGAACACAAATATTTTAGCTTACGTATTACGATAAGTCAGTTCAGTTTCAGAAAATTTATTTAATATCGAACTATAAATTATATAATAATAAAAAATAAAAAAAAATAAATTACTTAATTATAAAGAAATATATTATTTTCACTTTATAACTTATAAATTATAATATATACATATTATATATAATATACACATTATGAGTTATCATATGTATAGTTAATTGGAACAACTAATTTATAGTCTTACTTCAAAATTAAACTTAATAATAAGCTTTTTGCAAATATATTTATTTATTATTATTTCATATGATTTTCCAGCATTTTTTTTAATTTAGTCAAGTTTATTGCTCAGCAAAATTTGATCAAATTATTAAGCATGAACAGGACTATACTTTTTTGAAGATGTTTTCTAAATTCGAGTTTTAAACTTACAAATCTCTAAAAAATCAGATGCATTAGGCATATTTCAGATTTTGTAATGGACTTTCGTTTTCCTAAATTCAATCAAGTTATACGAAAGTTTTTGCTCCTTCAAACTTTCATTATTTGAAATTTTCTAACAGACGTTTTTTGTAAACTTTGTTGAAAAGTATTGTTTGCTTCTCAAAAAAAAAAAAAAAAAAAAAAAAAAAAAAACTAAACTAAAAAGGCTTTAAATCACTTAAGTTAAAATTATTTATTTTTATGCTTCAAATTCAACCAAAATAATTTATTCATCGAAAAAGAAAATAATAAATATAATAATTTAACTATTTTTGGTATAAAAATAATTTTATTTATAATATTTATAATTTTATTAAAATTTACAAAAATGTCTTACAAATCATTAAATTAAAATCTTAATAATTTGTATATATAATGTTAAAAAAAAAAAAAAAAAAAAAAAAACTATTGCTTCATAGTTAACTATTAATAGAATAATATCAATAAAAAAATAAAATTTTAAAAAGTAAAGCCAGCAAAAATTATTGTTACATCAATTACGTATTCTATCATCTAAATGAATCTTATTAAATTGGTTTAGAAAAACTAAGTTCGAAAGTTCGCTGTACCTCAAGAAATTTGAAATAAAGTTAATATTGAAATAATATTCAATGCCTTAATAATTTTTATGGGAGTAAGAATAACTAGGAGAAGGCCGGAAATAAAGCTAAGAGACATTTACGTAATATGCAATGAATAAGAAAAATTGGGAGAAAGCCGGAAATATGTGTTTCAATATTCTTTGTAAATATGTTGTATAACTTCTCCAATAACTTATGAATAAATTAAATTTATTAAATTTATATTATTTACTATTTTCGAACTAAGGTTTATAATTTCAATAAAATATTTTTCAAGATGTTCTTAAATATTTCATTAAATTTAAGTTAAATTGAATAGAATTTTTTTATTTATTTTATATATCCATCAGTGTATCCATTTGAAGCGAATTTTAATTTGTGAAGAGAATCTTTTTTAAACACATTTCATAAATATTATTATCTAATATAATTTAATATATTATATTATATAATATATTATTCAAACAAACAAATCACACCTTGTTATTAGATAAACATGTCTCATGGTCACAGCACTGAATACAAGATTTAATTGATCTTTTGCTAAATTAAACACAAATATAGATTTTTTTAGGATATTAAAATTCACTCGATTGTTTAATTGTTTCTTATTGAAATTGTAGCTTTGGCACTTGCAAGTTGACGGTTTTTGGGGGCGGGCTAGTATCGACTAGCGACTAACGACGACGAGCATAAGAAGGCGACTAATTGTCAGTTTCGGTTCGAAGTCTCTCTGCCGATATTGGCGACGATACCGTCAGAGGCGTCAGCGTCAAAGCGACAACCACAGAAAAAAAATGCTCACTTAATTACAAACAAGCGACAAAAGGGCGCAAAAGACAACGTCAAACACACACACACACACACAAACACACTCGGAGCAGCTACAATGACACAAAATGCCCAACTACTTGGCATACAATCACATACATATGTGTGAGAGACCCTTACAGCAACGTCTTGCTGCTGTTGTTGTTGCTGACACCCCCCTCACAGCAGCAGCAACCACCACAACCACCGGCAGCAGCAGCAGCAGCAGCAACAGCAACAACACAGACTGTACAACAACAGTCAGGCAGGCCGGCAAGCAGGCCGGCAGTCAGTCAGTCAGTCAGTTAGCCAACCAATACGCTCCTTGCGTTCCGCCTTGCAACCCCCTTGACTCCATTCAACAACGCTCATTCATACGTAGCAGCAGCAGCAACAGCAGCAACAGCAGCAGCAGCGGCAGCAGTTTTTCAGTAGTTTTTATTTGTCACCCAATATCTTTACAGTTGGACACCAGATACAAGCGAGCCGGTTGCAGGCCGGGCCCAGTGTCTGAGGGCAGAGCGACGACCATTGATCGTCTGCTGCTTCCTTCGTTCCATTCTTTGTGGTTAAACATGTTTGCCTCTGCCACTGTGACAGTTCATCAAGCAGTCTATCCCACTCGCACACTCGCACAATCACATGCTTCGCTCACGCTCACGCTCACGCCCTCAGTTAGCAACCCTCTGGGGCTGTCTGTATCTTGTATCTTTCTGATTACTAGCGACCAATGACAATTGTATCTGTGCTGCGGAGTTCGGTTCGTCTAAAATCCATCGATCGTTGCTCTTTCGCATAGTTACAATCAACCCGACAATTGTGAATTATTTATTGTCATTCGATATTTCGCTTTGTGGTTGTGTTTTCATTACAGAAAGCTAATAATAAATGAAGGAAAAAAAATTATGAAACATTATTATTTTCACGTCGTTTTCGTTGTCAACGTTCGAGCTTAGTCTAGGCGTAGCAACAGAATCGTTTGCATTAACTAAAGCTTTCCATTTTGTTAATTAATCAAAGATTCACACAAAACAATTTGTCCTAAAAACAGGAGAAGGCTGAGTATAAGCGACTGTCAAATGCTCGTTCGCAGCTCGCGAGCTTAAAGAGTAGGAGTTGTTAAACAGATTTTTATCTAATCATTTTCGTTTTGCCTAGCTGATCACTCAACTTTGGATGATGTAAGATTTACGATATTCACAGAGAGTAGGTAAGTATTATACTCATGCATAGCTGTATTATAACTAAAATGAAATCTATTAGGCAGAATGCCTTATTGATCCTTTGAGAGCAGCCGCTTCTACCTCTACGTAATATTTATAAAATTAGAATCGCATGATTTACGATATTCGAAAAGGCCATGTAATTAATTGATATTAAAATAATTGTATGCGATATAGTCAATTTTCCATTATTCATTCACTTGACTTGATGTTAGATTTACGATATTCGCCATTATCGTATAAACGTGCTAAGCGCTTAGCTCAATGACAACTGAAGCTAAGCAGAAACATTTTTGTGCGAGTCAATTGGTCATATCGATTTTTTTATTCAATATCTAATGTAATGCATGATTTACGATATTCGTTGATAGTCATATGAAACGGCTGTGCTAAGCTTGGCAATAGCTTAATAATTGTCCAAAGGAAACTTCTTCAGAATAAGATTTTTCTAATAGACTCTTAATTAAATTTAGTATATCTTCATTTAAAATCTGATTACTGAATATCGTAAAATCTACTACCTTCAAAAAAGAGAAAAAAAATATATATTTAAAAGGTTAAAGCAGATCTGATACCTTTTTTAAACTTCTTATGAAATTAATGATACTTTTCTATGTCCTTATTTGTCTACATTTAATTATTCAGTATGATTTACGATATTGTTGACATAAAAGATAGTCAATCCGCAAATCATGGCAGAAACTTTTCATGGGTATATTTTGAAGAAATAGATCGTTCTTTTTTTGAACCAAAGTATCTATCTTTCAATGTTGAGTAACTTTTGACGAAAAATATTTATATAAAGTGTTTTTATTTTATTTATTTATTTATTTATTGTTGCTAAGAATTAATTCTAAATAACAATTTTCTTTTAAGCCAGAGCGACAGAGGCCTTCAGGCATTTATTTATTTTATTACCCAATTTTTACTATATATTTATAGAGCGCACCAGAGCTTTCTGATGTCAATATACTCGTTTTTCACTTTAAACGTTCATCAAAATGAATTTGCGAATTAATTAAATCAGTTAAGTGTAAAGGCTTTCAGTGATTGCTGGCTCTGAGCTATGTGTGTGCGCTACATCATATCAGTTTACCATATTGGTGGGAATTTTTAAGGCCTACAGCAACGTCGTGTGTGTTAAAAGTTTCGAGCAACATAATCAATGTCTGAGCGAATCCTGTTTTTCCACACTTGACAGAGGATATTCCGATTTTAGCATTGAATGTGCAGCAAGAGAGATGATAGACTTTATTAAGTAATATTAATATAAGATATTACAAGCTGATGAAAAAAGAGATTTATATAATGAAAGCTCATCTAATGAACTGACATCACTATATCATATACTTCAATCTCTCACTTTCTCTAATAGAAAGTCTTATAGCCAACAGCAAATGCTGATCAATAAGAAGTCTCAATTGAACCGTATTGAAAGCTTTTAAGAGTATTCAAGCTTCGGTGTGTGGAAATGTTTATACTTTCATGTTAATCTTGGCTACAAGTGCGATCGGTTTCAACGTGTCTCAGGACCTGGGACGAGCTGAACTCTCGCTGTGAGCCATGTTTTGCTGCCGATTGTCAGAACGCATTAAGCTCAGGATTACGCACAGCACTGGAGCTGAGCTGAGCTGAGCTGAGCCTGGTAGCTGACTGTCGGCTGGCTGACTGGCTAACTGAGTATCAATAACAATTTCGGGCTTGTTTACGATGATTAGAAATGATCGCTTAGGTTTCGCAAGTATGCTCAGGTGTCAGCTGTGCATACCTGCTCGCGCCCGCCCCTTAGCGGCATTCAACTCGATTGCTTAGAAGCCCAGGCCAGCAGCGCTTAATTAACCACAAAATTCTTGAAAATTATTTGCCCCGATTGTGATTTGTTACATGTATTACTAAATGACTAAGCAAACATTGCGGGATGCGAGCCACCACCACCAGCAGCACCATCACCACCAACAACATCATCATCAGCGAGTACCTGTTATCACACCCGTTGCATCGCTATCAATTTGAACTGTGGCACGTGAATGTTTGTTTGCTTAGAGCTCAGCTTCAGCTTCGGTCACTATTTGATTAAAGTCTTTGCGTGTAGTTCGTTCTGGTCGTCCTCGTGGGTCACACAATTGTTGCCGCAATGCTTGCGCTGCCCTGCACTGCCCTGCCCGCCTCCTGCTGCCTCCTCCTGCCATGCAAATTCAGTCAGGCATTTCGTTTCATTTGCGTCGAGCTCTGTGTATTCTGTATTCTTATTCTCTGTGCGCTCTGTGCGTTTGGGCGGGGCTTCAATAATCAATGAAATACTTTTCGGGTGGCACTCATGAGGCTTCCCAAGCGTTGGCTATGCTTTGCCTTTGCATTAATGTGTCGGGTAGTCGAAGTCGCTCAACATGTCAAATCTCGCAATATTTAACACGCTCTAATCAAAATGCCAAATGACAAATGACATTCAGTTTAACTTGAACTTTAATTAACTTATTTTATATAATATTTAATTTTTTTTTTAAATATATATTATATAATTTTTATTTAGTTAGCAAATTAATAAGCTCTTTGAAATCGTGTGTAGCGCACTTAATGTGCTTTAATTTATTTTTACGTCGCTTGATTTCTTTAAGACTATATTAACTGAAATTCTAAATATACAGTTTAGTTTATTATAGTTTATAGCGATATTGTTTTACGAAAATTTATATTTATTTATATTTATTTTTATTGTTTCTATGCTAAATTACTATAATTTTATTTTATTTTGTTTTTGTATACATTTTTATATTATTATTTTAATATACATATATTATTATATTAAGTAATAAGATTCCTTATGATATTTTTTGTTCTAAAAAAACATTTTTTATTTTTTTAATATATAATGAAAAAATTAAATTATATATTAATATATTTATTTAATATTTTATAAAAATAAAATTTACTATACTACGTTTTTTATTTTATAAATATTTTTTATTTATATTGCACATATTTATATATAATCAAGCACAGAATTATCAGGGTATTTTGTTTTTTTTTTTTTTTTTAGTTTTGTAATTTTATTATATTAAAATGGGAAATCAGGGTATACTAGTTTTTTAGTTTTGCAATTTTATTATATTTTTAATTTTTATTTTTATAATATTTTAATTTTATTATATTGAAAAATATTATTTGTAATTTTCTATATATAATTATTCTAAAAAAAATTGCTACACTTAACGAATAAAATTAAGTTTTAAACTGAAACTGAACCTAATAAAGTTATATATGTAAGTAGAATATGGAACGAGACTTTGGCTTGCCAATGACTGCTTAAATACTTTTATACTCTTCATCATAGCTTCCAGAAGAATAATATGTAAAGTTTAAGAGAATAGTAAAATAAGCACAAGAAACTATATCAAATGCAAGCCAAAGGCAATATACTCTATTTTAAATGATGTGCAGAGTGCATGGAATTCATAGAGCTAGAGTAACTAGGCAACGCTAGAGAGCGCTCATATTCACTGCAAAAGAGAAACCCAACTGAAATCAGTAATATTAAATGGAGAGCACTAATAAGTTTCTTAAATTAATATTACGAATTTCAATTGAGCTTCTTTAACAGGGGCTAGAGAGATGTAATGTCTAAGACTTTAAATTAAAGAATTAAACTAAAGTATATAACGAAATATATCCATATCAAATATATAATATAAATATCAACTATAAATATGCTCGCATATATAAAGTACTTATTTTACTTGAAATATATTTGAAGTAAATTTGAGCAACTGTCAGCCCTTCTTGGTTAGAGCAGCGTCAACGTCATTGCGGCTGTGTAAAGTATCGATGTCCAATTGACAGTTGGAGGACTTGGATCGCCGTAGTTTGACTGGCTGACAGCTGGACAATCGAACCTCGAGTGCGGCTCATAGCCCATTTCTTATTAAAAACCTAAGCCAGCTTATTAAACTGCGACTTATTGCTAACCGAAAGACAGGCCAGGCCAGACCGGGCCAGGCGACAGTTTGAGCAACTGTGCAGGACATGAGGTCCTGTGCGCTGGCCGCCCCAATGAACGACTTGAATTACAGTCAAAACTGGAACTCCGAAATATGTTTGTGGATACTATGAGAGCACACTTGAGTGAAGCGCGCCAAATTAAAATTGTAAGTTGATACTTTCCAGAGGGTTTCCACGTCCCTTATCAATGACTAAAGTTCCTGCAGGGAGGGGAGTTCGGGCGACGTGTAGGCGTGGCAGCGACCAGCCAATGTAGCAATAAAATGTCTCTGTTGTCAGCTACTGTTTTACGTTGTTTACTTTTTATTAGAGAATCACTTCCGCAAACAAATGCGCCGATGACAATTTCACACAGCATGCGCTGCAGAGGGGGGTAGATCGATATGGACTCATAGATAAGTCCTTTATAGAGAGGCGTATCTATTCATGGGCAATTATCCTAGCTGCGTAGTGCACGTTTTGCTGCAAAAACCGCAAATGATTATCCTGTAAGCCTTTGGATAAATATTAAATTTCAATTATAGTCGTTAACATATTATTAGCGAGCAATCATTATCATTATCATCAGCATTGGCGCCGGGCTAATACAGAAGTCACGTGTCAACCAGCCGCCGATAATAATCGCCATGAGGCAACCCTCTGCGGTTGAGACAACGGGATGCGCTTGCAATTTTATCAGATTAAGGACCCTCAGCAGCCACAACGTCCCTTGAGTGTTGAGTGTATCCTTTTTGCTTTAGCCCGCCCTCAACAGGTGAGAAGTGCAGGCACATTGTGTGAGAATCTTAATTTTTTTCGGTTCTTTGTTTTTGTGATTCTCCTTTGTGCATATCAAGTTACACATTGACGCTGTGATTTGTCGTTTTTATTAATTCTCATGAAATGACATTGAAACTCCTGCTCGAGGAAATCAAGCAACAGCCAATAAATAACAACAAACGCTATTTTTTTTTAAATAAATGCATTTAAGCGCAGCTCTGGAACTAGTTCTTAGACAATGCTAACTCAAATAAATACTAAAAATGTTAATAACAGCAGCACTTGTATTAACAGCCATTGCAATGTTAAAGGCGGCAGTGCTGTTAAGATTTTGAGTTCGCTTTTGCGGGTTTCCAATTGGCGAAATACATACATATATATATATATATTTTTTGAAGTTTTAATATTATATACTTCTGTTGTATAAAAATTGTTTATTTTGTATTTAATTACGTGAAAACTTAAGCTTATGATATGCTCCCCCAAATTACGTTTTTATGAGTAATCAAAATGTTAAAGGTTTCTTTATATTTGTTGAGTTCAGCTTAGATCTTGGGATCCTGTGGCGTCAGCTTAACAATCTTCACAGACTCCTCCCATATTTGACGTGCCTTCTCCATATCCATAGCGGCAGCATTCAGTGTCGCCTCCTTGCAGTCCATGAAATATTTGCCCGAAACATTAGCCACCTCATCGGATGTGGCCAGGTAGATGGTGGTCTGGGCGCCCGCTTTGGTTGTCTTGAAGAAACCCTTCGTGATGGCCATCATGGGCAGGTTGAGCGGGAAGGGCACATTGCGCCAAATGCCCGAATCAATCATGCCCGGATGCAAAAAGTTCACTGTGACATTGGTGCCCTCCATGCGCTTGGCCAGCTCGCGGGCAAAGTAGATGTTGGCAAACTTCGACACGTAGTACAAGTAGGCAGCGGGGAAGGTGCCAATGGGATTCAGCTTGTTGACATTCACAGAAGCCAGGCGATACAGCTCCGAGGCGACGATAACAATGCGAGATGGTGCACTCTTCTTCAGCACATCGATGAGCAAGTGCGTCAGCAAGAAGGGACCATAATGATTGGTGGCCATGGTCAGCTCAATGCCATCCTCACTGGTCTGGCCGCGGAAGGCCAAGGCCATGCCGGCATTATGAATGAGTACATCGATCTTTGGCTCAGTCTTGACAATATCAGCCGCGAATTCGCGCACCGATTTCTGTGAGCCCAAATCGAGCTTCTTGACCAGAATTTTGTTGTTATTGGTCTCCTTGACGATCTCATCTGAAGTGAGCAAAGTTAGCATTAGTTAATTTATTTTAATTTATTTATATACGCATACCCTTGACTGCATTGGCTGTTTCCAGATTTCTGCATGCCATGATAACCCTAGCGCCGCGTCCTGCCAGATCCTTGGCGGTCTCCTTGCCAATGCCGCTGTTGGCGCCGGTAATAATAACAGTTTTGCCCTCCATTTTAGTCTGAAATATATATATGTATATGCATATATATGATATATTTTGTTATACAGTTAGTAATATTGGCTGGACTGTTTAATGGACAATACCGCCTAATACCCTGTACTAATTAATAATTTGCAGTTAGTATAATGACAGTGTCGGTATTAAGCTCGTCTCAGTTTTTTTCCCTTCTGTTCGGTCATCAATGGCGTGTCTAATTGCCGACCCCGTGGAAACTCATAAAAAGCCCAACGCTCTTTTTTTCCCTCTCTCTCTCTCTCTATCTCTTTAATTTTAGAGGTAAGCGATCTCTCGACGAGCGTCATACAAATACCGTAATAGAGTCAGCTCGACTATTAACGCGCTGCTCATAAAAGCTAATTAAGTCTACGTCACGGCATAGTGAACTATTAGAAAGACTAAACCTACTCTCTACAAAGAGGTATACATAGATATGTTATTAGATATGTCAAAGATATTACATAGCACTTTAGCTGCATTACTTCAAAGAGCTGTATATGTAGTATTAAAGTCAAATTTTGACATGCATTTGATGGAACAAACATGATGCTACATTAGTGTCAAATAGTTGGAGTATAGACTCCAAAGAGAGAGATGGACTGAGAGATCATTAGTTAAACGGTTCTTAGTTCGATGATCTTAAGATTTTGCTCATGCAGAAATGGTAGATGTTTTGAAAATGAATTATGAAAATGCCCATGGCTGCATTTATATGATATATGAGGTACCTCTGGAAAATTACCAAATTACCAGAGTCTTGCTTAAGTAATTCATACATTCAAGAAAAGTGATCTTTTCTTAGTATTAATTACACTGCATTAAAACTTATTAAGTTTCAGACTCACAAAGCTCCTACTTAGCTCATTATATATCTAATTGTACACAGCTTGTTGAAGATCACGATCTCTATATCTTGGTATATAAGCTAAGCATTTGACGGAAGTTCGAATTTGGATAGGAATGGGGAAGAGGCTAATGGGCTGGGTCTCTGTTTACCTCAGTGAAACAACGTCCCGCCGTAATTCGTAAATAGAATCGAATGCTCAGCAAGGTGGCCACAAAAGCCGCTGTGAGTGTCACGATGCATATATCGCGTACATAATGATCGCTTGGCAACCAGGCCAAGACGAAACCCATTCCTATAAATAATATTGTGGACAGCATTATGTATAGTATTAAAAGTATGTATATGTCTATGCAAATTAGTTTATATAATACAATGATTTCGATTCATCTGTGAAATTCGAAACACGTTTTGCTATTTAACCAGCTCAAGATCGAACCAACAGCAGCAAAGACAGCGAAAGATACAAATTTTAGTCTTGGCCGATTTTGCACTTGCCAAACGAAATCATTAACGAAATTACATAAATATTGAAGAAAATTAATTAAAAGTCAATATAATATATTGGAAATTTTATACTTTCACTTTTCATATGAGCCCGATAAATAATTATGAAACAGATTTTTAAAGCGCCCGTCGAGGCCAAAGCAACGCAAAGTTCATTGCCGTTACACAGGTAAGCAAAAGAAAGCCACAAATTTGTTGTTGTTGTTTTTGTAGTTTCCTCTTCTCTGTCTCTTCTTGTGTTTTTTCACTGTCCACGTCACTAAAAAAAAGTTGCCTGACTTGGATTCGTATTGGTTAACTGGTTACGCTTCTATGCTTCCCTGACTGCAACTTCTTCGGGCTAGAATTGACCCGATTTTCCTTCTTTGGCAACAAAAATGCTATAAAAATGCAAAAAGTGCTTAGTCAGCTACTCACCTGTTTGATTTATATATGCGCTATGTATTTATATTATTTATTGCAAACGCTGTAGGTTTGTACTTTGAACTAGCTGTTGAGTTAATGCCAGATCCAAAACTCGACTCAATCACTACCTTCGCCTTGAACGCTCGCTATGCGACTGCCTGAAGAGACTCGAGCGCTGAAAGCGTCTCGCGATCGAAGCTGTGCGCATTGCTATTGTCAAATAGCCGTAATAGTTGTTATTTATGGCTGTTCTTCTTCTTCTTCTTGGTGTTTTTGTTGCTGGCTGGCCGGCAAAACAAGTTGAAGCTGAGCTTGGGAGCTGTCTGTCGTCAAAGAGAGCACAGAGCGTGCAGAGCGTAAGAGAGAGATAGAGCGTCTGCTGTGCTTTGTTTTCGTTGACTTTTCTTTGCGTTGGTCTTTCGCTAGCTGCTGCATAGAGCATAAGGCGGAGAGAGCGAGAGAGAACGTGATGAAATGTAACTTAACTAAAGCTCGACGAGTATGTTAATGCACTGAACGAAAGCTTTTAAGCTGTCTTATATAATTATTATATATTCCATTTTTATTGTTTCTGACATTTTATTGCATCTTGTTTTTCAAGCTATTTGATCCACAGAAATTATATTTAATAAATGTATAAGAAATTGAGCTATAATTAAAATACAATGTTTTAGCAACGAAAACATAAAGAAACTGGTTACGATCATAGAATTTTATTTTCTGTTTTGTGGCTGATGATATGAAATTTTAGAAAATCTTAACATGTTTTGAAATGGAAACTGAAAAAAAAAAAATACATTTTCCTATATATTTATCAATAAATTTCAGTAATATCAGTTTTATTTTAGAAAACAACAATTGATTTCATATTATTTTTAAAAATAATAGAATAATTTTATAATGTTTATAGAACAATATTGTACGGGGGTTGACTAAGAAATTGATGAAACTTCAATTTGAAGATTACATACATTTGACAAATATATAGAAATTAATTTATTTAAATTAATATATATTTTGTATTATCATGGAAATTGTTCAGACCAACCTCGTTGTGTACATATACATACATATTTACATCAAGTTTCACAGATATTTTTTGATTGTGTTTAAGCTATGCGAATCTTTTATTTGTCTATGGCATTCTCGGCTCGTACGGTGGAAGTTTGAGGGTGTGCTGGTTCGCTATCCAGATGCTTCGTCAGGGTGTTGTACCACTCGTTCATGTGCCGTGAGATAATGCTCATAAATTTGGATACCTTGGACTTTACGGTGGTCACAATGTTGTCGGACAGCGTGATCTTACGGCAATTGGAGCCTTGAGCTTTTGTGCTGGAGATCTTCATGATTTTGGAGTCGGACTTCTCTGGTTCGCTGGCTGGCGTCACTGTGGGTAGATCCACTTTGTACTCGTAGACTGAGTAGCGTCCCAGAGGCATGAGCTCCTGCTGATCATCCTTGTGAATCACATTCGAGCTGAGAGCTGCGTCGTTATAGTTGACAGGCTGGACTAGGGCACGACGGTGTCTAAAAGCCGGCATATCCCACCAGGACGTGATGCTCTCATCGGCAAGCTTCTTCAGTCGCTTCGGCGCGGGCACAGGATGGCGTGAGTTGGCACTGAAGTAATCCTCATCGTTATTATTGCTGGGTTGTAGTTTGGCCTCCTTCCGTGGCTCCACTTCTCGCTCCGGATTGTCTGACTGCTCTCTCAAGTTATCATCGCCCATGGGGAATTGCTGCTCGCGCTCGTTATGCTCATGGATGTGGCTGAGGAAGTGCTTGCCCAACTCGCGCTGTGCCTGCAGAAAATCTGTGGCCACATTTCCGGTCTTGGCTGAACGCTTTCTGTTGACATCACCCTCCACGCTATCCACATCCGGATCCGGTTCCTCCACCTGCTTGCTGTTGCTAGTGCTTTGACTCTTGCTGAGGCTCTTGCTCACGGAGGCCTTGTTGGAGAAGGGTTCGGGAAACAGTAGAGAGTTCAACGTGGCGCCCAGATTCAAGCGCTTACTTTGCTTGGGTGCCGGTGCTGGCAAAGCCTCGAAGAACTCTGTTGGCAGTAGACGCAGCTTTTGACGCTCCTGAGTTTTGGGCGCCTCGGGCACATCCTCCACTTCCTCCACCTCCTCCCGAGAACGTTGTAGAATCTTCAGCTGCTTGACTTTTGAAGGTCTGCGCTTCTTGTAGTGAATCGGCTCGGGATCGGGTTGCATTTCGCTCTCCTCGCCGTCAGGGCTCTCGATGTGTTTGAGATGGACATCGCCCTCGGGCAGCCGGCTGTACGGCGGTGGCTCGGGCTGCTCGCCCATTTTCTTGAAAAACTCCTCTTCATCGAATTCGGCCAGATCAAAGAGCGGCTTCACCTTGCGCTCCGGCTTGCGTATCTCAGTTATCTTCTTTGTCACCGTTGTCTTCTTGCCGTGGCGATTATAGAAGAAGGGCCCTCCGTAGCCATTGGGACTTCTTCGACTGCGTCGATGTCGCAGTGCATCCCTGCTCTGCTCCAAAACATTCCTTAGCCAGTTGAGTGCCTCGCAGGGACGCACAGCTTGCGACTTGGACGTGGCTTCAATTTGCACCTGACGCTTGACGGGAGCCACTGCAGCCGGCTTCTCGCGCGGCACATGATTGAACGGCTGCAGCAGACGGCCCAGCAATGTGTCCGGCATCTCCAATTCCGGATTATCCAAGACGAAGCGTCGATGGCGATTCAGTGTGCTCTGCAACGAACCACGTGAGACGGCTGTCTCCTCGATCAGACGCTGCAGCAGCCGATCCGCAGAGCTGTAGCCATTGGCACTGCGACTATCGCTTGAGCTCTCGGCACTGACATTATCAGCTTCCACTTCGGAGTACTGACAGTGCTCCAGATTCACGCTGGGCAGCACCCAGAAACCCACCGACATGCTGGGCGTGATCAACTGCAGTGGCTTGCTGGAATCCTTCAAAATGACCTGCGGACGCAATGTGGAATTTAGGGAAAGCTTTCCATTGTTGAGACGCATGCGTCCATTTTCCGATGTTAGCACATATTGCCAGATATCGCTGTTGGATAGACGACTCGTGCTGCGCACCGTGATCGTTGTAGGCTGCTCTTCCGTGTTGACCACCATGAAGGCCAATCCTCCAGAGACAGCATTGGCGCAATGCGTGTAGAGCTTGTTGGTGGGCGCAAAAACGTTCAAAGGACGCGCCGGAAAAACGCGAGAGCCCATCACCTTCTTAAAGAGCGCCGTGACATAGTAACTAAAGTTGGGTCGCTCGAAATCCTCTAAAGACATGCGCTTGAAGACCACATCGAAGCCACCACTGGCCGCATCGCCCAAGGTCTGCGCCCAGCGCAAGGCATCCGTTGTCTCATCCCCCAGCAAACGCTTGTTGCGCTCTTCCGGCAGCGTCAGCCACAGTGGCACGCGCTGTTGCTGCAGTGTCTTCAGAGCCGGATCGCTGTCGTAGATGTAGCTGCCCAGGCTGCTGGAGGGCAGCATGTTGGCGGGTCTGTGAATGTAAATGAAACAGTTTAAGTAGGATCACCTTGTGCAACTCTCCCTGTGTCACTCACTGCGTCCAGCCGAAGGCAGCGTTCACATCCTTGGACATCTCCACATATTTGCGCGTCTCGTCCGCACTGCTGCCCGCCGAGATGTCCGCGCCCATCACACGCCAGCTATCCACATAGGGATTGAATGTGTCCGTCATCAGTTTCAGTGTATTCAGCTCCTGCACATAATCCTTGGCGCGCGATGTGCCAAAATCCGTGCCCAGCTGCCAGATGCAGTCCGTTATGCCCACCATATAGGAGGTGTTCAGGATCTTCAGTGTGTGCATCGAGTCCCATTCGTCGGGCGCGTAAGGCACGGGTATAATCATGGTCCAATTGACGGCGCTTTATGGGTAGATTAAGGAAATTCAAGCAACTCCCACTCAGTAGTACTCTCAGCTGACTTACCGTGTCCAGCGATTAAAGCCCTTCCATATGATCTTGGTGGGATTTCGTAGACGCTGCGGCGCATTGCTGGCAAAGTAAAAGTCGCCCACGAACTTCACATAGGCATCGCCCAGCAGAGCCGCCATGCAGGTGACAGCCTTGCGATTCTTGCCATCCAGTGCATCGTACAGATCCTCCGGACGCACCGCAAAGCTAATGAACTTCTCGCTGATATCGTTAAACGGACGATTCACATGCAGCTGCACCAAGGTGTCCGCCTTGCAGACGGCCAGCAGAGCGAATAACAATAGCCACAACATAGCTTGTGGAATAGATGACTTCACCGTAGCGCGTTGGCTAAACAACTGACGCAACGTTCGTCAGCGGGAGAAACTAATAAGCTGCGCAGCCTAGAGTTTTGAATTCCAGAGCACTTCAGTTCCATGGAAATCTGCTGCAATTGGCAAGAATTTTTCGCTGAGCGCTGCCCTCAATGCAATGACCTTTTTTACGCTTTCAGCGTCGCAATCACGTCGCGTATGTGGGCCAAGCAAAAGAAGAAGAAAGCCCCGAAAAAGAGAAAAAACCAAGCACCCTCTTCAGTTTGGTATGCTATTCAATTTTATTAATGGGGGTAAGCCACTAAGATTACATAAGAAGCCTCTAGGCCTCGTCTTCTTCGGTCAGCATGGCCTTGAAGCTCAACGGCTGGAACTCGTAGCCAGAGCCGGTGTAGAACTTGCTCATAAACTCGACCCAATGCAGACGAAGTGTGTGCAGGAAGGCGGACAAACCCTCCATCATGACCATGATGGCAATGGTGAAGAACACCCAGACGGCAAAGATTAGGAAAACGGCTATGCAGCCAACCCAGCCGCTCATCTGCAAAGCCTCCGACAACACCATGGTCCACAAGACCTCAGACAGCTCTGCAAGTGTAGGCATTAAAAGAAATTCCTCCAGAATCATTTGCATATCAACCTACCCGCATGAGCCAAGGACAAGGCCCAGAGACGCAGATACGAGGCTGTATGGGAGATGGTACTCAGGATATACTCCACAGTGTGTATAGCCTGATGTATCCAGATTTCACCCATTGGCTCCTCCTCTTCCTCGTCCTCGTGGTCCCCATATGCCTGCTTGCTATGTGGCTCCACTTCGCTAATGATGACCTCCTTGCCGGAGATTTCAATGGTCTCCATGATGGTATCGCCGGTGTATTCAAACTTTTTGCCCTAAAAAAAAAAAACCCCTCTTAAGATTCAAGTTCAAATCTAATTCTATTCATGGCTTACCGAATACTTGCGCTTGATTATCGTCCAAACGGGCACACCCAACAGAATCCAAGGTATGCATATGATGGCCACAACAAACAGTATTGTCTCCAGCTCTCGTTGGATCGGGAACATGGTGGGCATGCAGCCCGCTGCCGGCACCTCGGTCTTCATCAGAATCATGTCGATGAACATGATCAATACAGATGGCGCACAGCTCGGCGAATTGGCAATATCCTTGGTGCTGGGCGAGTACTGCACCCACTTGTAGAACATCATGAAGACCATGTAGCCGAACAGCATGAGCAGGAAGACAACTTGCGGTATAAATTGCAGGAAAATGTAGGAATATTTCTTTTTGTGCACGAAATTCTCCACCGAGAGGCAAACGCCAAAGATCATGTGCAGCACGCCAAATATGATGGAGAGCTTCATCTTGTAGGTGTTCAGGAAGATGATCTTATTGCTGGCCGATTGCCAAATGGGATCAATGCCCATGGGATAGGTGCCCCGCTGATCTGTTGTCGGATTCAGCTGCAGACTGGGATTCGTGAGCACCGTCGTCCGATTGTACTGCACGACCCAGTGCGTGCCGAACACATTGAACGACTTGGAGAAGCAATCGTTGTACATGAAGCCCGTGTAAACGGCGAACATGCCCATCAGCATTATGATATACCGACCGCCGAAGAGAATCTTCCAAATCTCACCAGCGCGCTGCTTGCAGAGACGTTTCTCGTCCAGCACCATCCACAAGCCCAGCAGAAAGACCAGAAATCCGTGGCCCATGTCGCCGAACATGACAGCAAACAGAAAGGGGAAAGTAATGCAGGTATACAGGCCCGGGTTGACCTCACGATACTCTGCCACACCATAGGCATCGATGAGCACCTGGAAGCCGTAGGTGAACTTGTTGGTGCGGAAGTACGTGGGCGGCTCCTTCTTCGTCTCGAGTATATTGAAGATTGTGGGCACTGTGCTGCCCAGGGCCAGCGATGCCTCCGACAGCACCGTCTCCACCTCCTCGAGCTCACGCTGGGGCACCCAGCACTCGCCGATCATGCACTTGCTGCCCAGATCCACATTGAACAGGTTCAGCGTGTGGTAGATGGCCTTCATTTTCTTGACCATGGCCGTCCATTTGGGCAGCTGCTTCATGATTGCCTTCAGCACACAGGAGCGATGATCCTCTGTCTGGCTAATGATGACCGTCAGATCATCGAGCCGCACACGCACGCTCTTGATCATATCCATGCGCTCCTGATGCGAGCTCGGGCACGGATACATAGTGGCATGGAAGCCCGTGCATATCTTACGTATGCGACCCTGCAGCTGATCGCCCTGGAAGAAGACGACAAAGATGCTCTTGTAGACCATTTCACCCGTCTTGGGATCCTTGACGGGCTCCTCCATATCGCAGCTGCGCACCAGGACATTGCCACGCGAAATCCGCCACAGCATCCGCTCAAAGCCGAACTACAATGATTTATATATTGAATAAGAGAAATATGAATATTAAGGCATCCTTCGCACCATTCGCTCTCTGCGTATTACGCCAGCCACGAAACCCAAGCTGCCATCGCACTGCTCCGGATCCCTGTGCGTGCCACGCTTGTTCACATCAAAGTTGTGCGACTCCTGATCGGAGAAGAACGCATCCGTGCGCTCCAGCACTTGAATCATCTCCGTCAATTCCAAGAAGTTTGTTTGCAAACGCGTATTGTTCGCGGATAGCTCGATGATCTCCGTCTCTGTCTTCTCCAGCAGCGATTCCAGCTCTATGATCTCCTTGGGCCTGGGCGCGGGCGGAAAGTCCTCGATCAGATCAACTACCTTTAGGCCATCCTTGGCCAGCTCCGCTGTCGCATAGCGTATCTTGCGCTCCAGCTCATCGCAGCGACGAACCTCGTTGACGAACTTGCGCTGGGTCGCCGAGACGCCCTCGTTCATCTGCAGGCGCAGGATAATTACAATAAAAAAAGATTGAGGTCAACTCAGTTTATTTTCTTCTTGCTTACATCCCGGAACTGCGCACAGCCCATCTCGCCCAGCTGTGCGATGGTCTCATAGGCCGCCTCGGGCTGCAGAAACATCTGACCCAAGGACATCTTCTCGCTGCGGAATATGCTGTCCTGCGGACCCGAACCGCACAGAAATCCTTTTACTTTGCTGCACATTTTCAATTCGTTTTAGACACCGACACCTCCGCACGCTTCAAAGACGGCAGGTGAACTGACTGACATGGTCAAGTGACTTGTCCATTGAAGCCTTGAACACACGGAGCTGACCACCAATTATGTACAACTTTCCAGGCTTATCTGGCGAGCATGTGCTCTGGATAAAGCATTCCACAAGGTAAATAGAGCTGTTCGATACATATTTTAGCCATCTATCAACATGACGAAAGGGTCGTCGTCTCTTATCGGCCTAATGTTTGATATCGCAGACGCAGCTAAGGTATTAAAAACTAATTGGAAACCAATTAGAAAATCATTTCCAATAAGTTCTTAGATACATAAATGATTCAGTTTCGAAACTCAGTTTTCTAATTCAGTTGCAAAGCGTTTGTCAGTCAGAGAAGTCTACAGAGAGTTGAAACGAAAATATTTCGATTTAAAGGTGTGAAAAGTGAATGTAAATACGGAGATCTAGAATAGCGAGCACATATGTGGAAACAACTTGCTTTATAAAGATATATACAAACAGACATGTACGTACATATATATACATAAATATCTATATATAAAATTAATACACAAATAAAATGCAACAAGATAATGATTCGTTACCCAGACAAAAACAGCTGAATTGCTTTTCTCTTCTTGCTTTATTATTATCAAATTAGTTAAATAAATGATTAAAATTTATAATAAGGATATCGCAAGGCACACGAATATCATCAAGATAAATTTTAAACAGACATTAACCGAATTGATTGATATACTAATAAATTTGTTTAACAACGAATATCAAATTATTGCTTAAAACGGTTTTTTCTCTGAGAATACATAACAAAAGACTTTTGAAAACGAATGGAATACATTAAACTGAGGAAACATGTGGGAAGAGTACCACAATACTGACAGTATTGAGAGAACGAAAAATATCAAACAAAACAAAAGTATAACATATATGCATATATAGATATATGATATTCATATAGTTGTGGCTATTGCTGTGGCGCGATTACTCCTCCTCTTCGCCATCAATGATTGCCTTGAAGCTGAAGGGCTGGAAGGCATAGCCCAAGCCTTCGTAGAATTTGCTCATGAACTCCACCCAGTGCAGACGCAGGGTATGCAGGAAAGCGGACAAGCCCTCCATCATGACCAAAATGGCCAAAGTGAACAGGCACCAGGCACCGAAGATGATGAACAGGCCAATGGCACCGGTATAGGGTGGCATTTTCAGACCCATCGACAGCACCATGTTCCACAGCACCTCAGAGAGTTCTAAAAGAGATGCAGACGAGAGTTCATAAAAAATTCCTACTACTGTAGATTTTCGTTTGGCACTTACGAGCATGAGCCAAGGACAGAGCCCAGAGACGCAGATAGGAAGCCGTATGCGAGATGGTACTGAGCACATATTCGATAGTGTGAATGGCTTGATGAATGTAGATTTCACTCATCGGCTCGTCATCGTGCCCGTGCGCACCGCCAGCGCTCTCTTCACCAGAGGAGCCAGTGGGCAATGGTGTCTCGCCCTCGGCCAATTCCATGTTGCCAGTCAGCTCGCCATTGTGCTTGACCTAAAACGATTTCAAAACTCAATAAACACTCGATGCTCCGCACTAGCGCATATTGCTCAACTTACGTGTGAGATTTTTTTGCTGCGAGTCATTTTGATGTAGAGCGGCTTGCCGAGCAGCATCCATGGAATGCAAATGAGGCCAATGACGACAAAGGTCTTCTGAACCTCAGGCTGGGACTCAAACATAAACTCTTTGCAGCCGCTGAGTGGCGCTGTGTTCTTGAACAACATCATGTTGATGAACATGATCAGCACAGATGGAGCACAGCCAGGTGTCTCGGGCTGGTTGCTAGTGAAGCCGTTGTACTTGAACCACTTGAAGAACCTGCAAGAAGTTCAAACAAATATATTACATTCACATTCACCTTAATTGAGTATTATTCTTACATCATGAAGCACATGTAGCCGAAGAGCAGCATGAGGAACAAAATTTGAGGCACAAACTCCAGCAGGATGGAGGAGTATCGCTTGAAATGCACAAAGTTGAAAACGGACATGCAAACGCCAAAGATCATGTGCAGTACGCCAATGATGATGGACAGCTTCATCTTGAAGCTGTTGAGAAAGATGATCTTGTTGTCGGCCAGCTGCCAAATGGGATCCAGACCCAAGGGATAGACACCCCGAGCGGAAACGTTCGGTGACATCTGTAGATGTGGATTGGACAGGACCGTCGATGTATTGTAGTTATTCACCCAATTCGAGCCAAACAAATTCATTGACTTGGAGAATATATCGTTATAGATGATGCCCGTGTAGCAGGAGAATAGACCCATCAGCAGAATGATGTAGCGACCGCCAAAGAAGATGTTCCAGATTTCGCCACCACCCTTAATGCGGCTCAGCTTATTCTCGCTGAGCACCATCCAGGCGCCGAAGAGCAACAGGATCAGGCCGTGTCCCAAATCGCCAAACATCACAGCGAATAGGAAGGGGAATGTAATGCAAGTGTACAGAGCCGGATTGCACTCGCGGTACGAGGCGATGCCATAGGCATCAATCAGGTTCTGGAAGCCGCGCGTGAACTTATTGGTGCGATTGAAAGTCGGCGGCTGTTCGTTCGTATCGATGACATTGAGGAACGATGGAATGGTGCTGCCCACAGCAGCTGAGCCGTCGGACAGTGCCTTCTGCACTACGTGCAGATCCTTGGTCGGGACCCAGCACTCGCCGATCAAGCACTTCTTGGTCACATCCATGTTGAACAGATTGAGCGTATGATATATGGCCTTCATCTTCTTGACCATGATCGACCACGAGGGCAGATTCTTGGATACTGTTGCCAGCACACGGCTACGATGATCCTCGGTCTGGCTGAGCACCAGCTTCAGATCCTCGAGACGAGTACGCACATTCTTGACCATCTCCTCGCGCTCAATGTGCGAGCTGGGACAGGGATACAGCGAGGCATGGAAGCCGGTGCACACCTTCTTGATGCGATTCTTCAGCTGCTCGCCCTGGAAAAAGGCCACGAAGACGGTCTTAAAGATGGGATGACCAGTGGCTGGATCATTCAGCGGTTCATCCAAATCGGAACGCTTAAGGAACACATTGCCACGCGAGATGCGCCACAGCATGCGCTCGAAACCAAAGACGCGTTCGCGATTGATGACGCCCGCCACGAATCCAAGACGTCCACGATGCTGGGCAACTGCCTCATCGCCACCGGCGCCACCACGATTGCTCGTGTCCAGATTGAGCACCTCCTGGTCGGAGAAGAAGCCCTGGGTATTCTCCAGCACCTTGCGCAATTCCGTCAGCTCCAAATAGTTGGACTTCATGTTGACCTCGTTCTGGGCCAACTCAATCATTTCCGACTCGGTCTTCTCCAGATGCGCCTCCAGATCAATGATCTCGCGTGGATTCGGCGCCCGTGGAATATCATCCTGGATATCGGGCAACGCAATACCGTCCTTCTTAATCTCCGTTTCGATGTAGCGTATCTTGCGCTCCAGCTCATCGCAACGACGCACCTCCGTCACAAACTTGCGTTGGAAGACGTTCACCGTACAGTTCAGCTGTGGAATGTCAAGAGGGGATTAGAGATGACTTTCATACAAATCATTGCGCTACTCTTCACTTACGTCGCGAAACTGCACACAGCCGGTTTCACCCAGCTCCGAGACGGAGGTGTACGCGGCCTCTGGTTGTATAAACATCTGGCATAATGCCATTTGCTCACTGCGGAACATATCCCCCATCTTGGCGACGCTTTACGTTCCCTGCAAGAGCAAAAGAGAACGAGAGAGTGAATGAGTGAGTGAAAACGAGTGATAAGAGGGGAGGTAGGTTGGTTGGAACATTCCACAGACATGCAATTAAAATTCAAATGCGAAAAACAAAAATCAACAGCCAGACGAAGACGTCGCCGTTTGGCAAATGATTTGAATTGTGTTTGTTTTTTTGTTTTAGTCTAACCATGATGACAGCCACAGCCACAGCCACAGCCACATCCATAGCCAATGGCTTCTTTTCCCTAACATATACTATGCGACCTACAGGTGAAACTCAATTGAGTGAACTGATTTACACATTTAAAGTCATAGTCAAGGAATATATAATAGTAAATATTAGATAGATAAATATAAAAAATGCAAGAAATTAAATTTTTGATTTTATAAATATTCCATTCATGAAATATTATAGCAAAATAAATAATAGCACTAACTGGAAAATATATCGTATTTATAATAAATATTGATTTTCTTCAATTTTTTGACTTATTTATAAATTTATAAAATTGTGCATTTAATTGCCTTCTACATGAAATAAGCAAATTAAAATAAACATATTCCATATTTCATAAACCAGAATATATATAAATAATTATATATCATATACATATAATATATATAAAGTTGATTTCATATATGTATATATGCATATTACAAATATTTACTTTCATCTGATTAATAAACTGGTTTATTATTATTTACAAGTACAAAGTGTTGATCATTATATAGAGAAATCAAGATTTTTAATGCCCGAAAGCTGCCTTGAATCTTAAATCAAATCGATATATGTACACTAAATTTATATTTTATTGAAATCAATACATAATACAGTTCATTATTGGCATATTCACTGTGCTCATGAACATATGTTGCATTTGCCTGGGGTCTGGCGTAAAAATGTAGCCAAAAGGCCGCCAAAAATTTGTATTTGCTCTGTTTCGTTTAGTGCACGGATTTTCTATTTGCTTTGCCTACTATTTTGATTTTTCCTTTCATTTGTTTATGTTTATTATTTATGCACAATGTATTCAGAGGTAATTACTTCTATACAGGCCAGGCCAGGCCAGGCCAGGTCAGGCCCTGTTGGAATGGCTATAATTCATACTAATACATTGGCCAGGCTAAATCGCTTCCATCGTTACTCAGGCCAATATGTGAATAATTAAGTAAATGAGTTTTTGTTCTCGGAACTGAGCTCTTATTAAGTTATTTCAACATTTGTGAGCGAACGAATTGCTTATCACTATATAGGGTATTGATTCGATAAATTTAAATATTGAATTATGCAGGTTCATATTGAGATGAAATAAAAATATTTAAGCAAAAGTTTCGTAAAAGTATGACTCAAACAAAATGTATATTAGAAAAAAATAATAATAATCATTAATAAATAAAAATAAATTATAATTATAATTATAATCAAAAAATGTTCAGCATTAATATTTTATTTACACATACATAAATAAATATTTTATTAATTTATTACATTTAAAAAAAATATATATTATTTTAACATGCATTGAGAATTATGTGAATATTCATATACATTCATATTGTACATATATACATATATTCATATTTTTTTCATTTTATTTATTTCAGTGTATTTATTTTGTTCTAAACATTAATTATTCGCCTGTTTTGTGGTTTATATAACTTTCTGTCTTTTTAATTGACAATAATATTAGAAAGTTAGCAAAGTCGATTATTCATATTAACTGATAAATGTCCGCTTTATCAGAATGCGACAAATTCAAATACAGACATACATACATACATACATATGTACATGCATATGTTGACTGTGACCAGATGAATTTGTCAGCACTAGCAGATAATGAGCGTGATTAATGTTTTCATTTAGTTTTTTTTTTTTTTTTCTTATTTAGTTTTTCATTTGATTTAATTGGAAATAAAAGTGCACTAAGCAACGCAGCGCAGCTGCTGCGCCTGAAAACAAAAGCGAAAAAAATACTGAAGTAGAACAAATAAAATGTACAAACAGTCGCGACACGCCAAGGTTCACTGTGACATCATCAGACTCGGGCAGTCAACGACACGGACGACGCGTCGCACATTATCGAACTTTAATGGCCTGGCCAGGAGAATTAGCTTTAGCTTATGTACATATCCACACACACATACAATCACACCCAATGTACATACATACATAAATATGTTTGTATACGGCAGAAATGATGATAAATGCGCGAACACACACACACACCCATGCAAACACACACAAACAAACATCATGAATGCTCGTTAAAAATCTTTCTTTTTTGTAGTGCGCCATCTGCCGGGCATTTGCAATCAACTTATGCTGGCTTCTTGGCTGCCAACCAGCATAGTTAGAGCTTGCCCAAACAATATATAACACTATATATAAATATATAATATATATGTATATATAGCTATATGATTGTGACAACAATTCCATTTTGTAACTGAATTCAAATTACTTTCAATTGGAGCATTTGCACATTTCTTTATCATGCCTGTTGCTCATGCATGCTGCTGTTGCTTCAGGAATGCCACAAGTATTTCTATACCCTTACAAAGGGTATATACATTTGTGTATCAAAGAAAACAGCTGATGGCTTTATTGTATTTATTGTTTTTAAAAGATATCTTGAGCAAATAGAAAAATCTTATCAATTATGAAAGAACATGTTCTTCTATAATATATATTATTGCACTTATATTATTATATATATCATTATATACTATATGAATATGAAATAAATCACTTCAAAAAAATTAAATTTGTATTTCTTTTATATTACAACACTATCTGGAAATGTCGCAAAGAACATTTAATAATCAACATCGTAAATGCGAATGTTTCTTTTCTTTATATTTAGTTTGTCATATATTTTTCGCACTGTTTAATAAAATTTTTATCAAAATTTATGAAAATCTATATATAGAAATGTCGTTCGCCCTTAGTAATTCAGAATGGATAATTGTTTACAACGGAAGTTTCGTTTTATATTGCTTTCGTGCTATATTTATCAATAGCCGATTAGACTGTACTTTAGCTGTACCCATTATATGCTTGCCTTAACATTAATGAATTTTCTAATAGAGTCGAGCAATAAGCAAATATTGCTAAATTATCGCTAAGTTTGCAATTCCTCAAATGATAAGGTAACAAACCCAACGGAAGCCTACTTACAACAACAACTCACTATAAACAATCGACAATTAACAACTGAATATGAGTTGAAAGGAATGCCAAATAGATTCAGGTATAACACTGAAAGTGTATAACAGTTATACGGGAACATTGCCATCAATAAAATGAAGGACTCATAAATTTTTAAGAATGTCTGCTACAGGCTCGGACATTGCTAATCCACTTATAAAATTTACATACATATGTACATATGTACACACAAACATAGGTTTGGTGTATATATGTACATATGTTTGTGTGCAACTTTACAGCACTGTCAGCAACTCTGTCACACACACACTGGTTCACTCACACACACCCACAAATACTCATGACAGGCAATCGAGTATCGTTTTTAATTAAGCTTCAATTAATTTGAAATGTTTTCAGACTGAATTTCAACTTGCCTTGCAAAACACGAAATGCGCTTTCAATTCAATATTTACACATACATACATATGTACAAACATAAATACTGTATGCGAGTTTTTGGTTAACCACACAAAAAATATACAAATAATTTTTTTTTTTTTCAGTTTCTAAACACGCACAACTGTAAACCAGTTCAACTTCAAAACAACTAAACACACCGTTGCCGTCTGTTCAAATGCTCTCGCTCTCGCCGCTTAGCCGAGCCAGGGTCTGGTGTTGGTCTGACAGTTAGCGTTTGCTTTTCGCTGGTCATTTTCGTGAGTAAGTCGGACTACTATGAGCGTGTAATGTGTGGGTGGCTAGCGTTTGTTTCTCTGCTCGCCTTTCGCAACAATACATACACTGTGTAATTGTCATGGTGTTAGTTTGTTAGTGTGTGTCTGTGTGTGTGTGTGTGTGCAGGCGCGACAGCAAGCGCACGAAGCGGGTGAGTCTTAATCACATTTTAACGAAGCAAGAGCAATTCGTGCTTCACGCCAATAGCGTAGACGACCCCCATCAAACAACGCCCATGCTAGGAGCAGTTAATATCTCTACGACAACGAAGTTTCGTTAAAATTTTATTTGTTTTGTTTGTTTTTCGCTCTCATGCTCACTTGCTCTTTTCGTGAGCTCACTTTAGCGTTTGTGAGTGTGTGTCTGTGTGAGACGTTTAATTTGGTCTTTTTTTAACAATTATTTTTCTACTATCTCATGACACTTTTTCGGAGCTACTATTAATGAGGATCAGGCGTCTTAAGTTAAACATATCACGAATTGTTATGCAAGCGATAAGAGGAATTGATAAACATTATGGAAATGTAAAATAGAAAAAATTAAAAAGCCTCGCCACAGACATTGATAACCAGGCCAAATGTTATATAAGTGAGGAATTCTACTGGAGTACCTCGCAAGCGTTTAATCCACTGAATAAGTGCAATGCTTAAAGTATCGGAAACTCTAATCTACAGTTTTAATAGACTTCCATTTCATAGGCAAATACAATGAAAACGATCCGCCAGAGCTCTAATCAAGTTGATTGATTGAGGTGCTTGTGACGTTTTATGATCGAACTATAAATCATAATTCAATTCAATTGAATTGGATGATACTCTAATGCTAAAAGCTACTTCAGAATTGCTCAAATTAATTTGAACACGCATGCCAAAGATGTTCTCTGGGGAAAAAATGCAGGTCACATGATATGGGGATTGCATAAAACTCAGCTCTGTAACGCCACTGGCCACACACACACATAAATATATATGTATGTATATGCTGGCGAGCAAACTGCTGACTAGCGTGCGTGAGAGATACACAGATACACGCAAACAGATACTCGGCACAGCTACAGTTAACACTTAGTTACGCTCGCTGTGGACAGGTGGCGCGGCATTCACTTTGACACAAGTCTCATGACAATTCGCGGAACCGCGCCCGCAACTGTGATGAGCACAGCTCACGTGCAGACCTCTGTCTGCTAATTGTTCGATTTTTAATTCAAGCATTTACTTGTTTAATGTTAGCACTCGTTCTCATGTACACGCATGATGTCTATCTTGTCTTTTTGTTCGGCAGAGGATCACCTTGAGAAGTCACACGCGAATGGATTTATGCATAGTATAGACAATATAATATACTATGTAAGTACAAATCTCCTTGTTTGGCTCTCTTACGATAATTTATTTGTCATTTTTAACTTTGTTTATGGCTTGCTTACCTTTGCAGCTTTGAGACTGTTTGTTTTTTATACAAAATAATTTAGATTCCCAAAGCGTACGTGCGTTAAATTTAGAACTTGTTTAGCCCGTTGCGCCTGCCTATGTATAGGTTATTAAAAACGATCTCGACGCAGCCAGAAAAGCACACGTCTGGTCAACACCAGCGTTTAGTTGCTTGTGATGTTAAGTATTCAGCTGAGGCGAGCGAGTAACCGACAGCAGTAGCACACTCACACATACACACATACTCTCTCTCTCTCTCTCTCTCCCGCTTACTCTATCTCGCTCTGGTTGTATCTCTCGATGGGTAACTTTACTTTGAGAAGTATCTCTGGGAGAGCGCTCGCGACCTCCAAGCATGACAAAACATATATACAAACGTACACACATACAAGCATTGCCGCATATAAATATGCCCGATCAAGTTTTTTCTCTTATCAGAAATCGAAATACAAAAGTCCAAGCCCTCTCAAGTGATATATGTTTGTATAAATATTTGTATTGTTTGTGTCTGTGCAACTACGTGTGTTGAGCAAAAAAAAGAGACAGTATCAATTATAATTAACAACGTCTTAACATAGTAATTCCCAGGGTAATTTTCGATAAGCCAGGTGATATTGATTGTGTCAGTCTTATAAATCGTGCTTTGAGTTCCCCCAGTACTAAAATAAATACGGGTCTTAGCAACAAAATACGTTATTTTCAAATTTGCACATACATATGTATATTTATCTGTGATTTTTGCTACCAGGGCTGCCTTAGTAAACAGCTGCTATGGCGGCTTGTCGATTTATTTTTGTTTTTCTTAAATTTCGATATATTTCTTTGTTTACAACTGCTAAGAAAAGTTATATTTTATTTTAATATTGAAAATACTGTAGCATGTCCTATGACGGCTACACCCAACTGCCTAGTGGCAGCAGTGATAACGACCGACGCCAACAGCAGGTAATAGCCAACACATACGATGTCCTGCAGCGCACCACCGAAAGCATTCAGCGTTCCAATCAGGTGGCCATTGAAACCGAAAATATGGGCGTCGAGGTAAGTTTATAAATATCTTAAATTTGTCAAATATATTTAAGAAATACTTATACATACATATATATTTGCAGGTACTCGGCGAACTGGGCGAGCAACGTGAGTCATTGCTACGCACTACACGCCGTCTCGAAGACGCCGATCAGGAATTGTCGAAATCTCGAATCATTTTACGCAAACTGAGCCGTGAAGTTCTCTACAATAAGATTGTATTAATATTAATCATATTTTTAGAAGTAGCCATACTCATTGGCCTGCTGATCTTAAAGTTTGCCCATCTATAGAAGCGAATCAGTTAATTCCAAAGGCATATTCGGAGTGGATATGGATTTTTATTAAGTATTTAGTTTTGTCTTATCTAACATTCATGTTAAACCCATGCCTTAGACATATAGAGTTGAGATAATGTAAATCGTATATGTGGATCGATATTAATAAAAACACAGCTAACAGTTATGGAGGTTATCTGAATCCCTTATCTACACACATTTTACAAATTGTATATAATAGGATAACAATAGTTATATAAATACATATGTATTTATGTATATCGCGATTATTTGGCATAAAACAAATTGTATGCTTATGGATAAGAACGTATCCAGAAAAAAAGTTGTTCACATTAACGAAATAACACGAAAATGATGTGTTCGAGAGAGATATTCGCTTTCATAAGAACAATTCAGTAAAAGCATTTAAACTGTATTATTTTTTAATTTTTTTGTTTTTGTCTGCATTGCAGCTCAGCGTTTAAGTAATTTTCAATTATCCTTTGGTAAGACTATGGACCAGCCAAATACGCGTCGATCGAAGCCGCACGAGAAGAGATCGCAATTCATCACCGGCTCCTCTGACCAGGCCACCGACGAGACCATACGTCGGTGACCCTGGCGACTGGTGCGCGGCAGGCGCGCCACGCGCTGTCCATTCAAATCGAAGAGCCGGATCTGTCGATTGTCGTGCGGAATCGCTATAATGCCGCCATTGGAGACAGCCAAACGATTGACGGATGAGTCTGTGCGTATGGTTGCCAGCGCAGAGCGCATATTGCGCAGCTCCCACACTTTGATGGTGCGATCATCAGAGCCCGAGACGACTTTGTCGTTGCGCGCAAACACACTCGAAGTGACCGTGTCCGTGTGGCCCTGGAAGACGGATACGGCGGGTATTGAATCGCGGAAGTCCCATAAACGGAAGGTGGTGTCACGGGAAGCGGTCACAACTAAGCGCTGAGTGGGATGTGCCGAGACATGGGTAAGCTCGTGATCGTGGCCGGTCAGCGGTTGCAGCGGCTGTGCCGTCTCGACATCCCACAGAATTGCTGTCCGATCCCAGCTGCCGGTGATAATCTGATCCATGCTCGAGAGCCAATCCGCGGCGACCACAACTGAGAGATGCCCGCCGGGGCCGGTGAATTCGCAGAGTGGCGTGCGCAAGGAGTCAACACGGTCGCGATCTTCCAGCTGCCCATCACTGTCTTCCAGCTCCTCCTCGGAAGAGTGCCCTTTCCTGAAAGTAAAGCAGTTAAATATTGGAAAACGGATATCTATTCATAATCTCTTACTTGGGCACCTCCCAGTTGACGGCTGCCTGCCAAATGTGTGCGGTACCATCGCCACTGCCGGTCAGTACTAGATCGCGACACTGATGAAACTTGATGGAGTTGACGGATCCAGCGTGTCCCTGGTACTGCAGTAGGCAGCGACCGCTCTCTATTCCCCAAATGCAGGCGGTGTGGTCAGCGGACGCTGTGCCAATGATGGGCTGACCCACCTTCGCGGCCACCTGCCAAATGCCATCCTTGTGGCCGCCAAATTCCCGCACCACCGAGCTAACGACTGTCTGTGCCTTGAAGCTAGAGACAATTCTGCTGGTCTGTGCCTTGATTTTATTGCTGGCCTTCACCTTGCTGCCACCTGTGGCGCTGCTCAGCTTGGCCTTGAGACTCTTGTGTGTGCTGGAGGCAGCAGCTAGCAAACTGGCGCCAATTTCATCCCCTAACGGGGCGGAGGGTGTAGCAGGCGTAGCTGCCAGTGAGGCGCCACCACTGCCCGTGCCAGCTAGAGCTCCGCCAGCTGCAGAGCGTTGGTCGTATGGTGTCAGTGATTCTTTGGTAATTGCGGTGGCATTTTCTAGCTTATCCTGAACTATAAGAATTAGCAAATATTTGATTTTGTTTACCTTTTGCCAAGCAATTTCTGTCTATTCTACTCACGATTGAGGTTCTCCAAGTAGAGCTGCTCGAACTCCTTTTCGATTTGGGCAAACAGGTAGTGGAGGCGGCTGCGATATGGCGCATCCTCGGGTATTATGGATATATCCTCGGTGAGACTGGTTAGCCGCGTTTTTGCTGTTGCCGTCGATTTCATTTTGATGTTTTTGTTTTCCCTGTATATTTGTTTCTTCACGTTTGCCAGTTTATTTCTGACTTCCGCAACAGAGCGTTTCCCGTCACCTGTGTCACCTTGCTTACAATCCAATTAGTGGATAGTTTTAATGATAGCCGTTCGACCTTTATTGATCCAATTCCATATTATATACATATATGTATATATTTGTGTTGCATGAATATTTTTCTTTAGGTTTTTATGCTTTGCAGTGTTGGGAAACATGCAATTGCAAAATGCAAATCTTTTACAGCACTGGGCATGCAAGCAGCTGCATGAACAACATTGAAATACAAACAGCTGATTGGCTTAACCCAAATGTGTGAACAGTGGCACAATAAATCCCATTGACAGGTAGACAATATTAGAGATATTATTCAAATCTGTTAATTGAAATAAAAGCATTTTATTGTATATTTATTATGTGCAAAGGAAATCATATTAGACAGCAAATAAAAAGCATTTACATATGTGACTTTATTAACAGAATAAGTGAATGCAAGTTACAGCTGTTAAGGCGCTCAACTGAGTTGTTTACATAAGGGTTAAGATTTGTTTTTATATTCACATTACTTGGCCACATCGCTGACGCGGAACTGAGTGCCAAACAAATAAACAAAGATTAAAGCACTTTATTAGTTTTTACTAACAGATAATTGAAAATGCGCAAAACATGGGTGAAGCGAGAGAATATATATTACAAACCATTCTACAAGGATAAATCGAAAATGTTTTTGCTTTTGATATTTTTGGTTGGAATCTCATTCATTGCCTATCAGGTTGGAAAACGAATTCGTGCTTTTTGTTGTGCGCGTTTTTATTAATATGCATAAATTAATAATAGGCTTTCTCGCTGAATCAGTTGCCCAGCGTGCAGCAGCTGCGACGTAAGCACAAACAAATGATGCAGTCTCTGGGCAGCAAACAGCTGGACGTCGACGACTTTGATGGCGGAGGCGGCGTTAATCCTGACAAGGATCTGCCTGAGCTGGCTGTGCCGGCAACACAAGGTGCCGATGCTATCAAGATTATACGGTATGTATCAATGTGGATGTATTTATGTGTGTGTGTATATGTGTGTGGTATACATATATGTGACATATGTTTCATTATGGCCACGTTTACCATTTGCAGTGGCATTCGTCTCTTTGACTACGATGCGTACAAGCCCAATTACAAGGGCAATTTCAAGTGTCTGGATGGTAGCAAGGAGATACCGTTCGACCATCTAAATGACAACTATTGTGACTGTGTTAGTGATGGCAGCGATGAGCCGAGCACAAACGCCTGCTCCAATGGCCGCTTCTATTGTAAATACCAAAAAAGACATATCACGGGCCGCGGCCTGGACGTCTGGGTCTGGGCCTCCCGGATAAATGACAACGTATGTGATTGCTGCGATGGCAGCGACGAGTGGACGACACATGCCAACTGCCAAAATCATTGTGCGTAGCTTTGTTTCTTTGTCTTTCGTGTGATTGGCTTAGCAGAACACAGGAAAATCAGAAACCAAAACAAAACAATAAAGAAAACAAAGCGACTTGACAGCTATCTCATTCGCATCTCAAAGATTAATCCATTTAGTAGATAAAAGCGCATCACAAATGATATTTTTTGTAGAATATTTTACGATAAACGTGTAATTTATTTTAACGAAAAGGAGAAAACCATTACATTTAAGTAGATCGAATAAAAATACGTAATTCATAAAGATTTTGAAAAAAAAAAAAATATTTAGTGAAAACTTACTTTTGGGCTATTCCAATTGGAAATCTGTGAATGCTCATCGCCAACCCCCAATAAAGTACGTTTATGCTTAATTCCATTTATTACTAGACACGCTAGAATCAGAAGCCTGCTTTACATAGAACTCTATTTATGTTTTATAATGAAGACATCATTCAATATTGTTTTATCTTCATTTCTGTTTCAAGACTCGCAACCTATTTGACTTTATTTTCAAGCCGTACAATTTTTACTGACAATTTTGAACTGCAAATTCTAAAAGGTACGAAACTGTTTTTTTTTTTTTTTTGTTTTTCATCGATTATTAATATTTTTGTTAAGTAAAGTGTTGCAATCCCATTGTATGCTATTTATATAAGAGGCTGCTGTGACTACATCTTTTATTTATATATATATAGTCGGGATTTGATGGCTATTTATATTAAGGAACGTTCTTGTAATTCAAATATTTTGTTCTTTGTTTTATAGTTTTTTTATTTTATTTTATTATTTTGTTTTTATTTTCATTGAGATGGTCTACTTAGCATTTTGTAGCACAACGTTGAACTACGTACACAATACATAGAGCAAAATCGTATTTTCCTTTGTAATCTTACAAAAATCATTAAATAAAGTACATTAAAGGCATTACTATTAAGATTAATTGATTGTGTAAGCCTATATTTTGTTAAGGTTTTGGAACTTAGACTATGCTTACTTAACGCTAAGTAATACTTAATCAGAGTTTTTCTTTTTCATTTGAATTTTTTTCTTTTGTTTTTATTTTTTTTATATTGTTTGGATACTTGCGGCTCTATGTTTGTGTGGATAAATTTAATTTTTGATATAAATTCATGTTGATCGAAATCGTTAAATATAATTTCAATGCTTTTGCATTTTAAAATAGGTATTTGGAAGTGGAAAGATTGATTTATATAGGGGTGAAAAGTATAAAAGTAAGAAAGATTTATTATTATTGCACTGACGAGATTTTCTTCCTTTTTTTCTTCTTTGTTCAAGTCTGATAGTATAAAAGGGCGAAAAAGTAAAGTATAAAAAAAATTAAATAAATACTTTTGGACAATACACAATAAACTATAGAAAACAAATATACAATTAGAATCTGTTTCAGCACAACAATTGACGCGACCTTAGCTTTACATAATTGGTATAAAAAGAGAGAAGGATAAGATGAGGATATAACTTAGGCTACACTTAAGCCGAACATTAGTTGCATAAAATGTATTTATGTATAGATAGTTTATAATTAGGTGTACAAGTCTAACGGCAAAGCGTATAATACAATTTTTGCAGTTTGCGTTTCGTGCGACATTGATGATGATTGTGCGAGTGATTCGGCTGCTGGTGATGATGGTGATGATGATGATGGTGGTGATGGTGATGGTGATGCCTGTGAGAGTGTTGATGTGTATGTGCCTGTTGCGGAAAGTGTGGCCGTGCTGTAGTGTGTGGCTGTTGCTGCTGTTGTTGCTGCTGCTGCTGTGGTGTATGGCTTTGATGATGATTATTTACAATGCTCGCCGTGCAGGCCGTGCTCGAAGTCGTAACGGCACTGAGAGCCACTGCCGATGAAATCAGTGCCGCGGCCAGGCGAGAGGATGCCGACGACGAGGCAGCATCCGTCGATAGCAGCAATTGTTGCTGTTGCCGTAGCTGCTGCAGCTGCAATCGCTTAGCAGCGGCGGCGCCCTTGCGCATCGCATGTAAACGCCGCCGATGATGATGTGGATGCAATTGAAGCTGTCACTTTGCCTCATCGCTGGCATCAAGCAGATTGTTGCTAGCACCGCTCGAGCCATTGTTGGTGGCCACAATTGGCTGCTCATGGCCGGGCTGTTGCTGCAACTGCTGCTGGTTCAGTGAGTGAACATGCTGACAGAATGCCTGCAGCACCTCAAAGTGTGTCATCAGATTCGCCGGCTGATTATCGTAGTGCAAGTGCCGTGTAATGGGCGCATTCAAACGCCGCAACATTTCGGTGAACAGCTTTTCCTCCTTGCGTATCCAGGGCCGTCGATCGTCCTGCACCTGATAAGGTGTGAGGTGCACATGTATGTTCATGCCTGAAAGAAGAAATTCAATAAATACGAGCACTTGCAAAGTAAGCAACTGTTATACCCATTCGCGTTAGCGTCTCCAGCAGGCTTCGTGATGTGATCCATGTGTTCTTTTGTCCACCATGACCGCCATCCAGCCAATACATGTCCGTTATGCGCGAGAGCAGCCGACACATGCTGCTGTCATCGGGCGTCAACGTTTTCAGATAATGAAACTCATAGATGAACTGCAAGCAAACGCGAATCAAAGAATACATGAAACATTTCAGTTGCGATATTCTTATAACTAGTTTGTTAATGTAGTAAAAATATGTTAGCGATTTTTACACCAAATGTGACTCACTTGATTGAGCACGACGCAGCCCTTGCTGAAGCCTATCAGCACCAGCTTGGACTTGTCCAAATTAAGATTCTCCCGCCACCACAATGGATTATTCTCGGATGTCGGCGTCGGCGGTCGCGGCTGTTGCGGTTGCGTTGGCAGCGATGGTTGCCGATCGGCGCTGCAATCATTGCTGCTGTTTGTTGTGTTGTTGTAGTGATCCACATTGTTCATTGGCGTTGTCGCTGCCTTAACAACTGTCTGTTGTTGTTGCTGCTGCTGTTGCAGTTGCTGCTGTTGTTGAAGTTGTTGCTGTTGCAGCAGCTGCTGCTGTTGTTGCTGTTGCAGCAGTTGCTGCTGCTGCTGCTGCAGTTGCTGTTGTTGTTGGCTGTTCGCATCTTGGTGATTGTTCAGCAGAGCATCTTTATTGTTGACATTGTTGACATTGCCGCCATTATTAGTAGCTGTGCTCGCTGTCTCCGTGCTGCCAGCGGAGATAATGGGAAAGATCACGGCACCATCTGCATCCACTGTCACATTCTCTTGCACCTGCAGTATATCTATATCCATTTCCTGACTGCTGTCATTCGCCGCTGCTGCTGCCGCCGCCGCGGCTGCTGCTGCTGCTACTGAGGCTGAGCTAGACTCGGAGTTCACAGTCGCATTTGAGAGCGTCATTGCAGCGGCAGCTGCTGCAGCAGCAACTGCAGCCGCAGTGGCCGCCGCCTGTGCTGCCTGGTCGAGTATCTCGTTTTCGGGTATTGAGATCAGGCGTTGCGATAGATTCTGTAGCAGTCTGTGGAGAACAGGAAAGGAGATGTGTGAGTTTAATAAGAATTGAGGCAATAGTTGAGGTAATAGTTGTACAGAGTTTAGCCTATGAACTGTTAAGAGTGAGCAAGGCCTATATCTATGATTTCCCATTGTCTATACTCTCTTATAGCAAAATGATTTTCATTTTCTATATGCTAATTGTATATAGGGAGAACTTAAGTCCTATCTAGACTACACTGAATTGCAAACAAGCTCAATACATATTACTTGTTATAACAACTCTTTGTTTATACAATAAATACACTTAAGCTTCTCTAGATTTTTTTTTTAATTTCTGCCAATACTTGGTATCTTATCATAGTTAAAAAATATCACTGATCATTTGATCGCAGTCAATTGGGGCATAGCTAGTCGGCCTGACAACGAAAATGCCGCTATTTGGTTTATGATATTATTGAAATATTTTTCTGTTCTTATGCAGGCTAGATATTATAATTGTTTAAATTAACTTTAAGTTGACTGTCGACTTGGCTAACTTTTTTACTAAATAAGATTGCAACTTTGATCCTAACTCGAAGTACAAATGGTTAACAAGAGAGGATGTTATAGAGAGATTGAGACCTTATTACAGTATAATTCATATGACCCTAACAATAACTAAATAAATCCCAATATAACTAATCAAAATCTAACGAAAACTATATCAAGCCATGTAAGCCCTTTTCTAAAGAATCAATATCTATCCAAACTCTCAGCTGCACTAACTCAACGATGATCCACAGCTTCACTAACGTAGATGATCCATAGATTTCTGTCCAACTCACTTTTCTAAATGTTGCAGCGCATGGTTCATGGGCGTATGATCCGGCACACCAGCATTATTTCCGCGTACGAAATTATCGAAGCAACTGAAGGTCTTAAATTCCATGCTAAAAGTAAAAAACAGCAATTAGTTAAGCTTGAAGCAAATATAATACCTCGCATACTTACCGAACCGGCCGTATGACTATAATGTGGGAGCGCGGAAAGGCTTCGCGCAGCAATATCGCAGAGTTCTCTAGATTGTATTTCATGTAACCGCGACTATCCCTGTTCGTTTCCATGCTCTCCGGAAAGTCCTGCACATCGCCGCCAAAGTAGATAATTGCCTTGGAGTCATCGACATGCTGCGACTGCTGCCGCACAATGGGCGGACAGTAGACAATGTCGTTGGCACGGTTCTGAAAACCGGCCACGGAGAATATACGAAATGGACCGGCCGAAGTGCTTGGCGTGCATAAACGCTCCCCGCTGCTGCCGCCAAGCATTCCCTCGAAGTTTCGTATCCGCTCTTGTAGTTGCAGAAATTGATCAATGGTGAGCTGAGAGGAATATGAGAAGCATCAGAGAGCAGTCCAATCGATACTTTCAACAGCCAGCATAAGACACCAGAAACAGTTACACACACACTCTCTCTCTCTCTCTCTCTCACACACACACACACACACAACACACCCACGCACATCTAGTAATAGTCATTCTCATAGAAATCACGAGGATCGCCACAGCAGCCAACGAAACGATGTCGCGTATCCTCCACACACAGCTTGGCATCCTCTTTCATCTCCTTGAGCTTCATGCGCACCTCCTCCCGCATCAGATTGCGGCACATGGCCACCAAACCCATGCCCAGCAGCATGTATATGAAATTGATGGCCAGCTTGAACTGCTGATCGGTGATCCGCTGCAGATCGGACACCTCATTGGGATCGGCGGAGATATCTTCGCGCAATTTCTGTGTGGCCGCATCCACATCCGCTGCCGTGGTCAGCGAGGCGCCCGGCACAAAGTCACCGAAGCCGATCTTGCACAGCGATGTCATGCAGAAGTAGAAACTATTCAGAAAGCTCCACTTCTCCCAGTTGGCGAACATAATGGTGCCCGTCAGCACATAGAAGATGATGACCCAAAGGCAGGCCGTTGATGGCACTATGATCTTCTTGCGTAGCGTCAAGGCGCCCAGACTTCCGCTCTCGAGCGCCTCCATGCGCGCATCATAGTTGCGCTCCTGGGTGCAGTCGTGCATGGAGCGATAGAGAAACTTGAAAGAGCGCGCCAGCACGCGGCCCATATTGAGGAAGTAAAGTATGTAAAGGGGTATGCCAAAGGTGGCATAGATGACAGTGAAGCCCTTGCCCCACGGCGTGCGCGGCACCATATTCCCATAGCCAATCATTGTGATCACCGAGAGGCAGAACATCAGTGCGGCCGGAAAGCTCCAGATCTGTGCCGGACTCCGGCCCACATAGCCATTCTTGATGATTGCCGCTATTTGCACCTGATACGCTTGGAGCACGGCATTCGTCTCGTTCACCCACAGTTTCTTATCAATTAAATTGAGCTCCTCGGTGATGTTCCACAGCCGTTGTGAGCAATTGGATCGCAGACTAAGCACCACATTGGCCGTCTCGTCCACATACTTGTGCTCGATGTTCATAAAGGCCAATGCGCCGCAGATGGCATAGAACACAATCAGTGCACCCACGCCCACTTGTGTGCACATGAAGGTGACGAAGTTCCTGCAGCAGCGCTTCACACGTTTGCGCGGCTGATTGCTGGCCGACGATGAGACGGTGGACGCCTCCACGCCCAGCATCTGGGGTGAGCTGCGTTGAAATTTGTTCGACATGTTCGCCAATGGCCAAAGGCAATTACATAGTTATATAACTCTGTGCCGCCGAGGATCAGTTCTCACTGCTTTCCACACTAGATATATGTATATATATATCGATATGTATATATGTTTATTAAAATCGACAAACTATTTGGTTTTATGTGCAGTTAATTGGAAATTTGCTTTTGTTATTCGTGCCCGAATGGTCGAAAATCAGCACAAATGCTATAAATAAATCCACACGCTGCCACCACACAACATTTTCCGCCTAACGAGTCTCTTGGCCAAATGCGACGCCGAGCAATGTGGATGCGATCGAAGCGGCCGCCAAAATTCAACTGTTTGCTCCATAAAAAAACAAACTCAACTAAACTAAACTAAAATTTCTCTTGGGCTGCGAAACAACAACAACAACAACTACAACAATATTTGGAATGAGCATCGCTAGGGATTCAATAGAATTATTTTCGGATACAGTGAAAGCTCAGCAGCAACGAAACAAATCCCTAGCGGAAACTGGCAAATATTGGGTTTGAAAAAAAAAAAAAAAAATAATAATAATAAAAATATACAAATTTATATTTAATTAGCAGGGTAGATCATAGCGAGGGTAATACCTTTAACTTGAAGATAAAAGATTAAAAAATTAATTGAAAGACTGAGATTTTTAAAGCATACATATAAAAACCTTTTTTTTAAGCAGAAATTATCTTGACGAGGGTAATTTGAAACATTTTCAGTGTTGATTTAAAGTCAAATGCTGGAAAAATTAATTTAATTCAATTAAATTTGTTTAAAATTTTGTTAGCCTTGCTGAGAAAAAGGTTCAAACTTTTTGCAAGCTTTTTGTTTTAAGCAGAAAAGATTTATTGAGGGTAGGGTAGATATAAACGAGATTAGCTTGAAACATTGTCTGATAAAAACCAATATGATTAAATTATAATTTTTAAAAACAGAATAGAATCTAACGAGGGTAGCTTGAAACATTGTCTGATGAAAAGCAATATGATTAAACTAGTAATTTTAAAAAACAGTAAGAATCTAACGAGGGTAGTTTGAAACACTGCCTGCCTGCCTTGATATATAGATGAAATGTTAACTACAATTTCATTTACCAGGTTTTCTTTCAGTACTAATGGAAAGATTAAAGGCACAGAAACTTTATTATATTTAATTTAAATAGAAAACAAAATTTGTTTAATCTTTTTTTCTTCAGTTTTAAGTTTTTGTAGGTTTCAAGCTTTTCATCTACCCTCGTATTGCATGCAATCCGAAAAAAGCATGCATATTCCTGCTCTTTTAGCCAGTCATCACTGTACTCGCGCGCACACACACACACGCACACACATATAGACACATTTATGAACTATGCCATCGAAAAATGGAAAATTCGTATCTCAAAAAATTCTATTTACATTTTAAAAGTTATTTACGGTGTGGCGTGTGGTGAGTGCGCGCTGTCTTTGATTAATGAATCGAATAGATTTCTAGCGAGTGAACGTAGTACTACAACAGACTCATATAAAATGTGTGAGTATATAATATACATATGTACATATATGCAATGCAATGAAAAATTATCGCATATTATTTATGCGTTTATCACACGCAGCTCAAAGACCAAATAACAATATGCGAAGCACAACAAAGTATCTGCAAAATATAAACAAAGAATAAAAAGCGCGAAAGAGAGCGCAACAGAAAAGTGTAAAAGAAAAATAAATCTGACCCACAGTGAGACCTGATGAAACGAACTGATAAGGAAAAAAAAACACTAATTATTGACAGATGAGCATCAATTTCATTTTTTGTTGCGCCTAAATTCACTTGCATAACACTTTTCTTGAAAAATAACACAAATAAATAAACAACAGTGATTTTTAAGGGTCGTTAACATTCCGCTTAGCCGGTTTAACCTGTACACAGACAACAGATACACAAGAAGAGGCACGAAGATCAATGAATGCGCAAAAAACGGGTCAGCGGCGGTGGTTTGCGGTAGGCAAGAGTTGCATTACGTGGGCGTCGCATTAGGGGTGTTCACGGCAGCAGCCGTAAGATGTTAGGCGTGGGAGGGGATTTGGTGGCTGGCGACCAGTAGGGCGCTGCAACTGCAACAATTCTGCTCAGCAATGACCCTGAAGGTGTAAAATAAATGGACAGTGGCAAGCGCAGCAGCAACAGCAACGGCGGCAGCAGAGTCAGCAGCAACACCAGCTCTGAGGGGTGAAATGCGTAGCGAAGAGATGGATTTTTTCAATACACACACTCGTATGAAAACATACACATACACACACACGCAACACTTCAGCCTCGCATACATAAGCGCGCATACACACACACACACAATATTTCACGAATTTATGCAAAATTTTCAGCGCACCGCGCGAATTTTGCACTGGCTGCATAATTTGCATTTTATGTTTGATACTTACGCCGTTTTTGTTTTAATTTGTTGCGATAATTTATTTATTTATAAAAATATTCCCGCGTCTTTTGCTTCTATACAGTTTTCTTTTATCTGTGCGTCTGTATTTTTAATTTTCGTATTTTTACATTGATATTTTCACACACTGCAAATATGGGCACACAAATCCTGTTAAAAATCCCAAAACTGCGCACCACGGCGTCTGTGTGACCGCGATGACAACACACAAAATACCATATAGTGAAATACTAAAAATACTGAACATTCAAAGAGGCCAACTGCAACTGTATTGCAACGAGGTGGCAGCGCTCTAAGAATGTGGTAAAATATATGAAGCATATGGCGGAAAATCGTTTGAAATTGAATTCAAATTTGCATCTTAAATTTTTAACAGCTACAACTATACGCAAATCCATTTTTGAACTTGAATTTTGTAGAACACTGAGTACTATGAAGTTATATGTTGATATTCAATTTTGTAATTATAATTGAAGCTCCTAAAGCTAGATCACAACAAAATTTATTTAAATTTTTCACATATAAGGTTAGTAGCATTGCTTGGATTCATCCCAGATTTAGTGCTTTAGCAGCAGGCTGAATAGTCTTAAATTTAGTGACTTATATTGAAGTCATCTATACTTACTATGACACATACTTACTCATACGCATTTAATCAATCTATTATACTTACTATATCGAATATATCTGAAAAAAAAGAGCGAAACAACCAACATTTTCAATCCACCCCCCGAAAACCTAAGGATTTGAATTGTGCTTCCAACAGAGAGGACTTTCGACTAAAACTATATGAAACTAAATGTTTAGTAATAATAATCATAAATTTTATTTGGTTTTTTTTTTTTTTTTCGACATTCAAATGCTGCTAGGTATGTTTATTTTGTAATTTATTTATTTATTAATTTGATTGGAATAAACTTTGCAATATATGTGTATATAAATATAATTATTATATATATATACATATATAATGCTGATAATCATATTGATTAGACGACGAAAAAGTTCTTTAGTTTATAAGAATATAGGACATATATATACATATATAAATATTTATATATATATATATATATGTATTTGAGCATAGGTTTTATTTTATTTTTTAAATTGTTATTAATATAAAATTGTCGAGTGCAGAGTGAAAAATTAATTACATTTAATCTGGTTAAGTGTGGTGCGAGATATTTCATTATTATTATATTTTTTACTATTATTATTTTACTATAATTATTATTTATTCATCATTTAGCAAAACCCTATGTGTATATATATACATATATATTTTTTTGATTTGTATATATATAAAAATACGATCGAAAGAGTTGCGCTCGCCCTTTTGTTTTTAGCTTGAGTTCATCCCAATTTAGATCTGTTTTAGTATATAGCATAGTATATCTGTTTAGTATATAATATATGTTTTTTTTTTTTTTTTTTTTAATATAATTTCATATTTATTACATTTTTGGTACATAAATCTGTGTGTTGTAGTTGTTGTTGTTGTTGTAAATGTTGTTGCTGCAATATTTGTTAGAGTTTTTAAAACTAAATAAAATAATAATAATTATATATATACATACACATATGTATATGCATATATACATACACAACTTAAGAGTTAACATAATTGGTAAATTATAAACTAAGAAATGTTTAATTTGTTTTATTTTATACATTTTGTGCTTTGGACCGAAACATAATCAATTTTGCTTTTAACAAATAATAATTAAAAAACATTTACATAACTAAATAAGGCAAGCAACAGAAATTGATTATTAATTGTTGCCTTTCCCTAATTATTATTTTTACTTTATTCACTTTTTATTAGCCATAGTTTTGTTAATGTAAAGTTTTTTTGTGCCGAAAATATCACATTGATTTTTTAATTTTTAAATTTTAATTATTTTTCTCTTCTTATCGATTTTGTTATATTTGCCATTATTAATTTCAAAAAGTGCCAAACCATAAATTTTGCTTATCACAAAATGTTTAAAATTAATCAAAATTGCTATTTAATATATTTAATATTTATATATTTTTTAAAATTTTTATTTTTGTTTAAGAAAAATCCAATGAGTTCTAATCGAAGCATTTACTTAGATAGTTATTAAATTTAGTTTACTTAACAGTTGCTGATATGAATTATTTCAAATTTAATATATTTATATATTTTTTTTCCTTTTTTTTTTCTTTATTTATATTGTATATAGTATATATATTTAAGCTTAACGTAAATGTTTAACAAAATTGTGAGGTGGTTCAAGTGGTTCGCATTTAGTCTAACAAAACATAAAAAAAAACTTTAACCATACAAAAGTTGAATTAAATTAACGCAGCTAACAAAACAAACACAATTATTATTATTATTGTTGTTGTTGTTGTTGTTTTTGTGTCTAATTTGTAATTAAAATAGTTGCTAATATATAGTTAAAATTATTAAAATTAAGCAATCAATCAACAATAAAACTGAAATGCATTTGAGGTATATCAAAATTTCTTCGTAGTTCTTTGAGTAAACAATGTACTCTGCAAAAATCATATATATATTTATATATATGTATATCTATATATAGTAAAATTAATAAAAATATATGCATATATATGCGTGTGTGTGTGTGTGTTTTGTGTGTGTTTTTGTATGCCAACTAAAGTCTAATGTGATAATATATATGAGTAGTATACGAGTAGGTGACTGTGACTGCCTGAATGGCCGGACATAAGAGTGTCCCTTGTTTTACATTTAATTCTTTTACTTTACCATTTAATTTTTTAAAAATTGTTTATATGCATATATGTATATAGGTGTATTAGGAAACAACACGCAGAAACCTTTAAAGTTGTTTTTTTTTTTTTTTTTTTTGTTATTATAATTTTTTTTTTTTAGTTTAGTAAAGTTTACATCGAATGCTAAATACGCCCTAGTTTTTCGACTTAAATTTAGTTAGTTAGTTTAGTGCCCGGTTTTCGAAGGGGCTACTCAAGTTCAAGCAACCGAAACCGTTATATAGAATCTTGATAGCAACTGAAAAACTTTCGTTTCTATAGCTAGTCCATTGATTTCTAATATACATATAAGTTGGTATGTGTTTGCCTTACTCTTCTTCTTCTTGTTGCATACTTTAGTATAGTAGTTTATAGTAATTTTCTTTATTTCATTATTTTTTGTTGTTGTTTGTTTTTAGCATCTTCGGTTCTATATATTTTGGGTTATTGCTGATTGAGGCTTTCAAAATTTGGCTCCGCATATTGCGGGCAGATTGAAATGTACAAAGCGACTAAATGCAAGTTATAAAAGTTATCAAGAAAACTGTCATACGAACTGTTATACAAACTTTTATACATATATAACTATTTAATAGGTTGAACTCCGAGTCGAATGAAAGACACTTAAACGTTAATAGGAAAAGACGCGACAAATCATTTTGGATGTCCTTTATATGTTGCTGTTGCTGTAGTTGTTGTAGTAGTAGTAGTAGTTGTTGTTGTTGTTGTTGTTGTAGTAGTTGCTAAATGTTGTCCGCTGTGCGTAGCCGTTGCCATGCAGCCGCCCGCCCCGCCCTTATATCTGCGAGTTGAGCTTGATCAGTCGATCCGGATGCTTGACCCGCAGATGCGATCGCAGCGTATCGATGCGACTGTACGTAGCCGGGCAATAGGGACACATCGAACGCTGAGCGGTATGAGAGTGGAAATGATGCCAACGATTGGTCACCTCCTTGCCGCAGGAGCGACAGCGCCACATGGTGCCCGGATCGCGTGACGGCGTAAACATATTGTGATACGACATGGTATGATGCGAATTGTGACCGGTGCTAGTTGGTGTTGTCGACCCACCGCCCAAGGCGGCCGCCTGTCCAGGATTATAGCCGTGGGCGGGTGGCGTGCCGCCGGCGGTATTATGGCCATTGCCAGCAGCGCGTATATAGTGCAACGGATGATGGTATTCGCTCTTCAATGCGGCCGACAGCTGCATGCCGTACGACGGTGGCGGGGGCGAGGCCGACGAGGAGGTCGAGAGCGGTGTCGAGAGATGGTGACGAGCGGCGAGGCCTGTTGTCGAGAACGAGAAAGAGAAGAACAGACACACAACAGCCCGTCGAGCGGGACGAAAATCAGCCCAGAGAAATAGATCGTATTTGAATTTTGTTTTTTTTTGGTTTTTTGATTTTTGAATTTGGTAAAAATTTGAGGTTTTTTTTTTTGTTTTTTTGGATATGATAAGGATAGTGGGAGCGTGACAGAGATAGAGAGATATAGCGAGTTAGAAAGAGAGAGAGAGAGATAGTATGATAGACATATGGTAAAACAGAGAGATAGAGAGAGAGAGAGAGAGTTTTGTTTCGTTGTGAGCAAAAATAATATTGTTGTCATAGGCAAATACAAACTAAAAATTTGGCGTAACAAATCAACTTGTGTATAAATATATGAAAAAAAAAAAAGAAACTATATATACTATATATAATATATATATTGGCATATATAGTTGTAGGCTAACTACGTTCAAGCAACTTAAACAACATAACGCGCATCAAATACAAAAATAGTTCGAGTATGAGAAACAAAAGGAAAAAATAAAAACAAACTAAAAAAGAAATTTAAAATAATATGAGAAAAAAAAAACTAAAAATACAAATTTATTGTAAAACAATAAAAAAAAAACTATGTTTTTTTTAGCTTTTAACTATTTCGATGCCCTTCACATTCAAGCGTGCAAGTTGGATTTTTCAGCTCACGTTTTTTGTATATTAAAACTAAAGCTAAAACTAAATCTATAAATGTATTTATGTATATATAGCTAGGATTTGTTACAAGAATTAGAAACAACAAAAAAATGCCTCCGTTGAGATTTTGTATTTGCTGTAATATGTAGTTAAATATATATATGCACGTATATATCTTAAATATATATACATATATATATATTTAAGTTATATTTATTTATAAAATTAGTCACAAATCAGATAAACTACAATTTATATAACTATATAAATATATATAAATTGTAGCTTTGAGTTTTTGAGCACAAATGGGTAACACAATCGATCTGAATGACAAGTACAAGATATATAGTATATATATATGTATATATAGAGCTGCATAAGTGTGTTTCTATGCATGTGTGTGTGTGTAATTAACATAAAATTGTATTATATATATTAGCATATAAACATTTGTTTGTTCTTGCTGGGTGTAACTCATTTGTGCGTCGCAACATTTTTCTTATTTTTCACTTTCATTAAGCGAAAACTAAAAAAAAACCTAAAAACTTGTTAAGAGCACATATTATAGATATAAATATATATATTTTTTATATATGTATATATTATATAATAAATAAATAATTATAAAAGTTAAAGGCTTAAAAAAAAAAACAGGAAATTGGGCCGAGGTAATATATAAAATTTGACACATGTATTAACTGAGCGTGTGTATATGTGTATGTGTGTGTGTGTGTGTGTGTGGGTATATATATATGTAAATTAAAATATATATATGCATGACAAGTTCCTAATGGGCAGCCCCTACAAAACTCTTTGGAAGCACAATTCAAAGCGAACAACTCAGGAGGTAAGAAAGAAAAAATGAATCACCATTTTTTTTTTATTTATTTATTTTTTATTTCCTTTTTTTATTTGCAATTTGTCGTTGATTTTGCCTGTTGTTCAGTTCGGGTTATTAATATGAGGATTATTAATTTAGTTATCAAGTTTCATTATGATAATTATTATTTTTTAGTTTTGTATTTTGCACTCAATTGAAATATAACGCTGGCTTTAATGCATAGAATGTTTATTAAAAATATTTTCAAATATATATTTAATCATTTATATATATAAAAAAGATTTTAACAAATGCTGCAAATTTGCTTAATTTTGTTTAATTTTTGTTTTTATATTTATTTTGTTTTTATAAATAAAACTAAAATTATTTGTATTGCGTTTTATTAATATAAGTTAAAGTTAAAGCTTAAGAGCTAAGATTACATTGAAACTAGTTAAAAAGTAAAAAAAGTTTTCAACTTTTCTTATTCAATTTTATTTTTATTCATTATTATTTTTTTTTTTTCGAACTGCAAACAAATGCGCGGCTGTTAAATTTAATTAAGAAGAAATTAACATAATAAACATAATAAATTTGTTGTTGGGTGTCTTGTGGTTGTTAATAAATATGAAGTGGGCGGGGCGAGGAGGGGCGTGGCGTGGGACAGTTCTTAATTTGCTACTATTTTAATGTTAGTTTATGACATTTGAAATATTTAAAATAGACACAGAAATGTTGCTAACTGCATTATCTCTCTCTATATATATAGTAGTACCAATTGTTCAGATACAAATACAACATACATACACAGAATATATTCATATACATATTCATATTCATATTTGATATGTTAGCATTCACTTTAATTATTATTATTATTTTTTTTTTTTTTTGCTATATTTATTTATATTGTAATTATTTTAAATTGATTTTTTAGCGTTTAATTATTATAAAATATTCCACATTCCACTTTGCACTTAAGAGAACATCAAAAAACTAGTCATATTGCACATACATAAGTTGAAAAGCTGTCTACGATTCAGGAGGCGTGGGTCGGGGCGACATCTAGGCGCAGCTAGGGGTCAGGGGTCAGGGGTCAGCTGGGGATTTGCTTTCTCAATTAAAGTATATATTTGGATTTAGCACCATTTTGCATACCACAAATTTGACATATATACTATACCAGTATATATATCATATAGACATCTCTTCCAGCTCTTCCATTTATAATTAACATAATTTCATTTTGTAATGTGTTTGGTGTGTGTGTGTGTGTGTGTGTGTGTTTGGTGTGTGTGTGTGTGTTTGGTGTGTGTGTGTGTGTGTCTAAGTTTAACTATAGTTATCACATCGTATATATAATATATATATAGATAAATTTCATGTTGTTGTAACAAAAGCAAAAATTTCAAGTATTTAAAACAAAAATAAAAAATAAAATATATAAAAAAATAAAATAAAACAATTAAGTCTGGGCAGTATTTGATGTAGCATTAATTACTAAACAATTTCAGTGTTACAAGTTAAAACAAATAAATAGTATTTAATTAATTAATATTTAATGTTTCAACACCTCATTTTCTTCTCTCTGGTTTTTTAGGGCAATTTTTGTGCGCACCAAAAAAAAAAAAAAAGGTACAACAAATTTGAAAAATGTACAAAACTACTTAGCGAAAAAGATATGTAAATAAAATATATATATTTGTTTCTATATATTTAAGGGCATATATACAGTGGCTTTTGAGAAAATGCTGCAAAAATGATATTTGAATAATTCGATATAAACTGGTTAAGCGAACGCGCCCGGCACTCACATGCATGTATCAGTTATCAGATATATCGATGTATATATATATACCTAGGGTTATTGCTGATATAATACAAGGGGGTAGGTTTTGGGCAGGCTGACTGGGGGCGAGGGCTTTCAATTTTGCTCGTTTTTTCCCATTTTTTTTGTATTTTTTAAATTTTAAATTAAAAATTTTCTTTTAGTTTATATTTTTTGTTCTGCATTCACTCTCGCACACACACGTGTTATATTATATATATGTATGTATGTATAAATAAATTAACATTTTTGATTTTGTTAATTAATTAATTAATAATTGTATACTAATAGGGCATCGTATGCATATGTCTTCCAAGTTTAACATTAAAACGCGCATATAATAAATATTTTCTTTTTCTGCTACAATTTCGATTAACTGTATATAGAGATATAGAGATGTTTTCTTTTCTTTATAATATTTTACACTTCTTTTATAAACAAGTTTACTACATTTAGATTTGAATTAGCTGCACACACAATAAATCTCGAGCTTAACAATGTCTTTGTGCCTTTTTTTTTGTTTTTGAAGAAAATCTCTGATGAATGATGTTTAAAGTGAGTTCTAAGTGTCGACTATATAGGTATATATAGATCTGTGCAGTTTTGCTGCAAGCGTGCGCAGATTAGTCTTAAATGCAACAACAAACAGGTGCAAACAGTTTGGCACATGATTTGCTCTAGAGTTGACAGAGAAACAGGGTTGTCAGGGCTACCAAAAATTACATATACATATATATTTGTTAGCTAACAATTAGTAAAGTTTTTAAAAGCTGATTACATTTTTTACTTGAATCTATATATATTTATAAATATTTCATTTCTATAATGCACAATCTCATTTAAAGTTCTCTGTTTGGCTGCCTTGGAAACCCTTTTTTTAATAACTATTGTGCAAGTTTTTTTTCTCTATATTTTTGTAACTATTGAGTTTGCAAACATTTTGAATCCAGTTGAAACCATGAATCATGCACAGATCTGTGCTTTATCCACTTTTCGAATCTTCCCTTTCTTTCTCTATATAATTGACAAATAAATTTGGCTTACCATAATATTTTGCAATGCATGGTCAACATTTAAGAATTCATTCAGTTAATTATATATATATATAGATATTGGTTATATGTATATATGTTGTTTATGCATATGCTTAGGTCTGAGTATCAATGTTGCTGCTGCTGATGCTGCTGCTGCTGTTGTTGCCAATGCTTATGGTGGTAGCTGCCTGTTGAAGTTTCTAGGATTACAATTATTATGATTAGCATTAGCATTAGCATTACTATTAGTAGTTGTGGCTGTTGTAATTGTATTAGCTTCCATTTGATTGGTATTTGTTGAATTATTGCTACTGCTATTGCACCTGTTGACAGCAGCAGCAGCTGCACACGGCGCCAACTGCTTTAGCTGCTGCATATAATGATTGAAACTGCGTCGCATACACCTAGCCATGCCGTCTGGCTCCTCTTCCAGCTCATTGTCATCGCTCTCATCAATGACAATCGTTTGCGTTGGCTGCTGCTGCTGCTGACGATGTTGCTGTTGTTGGCGATGTTGCTGCTGCAAGCGCATGTTGCTGCTGTATTGCTTGGCCTCAAAATGTTGTTGATAGTAGTTGCGTGCATAGAAATTGATGGGTTGTGCTCGGCGTAGTAGATGTTGCTGCTGCTGTTGCTGCTGTAGATGTTTCTGTTGCTGCTGTTGATAGCTGTTGCTGGCAAAGTACGGCGGCTGTTTCATGGTCGACTCGTCTGGGCTCCATGCAGCATAGTTCCAGGCCAGGTACTGGCTATATCATTCGCTTGTTGCATTGTGTTGCTGCTGCTGATGATGCTGTGGCTGCAGCTGCTGGTGCAACATGTGCTGCTGCGCCAGGGCCTGTGCATGTTGCTGCAACTGTTGCTGTTGTGACTGTTGTTCGCGATGTTGCTGTTGCTGATGTTGTTGTTGCTGCTGCTGCTGTTGTTGCTGCTGCTGGTGTTGCTGCTGTTGCGCGGCGCTAAACGCTGCTGCTGCCGCCGCTGCCATTGCTGCCTGCGATGCGGCCGCCAACTGTGTCGCCGTAGGCGTGGCCGCACCACCGCCCATCGCCGTCGCCGTGGCGGACATGAGGTTGTCGAACTTGCGCGTGTCCGGATTGTACGTGGGATGCTTGAACTTGCAATGGGTGCGCAGATTGTCGCTGCGCGTGTAGGTGGCATGGCACAGCGGGCACTCGAACCGGCCGGGGAAGTGGACGTGGTAATGGTTGCGTATGTGCGTCACGACCTTGCCGCACAGCTTGCAGCGATGCAGGTTGCAGCCGCCGGAGAGGCGCTCGAAGGTGAGTCGCATGTGCCAGGCCTTTGAGCCTGTTCGTATGCGCATTTCATTTTCATTATTATTATTTTATATTTTTTAATTTAGTTTTTAATTAGGTTTTTGAATTTGTTTCAGTTTAGTTAAATTTTTTTTTCATTTTTTGTTTTTTTGTTTTTTGTTTTTTTGTTTTTGGTTTGGTTTTTCGTTCAAACGCGTAAAGAAAAAAGAAGAGAAAAACAATGTTGTTGTTGGTGATTCACAGAAACAGAAAAATTATTATTTTTATAATTATTCTTAAGCTGTATTTTTGATTGTTTGTTTTTTAACTAGTTGCCCTTGCTGTTTATTTATATTTGAATAATTTTTGTTGATAGCCAATGAAGAGTTTGCATAAATTTTGTATTTAAATTTATTAACTTATTAACTTTTAGTAAGATATATGTATATATATGTATTTGAGGGGGGAATAAACCATGAAAGGTGTATGGGGTGGGTGGCAGAGAGGGTGAACTTCAACGAGTTAAATAAAGATTTTATTTCGCAATTTCAATTTCAATTCGAGTTCGATTTACACACAAAATTTTGTTACACCCAAAACAAAAACAAAATTATTAAATAAAATAGTGATTATTTTTGGGAAATATTTTGATTGGGAATAGAAATAGAAAAAGTTGCTGAACCAATTCAAAAATTAAAAAATTAAATAAATTTGACATTGAGATATTTGCTTAAATTATTATTTACAACAATCGAACGAACGACTTTTTGAGGAAACCCAAACCAAATAACGTTTATAAGAAATATATATATAATAAATTCATATATATATGCAATGAGAGCGATGTTTTTGCTTGGGATATATCAATTTTGTTTTTGTTTCACAATATATATAATTTGTTTGTTATATGGTTTAAGTAGCTGATGAGTGTGTGTGTTTTGGTTGGATGTTTTGTTTCGACTGTTAATATTATATTTAAATTCTCTGGTATTATAATTTATTTTTTATTTCTGTTTAAGCCGAAACCGTATTAGTTTCAAAAATATATTATACGGGTGTTGAGGGCAGTTTTTCATCTTTTTTGTTTTTTTTTTTTTTACAGGGAAATGCTAATGTGAATGTACAGAGAAGGTTAAATAAGAGTGGCCAGAATATAAGACTCGAAAGAAATTTCAAAAAAATGATATGTATAACAAAATATAATGTAGATAGTCAAATATATATTTAAGCGACATTCGCATCAAATCGGAAATTTGTGGCATATACGAAGAAAATATATTTTCAACACCCCTCCTGCCTGCTGCATACAAAACATATATATTTATATAGTAAGAGAGCTCAAAATATAAATCCTTGTCAAAGACACAGAGTAAGACAGTAACAGCGTAAGAGAAAGAGAGCGCAAGAGTGTGTGAGAGAGAGAGAAACAGAGAGAGAGACGTAATAGAGTATAGATAGTGAGTGAGTAAGAGAGAGAGCAAGTGTTTAAAAAAAAAAAAACATTTTAGAAATATTTTATATATTTAGAGAAAACATTTTCAATTGTTTTGGCCAATTCCTGTTTTTTTTTTCGTCCATTAATTTTTATAAAAATTTTAAATTTAGCTTTTCGTTTTGTTTTTGAGATAAAAGAGAACACATACATAAAACAATACGTAACTTAAGTTTTTTATGCATTAAAATTTAATTTAACATATTTAAATCAACTTAGATTTATTTGGTTAGAGCTTAGAAAATGGAAACTTACCGTAGGTAGAGAGTGCGCTTGTAGTTATTTATTTATTATTATGATTATTTGGATTAATCGAAATCGAAATCGAAATCGATAACGATATGGTATCATATATAAATATATGTAATATATTTATATATCTGGTATTAAGTTGTTTGCTTGATCTTTTTCTTTTGGTTAGTTTTAGTACCTAAAGGCTGATTTCTTTTGAGAATTGAAAAGAACTGGAATTTGATTTGAAAGAGTTTTATTAAGTAAAGTTAAAGACGTTAAGTAATATTTGCTGTTTTGATATTTTGTTTGCATAATTGGATTTCATTTCTTTAAACTACGACTATTTATTTATTTATTGCTTTTAAAATATATTTGTTTATTGCTGAGCATAGAGTGTGACATAGAATTAAAGTAACTTTAGCAAACCACTTTCAAATTTATTGAATAATATTTATATATTTTTATATAATATATATATATTTTTTAAATTGAGAAAGTTTTTTTTAAAGAAAATAATGCAACTAATTGAATTCGGTGGGTGTTTTGCCAAAGATACGAGAAATATTTAGTGTTTGTGGTATTTAGAAAACTAACGAGCGCCCAATTTCAATGCAAATTGGCATTATATCTCATCATATATATGGAATTATTAAGAGTATATGTATGATGATATGGTCAGACATATCTGATCGAAAGAGTTGATATTATATCAGTTTATAGTCTGAGCAGTGACAATATCAAATACCAAATAGTAAACCATTGAAGTCTTTTAAATGATATTATAATATATCCATGATATAGACAGATGACAGATTTCTAAGATACCATTTTATAGATATCACATCTGTAATACAGTAAGTATAGAACTGATTTATAGATTAAATTGAAATAATATCAGACATGATCTATATGCCATAACATAGACATGAAATCTATGTACGACAGTTCTAAGAGAACAAAATTCTGATATATACTTCCCAAACATATAATACCATATTAAAGATATGATATTCAGTGTTGTAGAGTCATAACTCAATAATTTCAGAGAAAGATATGAAAGATAATAATGATCATTTCGAAGAATTGTTTATATACTCTAAAATAGATATCTATTATGCAATATCATATCCGAGTTTTATAATATAATACTCTTAGATGATATAATGCCAAATCTTAGATAAGATAAGTTCACGCAGGGGCTCATTTTTGCACTGCAAATGCTTATGCTTGAAATTAGGCGCAAGCGTTTTTCAGTGTATTTTTTTTAACAATTTATAATATATTTAAAATAGTTGTATTTTTTCTTAATTGCTGAAGAAATTGATTTTTGTATTGTGAACTTTATTGCTTTTGTTTGCATTTTTTTCTTTTCTTTTCGCTCATTTTGCTTTTCCATAGTTTTCAGCTACTGAATTAGTCTCGTTGTTGCATGCCTCACTCGTTGCATTTCTTGATAAGATTTAAGTACGTTTGTTTAGCTATTCGATTGTTTAATTAAGTACTAGATAATATGGCACACAAAATAGTATTAGTCAAAAAACTCACTACAGCACATGTTAAATATAATTTTTGTTTAAAAATATATTGTTTCATAAATAAAGAAAATAAATAAGACTGGAAGCATAACGTCGTGGAATTCTAATGTAATACTTTATAAAGTTTGCTCTTAAGTACTGGCCGCGGTTCACAATAATAATAATAATAATAATCATAATCATAATAACAATTGAATTGATGTAAAAAAGCATCTAAAGGTTATTCAAGTAACAATTAATAAAAAGTCTTTTTAATCAACTACAAGATATTTCTTTGATATCATAGCTAAAGAATCTGCTTGAATAGATCTTAAGTTCATTTAGTATTATAAATATTACGTATGTGGGCTTATTTATATTAATAGATTGAAAACCTTTTATTCGCTACGATACGATTTGATTTGATTCGATTTGATTTGTTTAACTTTGCTTTAAACCTGTCTGTCGTCCTTCTAGATAAATTGCGTAAGGAAACTCTTGGAACTCTTAGGGCGCTACGTAATAAATAGTTTTTAACTCTGGTGCAGACTTCCATATGGTTTTTTGAGGGAGGGCTGTTTAGATATCGTCAGCGTAACTAACTAAAGAAGTGATCACATATGTACATAATGGCTGAAGAAACGATCCTTGATGTCCGCATGCTTGATCTTGCAATGGGCCTTCATATTGTCGCGACGCGTAAACTTCTGACCACAGACGGGGCACTCGTGACTCTGCGGCCGATGGATGTTGGCGTGATGCCAGCGATTCGATACGATCTTGTTGCAGCTGACGCAGCGATAGAGCGTGGGCAGCGTACCAGATAGCTGTACGAACAGCGTTGAGTAATCTATATTGTGATCCCGACGATTCGCTGCCGCTGCCGCCGCCGCCGCAGCCGCTGCTGCTGCTGAGGTGGATGAGGAAGAGGAGCTGGGCTGCGGCGAGAGTGAACCAATGGCGGGCTGATAATGCGGCGAATTGTGTGCGGCGAGGCTCGATTGCTGCGAGATGCTAGCAGCAACAGCAGACGGCGGCGGTGGCGGCACATGATGTCCATGATGCGCATAGCTGTGCGCCAGCTCCAGCTGCTGCGCTCCATTGGGCGACTGCTGCAGCGCATAGCTCAAATGCGATTGCTGCTGCTGCTGGTGCTGCTGGTGTTGGTGATCTCGATAGCTGCTGCTGCTGGAGGTGGGCGTGGGCGAATAGGCCGCTGCTGCCTCAGCGCCGCATAGACTTTCTGCCGCAGTAGCTGCCACAATGGCGCTGCTGTGCCGGCCCAGATTCAGCGCTGTTTGCGGCGCAGTCGCCAATTGATGCTGATGCGAATGCGCATGGGGATGCGAATGATGTTGCTGACGATTGCAGCGTATGGCGCGCATATTGCGCTCCTTGCACTTGTACTCGCAGTTGTAGCTATTATTATCCATATACAGATCCGTGACGGGCATATCTTCGTCGTGTGGTGCATAGATGATGGCACGCCTATATTTGGGCGTGGCATGATGATAGGCAAGTGCCTCAGCTGCCTCCGCCTCTGCCTCAGCTGCCTCCGCCTCCTCATCGACGTCCACATCCTGAACGACGGCCACGGCCACATCGACCTCGACATCGTCGTCCGTTTCGTGCTTGCGGGCACTGTTAAAACATTTAACGCGACCTGCAAACATTTGCGTTTCGTATAATGCGTTATCACTGTGGCGATAGGTTTATTGTTTTTTGTTTTTTTGTTTTTTATTTGTATTTTTAGCAGGATTTGCCGAGTGCGTGGAATGCAATGCCTAGGGGAATGCGCGCTCGTTTACATTCCATGCGCACAGTGGGCTCTGGCCAATTGGTAATTGTTGGTAATTGGAACTGAATAAGGCAGGCCATAAGGATTGCATATTGTATATATGTATGTAGATATATATATGGTATATGGTATAGGTAGATATAAATGTTGATTTTGCTTTTGTTTTTGAAATATTCTTTTGGTTATGCAAACGAATTGAAACAGCTACAAGAATAATTCTTTAGTGTTTTTTTTTTTTCAGTTTATGTTTTTGTTTTTTCTCATTACATTTCAATTAAGTTCGTATGCATGTGTATAGGTTGTAGGTGTTTTTGGCATAAAAAAAAGGAAACGTAAAATGCATTGAGAACAAAGTGGAGCTAGGAATGAAGCTGGCTGGCTTAAGTAGCTTTTGGTACTAGGCGGATTTCAAATCATATCGAAATAACGTAGGAAAACATATTTATATAGAAATCAATATTTAGCATCTTAACAACAATTTGTAAACTAAAATTAAATTAAACACAAATTAAAAATGTAACTTAAAGCTAAAGAAATTGGTTTTTGGTTTCGGTTTCGGTTTCGGCGGGTTTTTGGTTTACAGGCTCTATTCAAACAATTCAGCTATATATAGAAGAGTATTTGTATAAGTGTGTGTATTTATTGCATTTAAGCAAAACAAATCAAATAATAATAACAAAAATGAATAAAACAAATAAATTAATCTCTATATGTTTGCGTGTCATTTGTGGACATTTACATAATATATAATACAATTTTTGTTGTTGATTTATTCGATTTATTGATCTTTCATTTTAGTACTTCAATGTTGCAACAAATGTTTCAGCAATAAACGATATATTCATTGTAATACTTAATTTAATTTTATATTTATTTTTATCTAGGTTCAAATTCCAGTTCTTTTTTTGTTTTTTTGTGGGTAGTATAAGGGATTTTTTTGTTAGATAAGGTACGTTGATAATTTCATTTGATTTTTGCGCAATTTGTAACCAATGTGCATGGTAAATCCTTTTCGCTTTAGCGCTTAGCTTTGCATAGGCCGTAAGACTATATTCACACACATACACATACACACAACACACACAGACTCAGCATACACACGCACACACGCACAGTACACATACACATATAAATATAGTATATGCATAAACAGAGAAAGAGAGCGAGAGAGAGAGAGAGAGAGAGAGAGAGACGAAAATATATTCGAAAGAAAAAAAAACACACATTTAGTGAATCGACAAAAACCAATTACAATTAAACAGACAATCATTTACATCTCGTTAAACAGTGGTGGCAAATAAATTGAGCTCATATTAAATTATATATGCAGCAAGTGGGTTAGTGTAAATATTGAACAGAAAAATCATATATTTATATATATATATATAGATATAGAAACTGAATGAATTTTGAAGCAGTGGCGTTTTTTTTTTTTTTTCTTTTGTATTGTTATTTGTTTATATTTGTATTATTGTTGTTATTAAAAAGAAAACTATTTTTTTTTTTAATATTTTCTTGTTTTGGTTTCTTACCGAAAGAATTATTTGGTATTCGATTTTCTTAGACAATAAGTTGCAACATTAAAGACGAAAATAGAGTTGAAAAATTTTAGGTTCTTTTTTTTTTAGTTTAGCACAGTTATGAATAGAGTTGGGATAACAAATAAATAAAGGGTTTAGAACTATCAAAAGAATATAATAAAAAGCAGTTAGTTGATGTGATAGCAAGAGCGAGGTAGAGAAATAAATTTTCAAGAATTCTTTGAGCATGTGTGTGTGTGTGTGTGTGTCATGATAATTTTTTATCTTTTTTTTTATTTTATTATTAAAGCGTGTTTATTATTATTATTTTTTCAATATTATTATATGTGAGCCAATTTGCTTAAACTAAACGTAAATTGAATGGATGTCAGCGGAGGCATTTCCTAAACTAATGAATAAAAAAAACTTTGTAACTTAAAGTATAGAGAATTACTTCGAGTGAAAAAAATCATAAATACATAAATATATATTAACTGTATTGAAAGGAATAATAATAATAGTGGGCGTGTGTGTATGCGTCATCTAAACATGCAACATGCGGCAACATACAAAGTAAACTAAACCGATTACGATTACGTTTACGATAGTTCAGCTAATATAATTTCTGCGCCTACGATTAAAACAAAATACGATACGACAAAACAACAAAAATAATGTATGTACTACAAATATATACGTATATATAGGAGCATATATACTTATATATATATATATAGCATAGACTCTATTTGGTAGGAGAGGTGTTGATCTGTTGCTCTAGCAAATGGCATTTCCTTCTCGATTAGATTATTTTTTTTTCGCTTAAGAGCTAGCATTCAGAAAAATATATTTTGTAAATAATAAAAGTTATATATATGGGGGAAAGAAATAGATAAATACATAAATACAAAAGCATAAAAAAAAGGTAAATTGGGTAAATCAAACTTGATGTACATACTATATACTATATAGCGATATTTGTAGGTTAAGTAAAACTTGTCTTGTGTGTGGTGGGTTGAGGGGGCTTGGAGTGGGTACAAGAAAGGTGTGAAAGGCCCTTGGTCGGTTTCGATTCGCTTGGATATATTTTTTCTATATGTATATGTGGAGACGATCAAGTGCATGCAGGATAACTACAAATATATAGAACTTGCGATTTGGCTGCATACAGTGCGCTGGGCTGCTCTTGGCCCCACTGTGCACAGCCAGTCGTTATTTATGCTGGGAATAGTTAGGAGCGGGTTATGCGAAACCAAATTAAGCTAAGAACTACGGATTTACAGTTGTTTTCAAGTTTTTTCTACAATTTTTCCTTCGGACTCAATAGAATTAAATTAACAAAAAAAAATAAGAGTTTTTTTTACAGAAATCAAAAGCTAATTCAAAAGATTTACAAGTTTTGCTAAATATATATATTTTTTATCATATGATGATATTGCTTAGTTTCGAGTGCATTAGCTTCAAAGCACAGATAGAAAATAACGAAACACATATATACTATAGAATATATATATATAAATATATATAAAGAGAGAGATATATATATATACATGTATATATATATGTATATTTATATATATATATATATATATGTGTGTTGGTAGAGTTGTGTGCGCTACTCACCGTCAATGTTGTCCGTCGGATCGAGTGGCATCTGTTTGGCATCGTTGTGCTCATCCCGCGCATCGGCGGCCTGCAGCTGTTGGCTTAACAGCGTGGACATGTCCTCGGCGTGCATTTTAAGAGCAGCGCTCTGCATTGAGATGGAGAGAGTGAAAGAGAAGTCAAAGAAGAGTGGAAGAGAGATAGAGAGAGAGATTGTGGTATAGATTGTTTTTAGGCATTTATATTTATTTTTATCAATTGCAAAATGCTTCAAGCTGCTTAAATTAATTACAAAATCTAACTACAACTAAACCTGAGCAAGTGCAACATGTGTGTGTGTATATATATATGTATGTGTATGTGTGAGCTGCTTCAGGCGCTCTCCTCGCCCACATTGATTGTGATGATATCTGGCGCAGCGGCACGCTTCGTTGTGCTGCTGCTGCTGTCACTGCTTATCCTGGCCACATTGCTCTGCTCCTGCAGCTCACGCTCATAGCACAGACGATGCGATTTGCATTTGTTGTGATGATTGACAATCTCCAGTCGAAAATTACAATTCCCCTCCACAAAGGAGGTGCGTATGTCGGCCAGCTCGTTGCTCCACTTGCGGCAATGCTTGCAGTACATCGTATTGGCCAGCTCATCGTACTGCAGCCAATCGAACTGATATAGCCAATTGGCGCGAAAGCGTCCGCTCTTGCGTGACGAGGTGCCCGTCGTTGGAGCTGGCGGTCCAAGCAATTTTTTGGGATCGGGCAGACGTTGTTGCTGCTGTTGCTGCTGCTGCTGTTGCTGCTGTTGCTGCTGCTGCTGCTGCTGCAACAGTCGCTGCACTGTGTTGTCCAGTGTCTCCTGTTGATATTGCAGTTGCAATGTCTTGAGCTGTGCCTCCACCGCATGCTGCAGCAGCAGCTGATGCATTGAGGTCTCCGCTTTGTTCTCAGTGTCTTTTGTGCAGCTGGCTTTGGGCTACACCAAACGCAACGCAACAAACGAAAAAAACACCAACAGAAAAAGGAGCCAAAAGAAAAACAAATGGAAACAAAAAAAGACAACTTAAGAAAAAATTGGCAAAACAATCTACTGGTAGAAGGAAGGATTTGACGCTGTTTCTTTTTCATTTTTTCATTTTTTTCATTTTTTTTTCTTTAACAAAAATTGTTGAGATTTTTTCTTTTTCTTGGCCGATATTCCATTGCGAGAATGTGAATCTAAATGTGTTTCATAAACGAGCCAAACAACCAATCCTTCGTTCGCCCTTTGCTTTACGCGATTTTTTCTTAAATTTTAACAAAAAAACAATAACAATTTGTGAGCAGCTTTTTGTATTCTCTTGAAGCATTTTGCAATTGGCTTAAATTATGCAAATATATATACATATATTTAAAAAAAAAAAAAAAAGTTCTTCATAAACAAAATAAATGTAGCTGCATTTTTTTTCTTTTGTATTTTTTGTTTTTGGTTTAAGAACAGAAATTGGAACCATCGCACCGGTCCAAAGAAAAAACCTTAACAATTAACTTAGCTAACTACAATTATAGAGCAAATTTAATAGAAATATGTATTGGGTCGGGCATTACGTAGTCCTGACTATGGACTAAACTTACCGGCAAGTATTCGGGTGGCAGGCCGACGTGATGCTCGCGATGTTGTTGCTGCTGTTGCTGTGCATCCATTAGCTCCTGCTTAATACTTAGCGACTGGCTGAGTCCGCTTAGCGCACTGGCCGCGCCCACATTGCCGCCGCCCAAATGGCCAACGGTCATCGAGAGCGGTGAATCGCGACGACAGCTGCTGCCGCCGCCGCCCGCATCCTCTGACTCGGATGTGCTGCCGCCCGTCTTTGGCACCGGACTCGACTTGAAATTGCTGGCCTGCAAAAGGGAAGGAGGGCAACGAATTAGCATGACTCTTTCTAACTTTCCAGTTTGTTTGTTGCTTCTGCTTCATCATATCTCTGATAAATATACTTTCAACAATCGGGAGAGCCGCACGTGCCTAGCGATAAGTCGGACATCAACACACTTCACACATATATATATATTTATATATCATCAAAGATCTGTAAGCTGATAGCTTCGCCTGCTGGGGCTCGTCTGACTCGCGTCTATCACACGGGCGAAACATAAATGTTGTTTATTCGCATTTCAGCGGACGTTGATAACGAAACCGATTTGCCATCACAGTGCAAATACTCTATAATTTATGTGCTATAAATACATATATACGTGACACGCTCAATATGTGAGTGTTCAATATAGCGCATTTCCGCTGACTAAGGACGATTGCTTTAACAATTCGATAAGATTGAGCTGTCAATAAATGGCCGATAAGCGTTATCGATTTCGGAAAACCGATTATTATTAGTTGAGCAATCGATTATTGCCTACTATCTGTGTCTCTGTGTTGCTATGAAATAGAAAATCCATCATCAATCGATTATTAGCTGTCAACTAGATATCGTTTTACTATCGATTACATGATTAAAGTATACGAAAATTCAATATAAATAAATTAAATATATACAAATAAATTTAACAAAATATAATTATAAAAAGTTATATCACTATCTCTATCTCTATCTCTATCTCTATCTCTATCTCTATCTCTATCTCTATCTCTATCTCTATCTCTATCTCTATCTCTATCTCTATCTCTATCTCTATCTCTATCTCTATCTCTATCTCTATCTCTATCTCTATCTCTATCTCTATCTCTATCTCTATCTCTATCTCTATCTCTATCTCTATCTCTATCTCTATCTCTATCTCTATCCCTATCCCTATCCCTATCCCTATCCCTATCCCTATCCCTATCCCTATCCCTATCCCTATCCCTATCCCTATCCCTATCCCTATCCCTATCCCTATCCCTATCTCTATCTCTATCTCTATCTCTATCTCTATCTCTATCCCTATCCCTATCCCTATCTCTACTTCTATAATGATGTATAAAACCTATATACTCTCTTTATTTTCAGATCCCACTTAGGTTTGCATTTTTTACATATATATTTTTATACATTTATGAATATTTTATTGTAGGATTCTAAAAGTATGCAATTAATTATAGGAAATGCAACGTGCTGGGCGTGGTCGACACTTCAAGAATGGTGCGAATCGAACAGCAGTTTCAATTCCATAAATATTCATTTCTAATTTTCCTTCCTCAAATCAGTTTCAATTCAGTTTTCGTTCTATTCATTCGGATTGCTATGGTCGGATTATTCAAGCTCATAAGACCAGCTCCACTCGTCGCACGGATGAAGTCGAGAACCGCGTGCACCTATATGTTTCGGATTATCAAATTCATTGGCTGGCTATCGCCCGAGCAGGGCTCAGATCGTTATCTGTATTTCATGTGGACCTTCTTGGTAAACGGTCTGTCGATCGGTTATACTCCCATTGGGTTATTTCTCAGCTTGGTTTTGGACTCTGCGCTAATTAGAACTACCCAGCTGATTGGTTTAGTTCAAACCATGCTCAACGCGAGCGGCGTTACGATTAAGTCTATTATTTTGCGCCTGCAATTTTCATGTCTAGACGAGACAATGTGACTGCTCGATGAAATGGACGAACGACTGCAGCACGACAGCGATCGCAGGAAGATACACAAGGCTGTGGCCACCTGCAACTACGTCTCTGTGGTTTACGGCGTATCCTATGTGGGCTACACGGTGTCCATGCTGCTGACTCCTATATTAAGCGGACAACCCCCATGGCAGATCTATAATCCGCTCTTCGTTTGGCGAAAGGGAAACGTTCAACTCTGTTTGCAAACATTTTTTGAGTTCACAGCCCTAACTATGGCTGTGCTTATGAATCTTGTGTTGGACACTTATCCCATCATTTATATGATTCTTTTTCGAGCTCACATTGAAATTTTGAAGGATCATATACGCAAGCTGCGCACCGATCCGGACAAGACTGAGGCTGAGAATTACGATGAGCTTGTCAACTGCATCAAATACTATAAACTGATCGTCAAGTAACATTGATTTATATATATACATTTTTATGCAAACATATTTATTTTTATTATTATTCAATATGAGCTATATCAATATATATTTAATGAATATTATCCGACTATATGCAGTCCACTCCACCATATCTGTATCTATATCCTCCATATATGTATTGTTCATATACGTATCCATCAATATATTTATATTCATGTATATAAATCTACATCGATCTATCAACACTTAGATCTATCTTTCTACCTTTCCATATCTACACATCCATCTATCCATCGATTATATATGCATGTATATCTTTTGTTTCATTTCACTCATTCCAGATGCTGTGACATAATGCGCCCCATTATGTCCCGCACGAACTTTATACAATTTATGCTAATTGGCACTGTGCTGGGTCTAAGCATGATAGGCATTATATATTCTTCAGATATATTTTGGAAAATTTCATCGATCTTATTTGTCATAGCGCTGCTGCTGGAAACATTTCCGTTTTGTTTCCTCTGCGATTTTATAGTCGAAGATAGCAATGATTTGTGCAATATTCTGGGCCAATCACTTTGGATAGAGGCGGAGCGCAAATACAAATCCACCTTAAGAATATTCATGCAACAAGTGCAACAGCCTATCAAATTTATTGGGTTTGGCATACTGCAAATGTCGGTGAACAGTAATATAAAGGTGGGTATTGTAATAAACCATCAAATTTGATCATATATGCGACAATTAATGTTTTAATTTTTATTTTAAAATATACTAAAAAATATATTTATATTCATTTACAGGTTGCCAAGTTCGCAATTAGCATCTTAACTATAGTGAAGAGAATGAAAATATTTGATCAGTTGGAATAGCTCTGGTCATAGAGCAGATATTTTACTAAACAAACTTCATTTTTCTTGGCATAAATCATAATATATTTTTTTTTTAATAAAAAGATTGTATAATTTAGATTTTACACAAAATAAAAAAATTTATGTAATTATTTTATTTTATTATTTTTTGTGTGTTTATTTATTTATTTATTTATTTTATTTATTTTATTTATTTTTTTTAAGTTATTTATTTTTTTAGTTTTTTTTTTTTTTTAATTTATTTTATTTTATTTTTTATATTTTTATTTTGTTTATTTGTTTATTTTTTTTTTAGGTTATTTATTTTTTTTAAAGTTTTTTTTTTATTATTATTATTTTTTTTTTAATATTTATATTTTGTTTATTTATTTAATTTATTTTTTTTTAGGTTATTTATTTAATTTTTTTATATTTATATTTTGTTTATTTACTTCTTTTTATTTTTTTTTTTATAACCTTACGTTGGAACTGTAGTTTGTTTTAGAAAAGTTTTAAGAGTTGAAAAAAAATCCATAAAAATTTGTTAAAACTGTTCTACAATCACATCTATCTAAAACGATTTCTTGGAAGCAATTTAATATTATATGGTGCAATTATATATACTAAAGTTTAACGGCTTTTAAAATGCCTTCTAGATAACTTCAACTCATATATGTATACTACAAAAATATTTATATATATATGTGTATACTTAACATTTCTATTTCCTGTTCCCTATATACTAGCTATAAATATAAGTCAATCAATCAATTTGCCTGTCTTCACAAATAACTCTAAACATATTTATCTTATCAATGAACTCATATATTCACTTGACTCACCTGAGAGTCCTGCGCGTAGTGTCTGTCCTGTATGTGGGCCGCATTCGCATGATGGCTTGAGGACAACGAATTATCACAGTTGGATGATGAGTTCTTACGTCTGCGCTTACTGCTACACAGCTGATCGACGGGCGTGGTGGACAGCTCTCTGTCCCGATCTCTGTCTCTGCTATCGTTGCGCTCTCGATTGTTGTTGTTGTTGTTGTTGCTGCTACTGTTGTTATTATTGTTATTGTTGTTGCTGCTGCTACTGCTGCTGTTGTTGTTGTTATTATTGTTGTTGTTGTTGTTGCTGTTATTAGTATTATTATTATCCTTGGTACTGTAGTCCAGCTGCAACAGATCATCCCGACTATCAGCACGCTCCAGCGTGCCCCGTTCACTGCCCCGATCGCTGCCAGCATCGCCGCGACTATTTAGAGCATCGGCGCTGGCGCTACGATTCGCAGCAGCAGCGACGGCAGCGGCCATGGCAGCCGCCGCGGCACTGGCGCTGCCCACGCTGGGAGATCGTTCACCGGCGCTGGTCGTCAGGCCGAGAGCAGCGGCAGCTGCATTCACATTGCCACCGGCTGCTGCCACAGCGGCAGCGGCAGCAGCAGCGGCCGCCGCAGCAGCGGAGCTGCGTTCGCTCAAGCTGAGGCTGCTGCTGCTGCGCTGCAGATCGTCGCGCAGATCGCGTTCGCAGCGGGAGCGCAGGGAGTCACGTGAGTCGCGTATATCGGCGCCCATGCCGCCATAGCTGGGGCCACGCCCAGTGGGCGAACTGGCAGCCGAATCACGCAGCTTGTCACAATCGGAGCGATAATTCAGATTGTTGTTGTCTGTGAGACCGCGCACCTGTCAAGTGTAGAAAGTAGAAAGGCCGTCAATAAAGATTACGATAAATTGAAACTTTGATACGTTTACGCACCTGCAGACTCTCCGCTGTCTTCAGGAACATCGGCAGCGAACTCTGGCCCACATTGACCTCACCCTTGTACATGAAGTCCAGCAGGGAGCGCATCTCTGAGTATCGGACATCTTTCAAATATATGATGGGATGTGGATGATGATTCTGCAGGAAAATCGTCTCGAAATATGGACTGCAGGCTGACAGTATAGTTTGATGTGCCTGCAACAAGAGATATTAGAGCTATAGTTTCTAAATTCTATTTTTAGTGCATTTCATATATATATATATACCTTGACTGTTTCACCCTCACAGGCAAGGGTGACATCGCAGAGCGCCTCACGCTGCAGCAGCGAGGTCAGCACCCCGGTCAAATTTGTGGGATGATTGTTCCAGCGTAAACAGAATTGCTGGTCCATAGCTCCTTGTTCAGTGTTGTACCTGTTGGAGAAATGCGGAAATGTCTTAATTATATATCTACATATATATATTTAAAGAGTCTTATACTAATTATATAAGAGTTTACTCGTTAAAGCAGAAAAGCTATTCAAGTAAACTCAAAGGAAGGTCTCCAAATTTAATATTAATTCGATTTTTCGTGTATTCGGGAAGAACATTGAAATGAAATGAAATGTAATATAATGTAAAATGAATTTTATAAAATCTTTTTAATTTTTCATGAATTATTTTCAAAATTATTTATACAAGTTTATCCAAATACAATTCCATATTTCCTTCAAGCATACATCTTTATAATGATACATGTAAATTCACTGTTGAAAAAATGTTAAACAACTGTAAATAAATCTGACTTATGCGCGAAGGATCTTGAATACATTAAACTCAAGCACCTTATCACTTTTATATTGATCTTGATTCTTCCAGACTAATTTCAACTCTTAAGTTTGTAGGTTTGTAAGTCTCAGCATTGACTATTACATATTCATATACTATAGCGGAGTATGTTAGCTTGCTTATCCCTCGAAGAGTCTTATGTATCCATTCATTTTTTATTTTATTACTTTGTTGGTTTTTTAATTGATAACAATTTTTGTTTATTTATCTCAATTTTTTCTCAGCTATTCTTACAGATCTCTTTCACGACTCATTTAATTTCAATTTACATCAATATAGTAATTTCTATAAAAATTACTCAAGCTCATTCGATCAGCTGAAAATGTCGAAAACTTAATCAACTTGATAGGAATACGAAAACAATGTATTATACATTAGTTCTTATCAGCACAGAGGGCGAAGAGGCAACAAATTTTCGAAAATGTTGTTAATATTTAGACTATTAGCACATTTGCAAGCCAGTTTAAAAATAAAGAAAAAAAGTAGCATCTGGATCTCGTGATAATTTTTAAGAAAAGTATGGCCATAATTACCCGAGAATTTGCGAGAGAACTGATGTTAATTTTGTGTATATATATTGTTATTTGGTTAGTTTGTATAGCAGGTGGTTTCCTTTTTTAGTACTATGTGATGGCCCACATTTGCCGTGGCTTCCATACGAGACATTCGCACTTAAGCAAATAGATAGATCGACAACTGTACAATTTGTGTTTTCTTATCGCAAAACGATCGGAAATATAACTTTGAACTCATTCGCGTGTCTTTAGCACATCTTTAGGTCTATTCTAAAATTATATTTTAGTTTTTGACAACTTTCGCTCGTTATCAGCTGATAACAGTGCTTCGACCGGAAGATGAAACGGAAGTTACTCCCATTTTTTTTTTTATATTTACTTCTAATATCGGTTTCACTATCTATCGATACAAACAAATGGTAATTTGTCATTAAACGCCATTTGTTTTTTGTATCTTTTCCCTTCCAACTAAGCGGAAGTTGGCGGTTTCTGGGCCAACATTATTAATTGCATTTCCGTTAGCCGATAACGGGCCAAAGGCGTGCGCCATTTGACATTCGCCATCTCATTCTCGCACGCCGCGTACCTTGTGGGCAGGCTGCGTGTGCATTGGTGTGTGGCGTGTTAATTGCCATTTGTAGCCGCCATGTTTTGACTGCTGGCTAACTGTTAATTGCGCGAGCAAATTTTGCATGAAAATATTGCTGTAAGCTGGTAGGGGTTAAGTACATTCATTGGGTTATGTTTTGCGGCCAAATGTAATGGCATAGATAAGCTAATGCTAATTTATGTGTGCTTCACAAACAAACAAACAAATATATAATATGCATACCCCAACTATGATAGCCACCCTCGCTTGCCCTATTTTTATACACACTTGCTTCGGCATTCCATATGTAATTTTTTTTTTCGCATTTTTTTTACAACGCGCGCTAATCTTAACAGCTTTTGGGCAAAGTTCTAATGCAGCGAACAGCAGCACGCCGAAGAGAGATGCAAAGAGGTGGGAGAAGAGGCAAAGCTGATAAGAAGTACTTTTGCTTTTCTTTGCGCTTTGTATACACATACGATTCAAATACAGAGAGAGAGCACACGAGAGCGTGCGAGAGAACAAGCGCGTGAGAGCGCTACACAAAAAGCTTTTTAGTAAGAGAACATATAAGTGTTGTTGTTGCTGCTGCTGCTTCTGCTGCTGTCGGTGACGACGCGCGCGCAGCTTAACAAAATAAATAAACAAAACGTCAAAGAACTTTTTCGCAAATGTGTGCGAGCGAGCCAGCGCTAGCGCCGCACAATGAGGGTGTGCGACTGAGGTGGACGATCGCGAGAATGTGTGCTTACGTGTGTGGTGTGTTTGTGAGCAGTAACAATAACAATAATAACAATTACAACTACAAGCTTCGTGTGTGCGTGTGCGCCATGGGGCCCGGCGCTGTCGTAAGCGATTTTTTATTTGCGGCGCCGACTGCGACGCCCGCAATGTATTTCTTTGTTTTTGTTATTGTTTCTTTTTTCATTTTTATTATTATTTTATTCGCTCAGTGTGTTTGTGTGGCTTAAAAATTTAATAGCACAAGCAACAATATACATGTGTATTCACACACACACACACAACGGGCATTAAACTATCTCTCGCAGAGAACTTTCGCTTTCAGCTGAGAAAACTTTTGCAATAACATTTGCTGTTAATTTTGTTCGGATTTTATTTATTTATTTTACTTTGTTTTCGGTTTTTTTTTTCTTTACTGCAAACGTTTTAAATTTGCAGAGAGCCAGCGCAGATCACGCGGCTTTCATTTACTATTACAATTTGATTTTGATACATATGGAAATCTTTAGAATATATTCTATTAGAATTATCATATATTTCACACATTTTACAACAAACTCTATGTTAATTTAACACACTTTACAATTTGATTGAATAAGTTTTGCCATACGAAAATATGCACCTGAATGGAAATTTCTATTCGTTTGCTCATTACATAATGTTCACATTCATAGTGTAAGGTTAGCAAATTATAGAAAAAAAAATATTTATGATAGCAGCTAAAGTTTCCAGCAAATACTTGAGTTACGCTGCATAAATAATTGAAATTGAGATTGAGTTGAGCTTGAAAATAAATTTATAATGATGATTGCGAATAGGTAAACAGAATATCATATAAACAGATCGATATTTATATTAAATATGTATGTATGATGAATAACTCATTAGGAATCGAAGCATAGCAGCTCTTTATAGCATTCAGGGTATCCTCTAGTCGGGCACTTCCCACTAGAGCTTTCCCATCTGCATAAATAATTTAAACAATTACTGTTTACAAATTTTCAATTAAACATTTTTATATTTTCAATACAAATATTAATAAAGCATATAAATTAATAATTAGCAATAAAAAAAATTAAGATTTATGGCGCCGGCGTTCATAAATAAAAATGCAAAAATAAATAAATATATATATATTTATATATGTAATAAATATACATATGTATATATATTAATATTTAGATGCATTTTTATTTGCATTTTCATTGACGCGAATTGCAGTTTATAAAGTGATTCACAATTTGCAGTTCTCATTTTCACTTGCACTTTTCAATGCAATGGCCAAGCCCCCCTCAGCGACCCCTCCCCACGCCCCCTCGTGCAGTTCCACAAACGTTTAATTAATGAGTGCAATGGCAGTAGCAAAACTTTTACTTTCAGCTGCTTACGTCAAATTGTACAAGTCTATATATGTATATAGATAATATATATTATATATGTATATATGTACATATTGTATATGCTTATCAGCGTTGCAGGCAGACGCAGAGCGGGCCACTTGAGAACACAAACAGAGCCAAACAAAAACAAAAGTAAAGAGAGTTTTTATTTGTTGCTTTGGGGAGGGTCGAGTTGAGCGATCAGCAAATTGCGCAATATGTTAAATATATATATGTATGTATATGTCTGTGGATGTGCCCGCATTATCCGTGCGCTGTTTGCTTAGCAAAACGCGATGCTGTAATAGATACGCAGCGTGCCACAGCCAGAGCTGTTGACAATCAATTGGAGCCGTTATTTAGGGACCTCTTAACAGAATGAGATTATATTTATTGCCGTTTCCTTTGCTTGTGCCTGAGAACTTTTTCTTCACTTTCGCTGCGTATCAAAGCGTGAAAAAGTCGCTCGTCATAAATCAAAATAAATATATTTCTTATCGATATTTATTTGGGAACTATTACAGCATGCGAACGGATATATTTATAAATATTAAATGAAATTTATGACAAAACCAAAATATATTCATTCATTAATTTAGATTTTGTCAAAAACAAAATTTAGAATTTTTTTAATGACAAAAGCGAATAAAATATAAAATTAAAAAATGTGTGATAAAAATGATAAAAATTTAAAAAATTTTATACGTAAACTGTGAGTTCATATTTTTTAAATATAAGAAAATACAATTACAAATTTTATAATGAAATAAATAAAAATACGCAAAAAATGATATGCAAGTTTTTTTTTTTTTTTTTTTTTTTTTTAATACATATATGTCAGTTTACACTAAAATTATATTTATTAAAGAATATAGTATATAAATAATTCAAATTACGTTAACTAATATTTGTTTAATTATGTGTAAAATATAAAAATTAAATAAAAGAAAATTCACAATAATTCATAAATAGCAAACAAAAATAAATAAAAATTAGTAATAATAATAATAATAAATAAAAAATAAAAATACAAAATTAAATCAGAAAAGATGATCTATTTTTTTTTATTTTATTTTATTTTTTTAATTAAAATTATTTTAAAAATGTATTGAAAATGTTATTCATATATTTAAAGAAAAATTCTTTATTTTACTATTATTTATAAGTTAAAAGAAATTTCTATTAAAACATGTAAATCATAAATAAATAACTGATACCGTCATTTGAAATCAGATACGAAATTCTAATGCAGATGCAAATAGAGCTAAATGCTAGATGGGCAGCACACGTCTATTGTCACGTGCCCGTTGGCTAAACACATGTGCATGTATGTGTGTGTGCATGTGTGTGTGTGTTTGTATGCGTATACTTAGATAATCAATGCTAACAGTCACACCCTTACACACATGGATACTGAGCAACAATTGCCAACACACGCGTCCCACGCGGCGTATCAGCAATGGCCTTCAACTTTTAGTTAGCTGCGCCTTATCGTGCGCAACTGTGACGCCGGCAGCGCTGCTGCTGTAACAGCTAAATAGTTTTTCAATTTACACGTTCTAAATTGCTAAGAGTGACAGAGAGAGAGAGAGCGAGAGAGAGAGAGAGAGAGCGAGAGAGAGGTTGGTTTTCGCTTGAGCCAAAGTGTAGCTGAGAGAGATACACGAGCACTTCATGTGCTGTACGGACGGATGGACGGACGGACTGATAATAATTATAAATACAAAGTAGTTTGTTGATATTTGCTGTTGTTGTTGTTGCTGCTGCTGTTTCGCTTTGCTCATTTTCAATATATATATATATTTTTTTTTTGCCTTTGTTTATCTTTGGCATTAGAACTTTACATGTTGGCGTAGGTTTTCAGCGTTTGACGTTGGCAGCAAGAGCAGCTGTGGTTGCTGTAGTTGTTGCTTTACTTTATTATTAGTCTTTTGTTGTTGTTGTTGTTGTTGGCGTTGTAAATTTACCGTTGAGTTCATTGAACGTAGCGTTAACACGCGCGTGAGCGTTACAAAACTGAGCGCCCACATGACGGCCGCTAAGCAAATCAATCAGTCTATAGCTATAAAAGTACACACGCACGCACATACAGACAGACACTCTTACACACCCGCACAGCACAAATGGATCATAAACTTGTTTTATTTTCATTTGCCCTTCAACATTGAAAGCGACGGCACAAATCAATTGCGAATTGCCAAAAAGATGCGCCAAATGCGATAAGAGACGAAATGAAATATATAAAAAAATTAAGAAAAATATATATATGTGTGTATATGTATGTCTTACAAACAGATCTGTGCAGAAGGCAAACGAGATCAAGATTAGCGTTTGAAGTTCACCTTGGCTCAATGGTCAAATGTGCAAAATGCCTCAAAACGGGCAAATGAATCAGCCGAAAGGCAACAGCAACAACAACAACAACAACAACAACGGCAGCAGCAAGAGCAACAAATCATTTGAATAAACCGAGTAGCAAATAGGTTTGGCCCCAGCATCAGCCGCAGTAAATTGTAAAAGATGAAGGTCAGCAGTTACAGATACAGATACAGAGAGAGAGAGAGATACATATATAAATACATAGACAAGTTATAGATACTTGGCTAACCATGATTGATTAAGCAGTTGAAAAACAACAAATTATTTATATATATATCGATGGATATTTTAGCAATTGACTTTGGTTCGCAGGGTTTGGCCAGCAAGGTCAAATGCCAAAAGGTTAATGGGTGAAGTCGACCGAATGTAGGTCAATAAGGCAGAATGGCTAATGCAAAGCGCTAGATAAATGTTAGATAAGCTATTAAGTTGTGTCAGTTTTGGGCTATTGTGGAAAAATTAAGATTCTTGAGGAAATTGTAGATTTTGTATGCATTTTTTTTTTTGTTTGCCTTGAAAATGCCCTTGTAAGCAAATTCAAAAAATTTAAATGAAATTTAATTTTTATATAGCATTTTTGCTTGCTTTTATTAATTTTTATTTTTATTTTTATTTTTATTAATTATTATTATTTTTTATTTTATTATTATTTTTATTTTATTATTATTTTTATTTTATTTTATTATTTTTCTTTTATTTTAATATTTTTCTTTTCTTTTAATATTTTTCTTTTCTTTTATTATTTTTCTTTTCTTTTATTATTTTTCTTTTATTTGATTATTTTTCTTTTATTTTATTATTTTTCTTTTCATTTATTAATTTTCTTTTATTTTATTATTTTTCTTTTATTTTATTATTTTTCTTTTATTTTATTATTTTTCTTTTATTTTATTATTTTTATTTTATTTTATTATTTTTATTTTTTATTTTAGTATTTGCCTTTTTTAAAAATTATTGAAAAATTGGAAACAACTCTTAAATTGACTAAAAATTGCATTTATTTGAAAATAGATAGAAAATTAGCTATAAAACTAAATAAAAATTCCAAAATTATGAAATTATGAAATAAAATAGATTTTCAGCAGAAGTCGATATATTATTTGAGAACCCATTAATTTAAGTTTCAGTACCAGCTAACTCTTTCCATTCGATTTTGAAATATTGTATGAGGCAAGAGGCAGATTCGCATTCCAGTTAACACGTATTTAGGATTTTTGATGGCTTGTGAAATATATGAGAGCTAAGCAAGTCAAGTTAAAAAGCAATTCAACTCTAACTTATTTCAAATAAAAAAATTAAATATTAAATAATATATCGTTTTAAAAAATTATATATTATATGCGACCAAGACATGTTTTCAAAGCTTCAAGTGTTGAATCTCATTGCGAAATATTATTTAAAATCCAAACGATTTTTTTTTCGATTGTAAGTTAAATTGAATCTTTATTTAGTTATACAATATACAAGTGCCTTACAAAGTCATATAAATATGTGAAATGCATGAATATTCTGCTGACCCAAAAGCTTTTGATCTCCAAGCAGTTTCTCATGAAAAATCATATAAACACACTATAGCTTCAGGCAAGAAATTGATTTATGCTATAAATCAAAGGAGTGACTATAATTTACAACAACAATTATATATAAATTAACGTAGTATCAAATTGATGTGAGTTAAATTTATTTAAATATATTTAAAAACTGCAATTGCAGTATGAACAATTTATATAAAGCCTTTAAAAACTATTAAATATATCTAATTGATAGCACCAAGAGCTACACATATTTATCTAAATTTTGAAACCTTGCCAATTCTCAAGCAGAATTCAACGACAAAAAAAGGAAAGAGTAGCATTAATAAACTAATCAAACAACTCTGCGCTCTATGACTTACACAATTCGCTTTAAAGATTTTAAAATGAAAAAAATCTGATTTAACATTTAATTTACTTTTTTTTTTGCCATTTGTTTGAATTTATTTTCATTAGGTCACTTATAAATTTCAGTTGTCTCGCAAATATTAACAAGCGCACAATGCGCTTTATTAGGCACCCAGCGCAATGAAACAACAACAACAAGAAAATCAGCAAAAAGTATCTGAAAAGTGCAAGTGAAAACGCTTTTGAGATACGAGCGCACAGATTGCATTTGTCAGATACAAATGTGTTAATTGCGCTGGCAATGCGTGCGCCAGGAATAGAACGCCCACACGCAACTGTTTACACACTGCCAAAAGGGGGCGGGGGCGTGGCAGGCAATGTGATTCGCAAAATGAGGCTGAATGGGCGCCGAGCCTCATGTGGGCGTACGCATAAAAATTGAAAGAAAAAAACTTACAAAATTCGAGTGTAGAATAATCATAGAAAATAAAATCTAAAATTTAATGCAAAGTGCGAAATTGTGTAAAAGTGCAATTTGTTGGCAGCGGGCATTTGGCGACGCTTTTTTTATGATATAAAACATGAGTCGTCACTGAAAGACTGAATGAATGAATAACTGAGGGGCTGATCGACGGCTTAACTGAGAGGCTGATCGACGGCTTAAGCGAGACGAGACTTGGCGCTGCTCTTAAATAAGAAGTTAATAAGATATAGAATATTTAATGCGACTATTACGACGTATACTTAATAGACTACTACGACTACTAAGTATACATAGTACAAGTACTATATCAGAGTTCATTGCTGACCATTGACCGGTTCAACAGTTATCGATCATTTATGTGAGCTATTCAGCTAACTGAATTGCTTGATTGATGATTGTTATCTAAATGATAAAAAGTTTGTATTTGAATCATTTTCTAAATAATTATATGAGTTAAAAATATTGCTTATTGATTGACTGATATTGGTTAAATATAATCTCAGGCTGAAAAATATTAATAAGATATTTTCAATAGGGTTGTCGAATATTTTAAAAATATCGTATCGATGATATTTTAAGTTTTGAAAAAATATCACAATGATATTGATATTCAACTTTAAAACTATCGATATATCGATATTTTGATATATTTTCAACAACCCTAATTTTCAATCCAAAAGCAAGGCAAGAAAATGGTATCAAAGTCGTGTAAATAATGAAGAAATCTCTATCAAATTCATATTTATCAAACATCGACACAAATAACTCAGTCATCCTTTACTCTGCTACTAAAATATGTTTTATATAATATTTAAAATTATTATATAATTATATGTAATATACCAGACCAGAGTCACGCGTCTAAAATATCGTTGTGGTTTTTCCCTTGGCACAGGCTTAACTTAGTTGATGTCGTGTATAGAGGGACGTGTGTGTGTGTGTGTGGTAAATGAAAGGTCTCCTCTTATTGGCCGAATGGGAGCAACAAATGTGCTATCCAATGGCAAAAGCTCAAGCCATGTGACTCATTTTGGCCAATTGGCTGCGAGGGACGACAGGCGGTCAGGGTCTAAGAGTTTGTCTGTAATTATTACAGTTATGTCGCTGCCTTGTTGTGGGTGCCAAATGCCATAATCCGACAGTATTGAGTGAAGTTGAACTTGTTGCTGCTTGGCGGTTAACACATTTAGCCATAAACGGGGGAGGCGGCACAGAGGGGCGGCACAACTTGTTAGCACTTGAGAAGGCAGCGACATACAGCGATGCTTGTTGGTTCGATGCTCGATGCTCGATACTCGTCGTTTGTTGTTTGTGAAATTTGCCGTGGGCTGTCCCACAACAACAACAACAATGAGAATAACAGCAACAAGTTGCTGTATGAATATTTACAACAATTGAGGCTGCGACTTCAAAGCTCAACTCGAGTCGAGACTCCCTTTTGGCAGCTTGTCAGGCACTTGGTGACCAACTCGAAGCGATGTTAAGCAGCTCTCCAGCTGTCATAGACTTTGTCTCTCTCTCTCTCTCGCTCTCTGTGTGTTTGTGTCTGTATTGACAGTGGCAAATATTGTGTTGGCCATTAACGCAATGTTAATTGAGCCCCAAAAAAGAGACATAAAAGAAAGGTAGTCAATGCGGAATTAGCATTAATTAGGGCGCCATAAGGGTTGCCAACGAAAGGGATTTTTGCAGCAACAGCTGCTGACTTTACGAGCTGCTAAATACCAGAATTTGGCAATATCACGCGTTGTTTATTGTAGCTGGGCGTATACTCAATGATAGTTGCGCATACGTAACGTATGACGTAGTTAAATATAAGCTGCATAAGTATAAGTATAAGTATAAGTATAAGTATAAGTATAAGTATAAGTATAAGTATAAGTATAAGTATAAGTATAAGTATAAGTATAAGTATAAGTATAAGTATAAGTATAAGTATAAGTATAAGTATAAGTATAAGTATAAGTATAAGTATAAGTATAAGTATAAGTATAAGTATAAGTATAAGTATAAGTATAAGTATAAGTATAAGTATAAGTATAAGTATAAGTATAAGTATAAGTATAAGTATAAGTATAAGTATAAGTATAAGTATAAGTATAAGTATAAGTATAAGTATAAGTATAAGTATAAGTATAAGTATAAGTATAAGTATAAGTATAAGTATAAGTATAAGTATAAGTATAAGTATAAGTATAAGTATAAGTATAAGTATAAGTATAAGTATAAGTATAAGTATAAGTATAAGTATAAGTATAAGTATAAGTATAAGTATAAGTATAAGTATAAGTATAAGTATAAGTATAAGTATAAGTATAAGTATAAGTATAAGTATAAGTATAAGTATAAGTATAAGTATAAGTATAAGTATAAGTATAAGTATAAGTATAAGTATAAGTATAAGTATAAGTATAAGTATAAGTATAAGTATAAGTATAAGTATAAGTATAAGTATAAGTATAAGTATAAGTATAAGTATAAGTATAAGTATAAGTATAAGTATAAGTATAAGTATAAGTATAAGTATAAGTATAAGTATAAGTATAAGTATAAGTATAAGTATAAGTATAAGTATAAGTATAAGTATAAGTATAAGTATAAGTATAAGTATAAGTATAAGTATAAGTATAAGTATAAGTATAAGTATAAGTATAAGTATAAGTATAAGTATAAGTATAAGTATAAGTATAAGTATAAGTATAAGTATAAGTATAAGTATAAGTATAAGTATAAGTATAAGTATAAGTATAAGTATAAGTATAAGTATAAGTATAAGTATAAGTATAAGTATAAGTATAAGTATAAGTATAAGTATAAGTATAAGTATAAGTATAAGTATAAGTATAAGTATAAGTATAAGTATAAGTATAAGTACTATATATTAGGTAGTCACAGTCATGGTCTATCTAGGCTTTACCTATCCAAATATAAATCCATTTATTCTGCGTATATCTATTCAGAAGAATTGCCTGCGCAGGCTCTGGCTGAAATACGTGCAGCAGATAAATGGCTGGTGTAATAATATTTAATACAGGTATAATAAAATATTAAATATATATCTATATCTATATGTGTATAGGTATATTTTTATATATGAACAATGCTGTAAAATAAATTTTAGACGCCTTTTGCGTTGGGGCCTGTCAAAAGTGCGCAATGCGAGAAGTGCAAGGCAGAAAACTTGTCTGGGCAATTACGTCAAGCGCCTTGTTGCAGACGTTGCAAATGTTGTTGTAGTTGCATGTGAGTCGTGTTGCGTCTGTTGCTGTTGGCAGACACATTTTGGGCAATTAAATGCGCTAATTTTCATTTATAGTTTTGCATCAGGCACTTTTGAGGCCCCCAAAATGAAAATGATGACAATTTGCGTTTGGCTTCGGTTTTCCTTCCACTTTTTTTTTTTGCGTATTTTTTTGGCTTTAGCTTAAGCAGCGCGTGGGCAGTGTGCGAATGCACACGCTGGCGTATGAGTGATATTTTTTGAGTGAGTGAGTGTCGCTGCTTGGCTGCGATATTTGCAATTACAATGACACTCTGACAGCCAGGCAGCCAGGCAGCGTCAGCAGCGACAGTGCGTAGAAGAGCTGACCCAAATTTGAACACACTTAGAAATTGTCTACAAACAACAACAACAACAACAACAACATCGAAAGCAACAGCCATGACAGCAAGAGCAACAACTACTTCGATAGCACTAAGTACACAACACAAACAAGTAAGCGAGGGATACTGTGGCTAAATTTAAACTGACTGCCTAATGCTCTGTTTACTGTAGAAGAATTAAGATTGATTTCTGGCTAATGTGTGACAAGTGATTGTATAATTTGAGCTAGATTTTTAATTGATTAGGACGTGGAGTATATGCGACTCAAAAAAAAAAAAAAAATAGAACATAGAAATGCTAAAAACCTAAAAAAAAAAAATATTTTGTTAGAAATGTATTAAATCTTGTTAACTTTCAAATAATATAAAATATTGCTGCAAAATTCAATTATATCAGTTTTTAATTAATTTTATATTTTATTTTATTTTTATATTTTATTTTATTTTTATATTTTATTTTATGTTTATATTTTATTTTATTTTTATATTTTATTTTATTTTTATATTTTATTTTATGTTTATATTTTATTTTATTTTTATTTTTTATTTTATTTTAATTTTATTTATTTGTTTATTATTTATTTATTTATTTTGTTTTAAATGTATTAAATCTTGTTAACTTTAAAATAATATAAAATATTGCTGCAAAATTCATTTATATATTTTTTTTAAATTATTTTCATATTTTATTTTATTTATTTATTTAATATTTATTTATTTATTTTCTTGTTATTTGTTATATTTAAATTAAGTCAAATTTATATTTTTTGCATTTTGGATCAATTCCTAAACAAAAAACAGCCCAGATAAACTCCTTTTCACTTTACAGACAGTGTATCAAAAGCAAACAATGTGCTTTTGTGTGTGTGTGTGTGTTTGTGTGTTGCTGTGTGTGTAGGCCCACTTAAACCCTGCCGAAAGCAACCTCAAGCATTTCAAAGAACCAACAAGCGAAATGTAAGCACACAATAAATAGCAGCAAGAAGAACAAAAAATCTAGGAAAAAGAGAAAAAAACAAACATATTCGACGGGCTGACAAATCGCGTAAATTTTTGCGCGCGCATTGCGTGGGCAGCAGCAGCAGCAGAGGCAGAGGCAGAGTGCGCTTTATTATTGTTGTTGTTGCTGCTGCTGCTGATGTTGTTGTTGTGGGATAGTGAATCGCCAACATGTGGCCCTAATTCATGCAAACGAACGAGCAGCAAGCAAATCAACGATCACAATTATGTGTTTGTGGCAGGCAGGAAACGCCTAAGGTACAAAACACACACACACAGCGAGAGAGAGAAAAATCAAGGCAAATAAGTTGCAGCAGCGGGCTTCAAGTAACAGCAATGATATAGAACAAAAAAAAGGGTTTAAATTAATTCTGCATAAAATAAACTATAATTAATTGGCTACTAATCAATATAATAATAAATATTAATCATACGACACGTGTTGCATGCATTACACATTAAAATTTATAAATTATATAATTGTAAATAAGAAATGCATAAAAACACATTTTACTAACAAGTAATATAAAGTGAAATTTATGCAATATATTTAAGCATATTTGAATTGAAAAAGCATAAGTTTTGATAGAAATATATAAAGTATCAATGCTGATAAGATTTTGTGAACATTTATAATTTATTCTAAAGTGTGTGGAAAATAAAAAAAAATAAATAAAAATATTTTAAAATATATATTTGATAAAAACCAAATATGCGATATTTAAGATTTGAGACTGAGAACAGAAGAAGCTGAATATAAAAATATTAAAAAGATTTAATTGCCTGGCTAAATTTGCAAAACTTAATTTAAAGCGTATCTGCTAGATGAATAACGAATAATAGCATAATAATAAAATAATATGTCAAGTTATATACACATATATAATTTTTTTAGTTTATAATCAGATACAAGTTCAGTTCACTTGCACGAGAAACTCTTTGAGTGGCAAAGAAACTACGTCAGAGAAAAGGTCTATTATGAATTGATAAGCTAAGCATTGATAAAGCTATATACATACATATACATATACATATACATATATCAGTTTATACATATTTGGAAAATGCATAAACAGTGCGAAAACATTTCGTAACATTTAAGAAACTTGTTTTTTTTTTATGCCAAATGCCGCTGAGGTATAAATAAAATTGAATCTTTTTGGTAGCATCCATTTATATTAATATGCGTCTAAATATATGCGAGCACGAGATGAATTTATGTTTTTGTTTGCAAATAGTTTTTTGGCAACAGGAACACACAGCACAGCACGGCGGCCAAGCCAAAGGCTATGTATCAAAAATAATATTAAACATTTTTCGCTCTTTGCGATTATTGTTGTTGCTAGCAAAAATGTATTTATAAGCAGCGCGAACCAAATCGAAAATTGTTCACAAATTTATTTGTGAGACGAAGACTGAATACACTTTATAATGCAGGGATATATTTATATATATATATAGTTAAAGATATAAATATATATATCAGTTAATCTGCATTTTTGTTTAGTTTAAATTTGAGCAAGTTTCCATTCCATTTACATTCATTCTTTAGCTAAAATGTTACAAATTTAATTTACTTGATTCAATTTAATTGTAAACCTCTCATTGATCAGTTTAAAAAGTCCTATAAAATGATTCATTTGCATTGACTAAACACAATTTGTTTTGCATTGCAATTTGCAACACAATCTTCAAGCCAAGCTAAAATATATTAACTGGAATTAAGACTCACCGGAAAAGTAGCAGCAATAAATCTACTAATCAAGATTTTATATACATGTGCAAGTACATGCAAAATTTGCTATCAATTTGTATGCAAATTTTTAAACATATTTGTTTAGTATATATATATAGTATATTTCTCTTAAATCGATCGAACAAATTCTATTAAAAATCGCCTTTTGTTAGTGTATTCAACAAGCTAAACAAACGATTTGCGCATCTGCAAAGGGAACAAGCAACAATAAGAACAACAAGCTAGACGAAATGAGGCGTAATGAGCACACACACACACACACACACACACACACATCATAGACAGCTGCCCCCAAAGTACGTAAGCAGCACAAGGTGTGCGGTAGGTGGGTGGCCAGCTAGCGGGCTGGTTGCTTGGGTTGGGTTGGGTGGTGGTTGGGCGCCCATTCAGCTGGCTGCGAACTGACATAGATCCCCAATTTCTGCTGGTATTTTGCCAGTGGATCTATTCTATGAGCAAAAATGATCCACATGTGTGTGTGTGTGTGTGTGTTTGTGTGTGTGTGTGTGTCTGGGCCCAGGGCTTGTGACTGCTGGGCGCACACAGTCAGCAAGCGAGACGTAGACAGAGAGAGACAGCAGATGAGAGGGTAAGAGAGCTTTTCTTCCGCTTACCCTCTCATCGCACAGCTTGCCACACACACACACACACACAGTCGAAGAGAAGAGCGCACAATATTTGCACAGTTGGTGCGAAAAAAACCTAGCAAATGTTGCTCAAAGAAATAATTCATATAAAATATATATAAAAAAAAATAAATACATATACACACAAATATATATCAAATAATAATAAATATTGCATAAATATACAACTAAATAAATATGCAAAAAAATGTTATTTTTTTTGGTAACAACAATGACAGCGCACTGTGCTCTGTGAAGCGTTCTTCGCTTTTATTATTTTAAAACGCGGGTAACAAATTGTATATATTTTAAATACCCTGTAGAAGTGACAAGCATGGAGTATAATAAGCTGTACAGACAGCTGACAAGCTTATAGAGATCGAACATCATATATTAAATATGATTAAACAAGATTTGAAAGGAAATATAATGTTGAGAGAATTAGAGAAAATTAAATATCATAAACTTCATGATCAATTTAACTTGTAATAAATTTATTTATTTAATATATTCCATATACAATATATAGGATATTTCCACTTCAAACTTAACGCTTCTCTTTCTTTTGTAGCTACAGGGTATCTTTGCTTTGAGCATTTATATTTTGTAATTCTCGTTTGACAGTTAGCTGGGCTTTTCAGAGGCTGGGGCGTGGTCGCGCGTTGCTTTAATCTAAATTGGCGCATAGTAATGCTTTTTTCACATCATTCTGTCTCCCTGAGAGTGTGTATATGAGCATATATGTATGTATGTGTATGTGTGTGTGTGATCGTCCGTGTCTTACATATGTTTATACATATGCATATATATATATTTATATCTTTGCCTGCCCGCCATGTCTATCCCTGCCTATCGCTATCACGCTCACCCTCTCCGCTCTATCTCATGCGGACATACCCTCAGCCTTTTGGCTATCTCTTTCGCGCACGGCGCACACCCTTAATTGTGTAAAATAAATTGGCGCTGTCGACGTCGCTGCCGGCGTCGCCGTTTGACGTCAGCTCAAAACTTTTTTTTAGGCAGCATTTATTGTTGTATTCGCTGTTGCTGCTAATGTTGTTGTTGTTGCTCCGTATAATCGCACACAGATTGTAAAAATTTTAATTTATAGATAATTTTCGCATGTTTTAGGTGTTTTGTGCCGCGCATCTGACAGTTCGTGCAGTATTTTACTATATAGTATTTTTTATAGTATTTATAAATAAGTTTACGCATGACTTGATATTATCCTAAAAAAAAAAAAGTGGGAGAGGTCGAGCAGCGCAAACGTTTACATAAGTGACAGCTATAGATATATATCTATCTAGCTAGATATGTGTGTACAAATGAATTAGTAAACTATACAAAACTTTTTATATTCATGTATTTTATTTACTGATCAACATTGATTTTTTTTTTTTTCTTCTTTTTATTACGCTGCAATCCTTGAGATCTTTTATAAAAGAACATCCCTTAGACACATAAGACACGTTTTTTGCCAAAAACAAAAAACAAAAAAAAATGTAAAGAAAGCCTATAAAAAAGTATGCAAAAACCAGTTTATACTGGGCAGGACAGTAAAATACCAAAATATAAACTAGTTTGCACAGCTCCGAACTCATCCCCAAGCAAGCTCATAAATGCTTCTATTGTTATCTAACTTTTGTGCCAAGGAACACAAACTCCAAAGTTTCGAATTTCAATTAAAATTGAATATGTTTAATCAAAAAATATATATTTTAATAGAAATGACCATGGCCATATAAACTAATGGAAATATATTCAAAATATATTATTGAATAAATTTTATATATGAATATCTTAGCATCTTTCGAGCTTGGAGTTGGAAAGATATTGAATTCCGCTAAAATTTAATTTTTTTTTTGCACATTTCTAAATTAGTTTATTTTTATTTTAATACAAAAATCTTTTAATCATCAAAATGTAAATTCTAAATTGGAAATTATTGATGGAAATTATTATGAATTATAAATTAACTCTTGATATGAATAAGTAAACGTCTTTAGACAGTTGAGAAATAATTAGTTTGCTGCAAAATTCTTTAAGCATTTTAAAAAGTCAAAATTTGAATAATTAACAAAATTTCCTGCTATTCTCTCAAAATTCATAGTTAAAATATGTTTTTATTATTGCTTTTGATATTATTCTTTTAATTTTTGTATTTCTTTATTTATTTATTTATTTTTTTTTTTCAATTCTAACTATATTATATATTAATTTTTATTTATTTTATTTTTTTTATTTATTTTTTTTTTTTAATTATTATTATTTTTTATTTTTTTTTTATTTTTATGTAATATAATGTTTTGCACAATTACATAATCTAAACGTAATATACGTTATTAAATGTTCAATAATCAACACGAATTCCCCTGCTTCCAGGCCAGCCCCAAGTTCTTAATAACTTGCCTGAAGTTTCCAAGAAAACGAAATAAAAAGTGAACCTTATCAGCACTTGTCCCGTACTATGTCACTATATGCTATATTATCTAGTCCGACTATATATATGTATATACATATATACAACTATATAGTGGAGCGGCATTTGAGCACTTTTGCTTTCGTTTGGACGGGCGCAAGCCCATTCATCATTTCGAGTTAGCCGCTCGGCTGTCATGGCGTATACTTGTTGCGCGTACTAACCTTTCTGAGAGGGACTGCAGCAGCCAGAAGTTTGTGTAATCCAATTTGATGCGTTGTTCTTTTCCACAAGGTACAGTTGAGGCCGAGCAAATATATAGTTCATCCGCTAACGGGACTTCTTTCTTTAGTATTTATTTATGATTTCGAATTGAATTTTTAGCACTTTTTCGATCGAATTCATGCATAAAACTTTAAGATTGTACCAAGGCACCGCATTTTCAATGATTGTAAACAGATTTCACATACATATGTATGTAGCCGATTATTATTGTAAGGCACTGTAATTTAAACACTTTTATCAATATACATATATATACACATGCAGGGAGACATGTGATTTGCACTTTTTTGCGAAATTCTAGAACAAATATTGTTCTCTTATTTATTATTTTATTCTAATTATTTATTTATTTTTACTAGATCTTATTGGCAAATTTTCATTTGTATGCGTGTGTATGCGTTTATACTCGATATATGTGTGTATGTATGCAATGTACGTTTGTGTATGTATGTGTGCTAGTGTAATTGTGCGTGCTTAGAATCCGCGCAAGCAGCGTCCGTGTCCGACGCGTATCTGCCACGCAACATCACAACAAAATTGTAACTAATGTTCGGCTCGCGAGAAAATAGGTTAAGAGTGTCGCGCAGCGGCAACTGCGTTGGCGTTGACGCTGACCGCGGCGTCACCGTCGACGTCGACGTTTCAAAAACCAAAACCAAAAACAAAACAAAAAACTAAACGCGCACGCGAGCGAAGCACACGAGCGACGCGACTATGTTGATCTCTGCATTGGCAATTTGCGAAAAAAAAAGTTTTATATACATAAAAAAGGCAAGCGAGCCGCAAGCTAGAAAAAGGCGCAACCGCAGCAAGCAGCGCAGTTAACAACGGCAGCGACAGCGGCAGCAACAGAACAACAGCAGCAACGCCGGCGTTGACGACGCGACCTACCAACCGACTGAAGCGGCAGCACAATCCAAATTGCCAAAACCTTGATACCGATCGCGTCGCACACACATATACACACGAACACGAGCACGAACATTCGCAACAAGTTAGTGTGCGTCAGCGTCAATTCATGACTGCTGAATACCCATTGAGAGCATAATACGTGAAGTTCGCAAAAAGAAATATGTATGTACTCTCCCAAAGCACACGCATAGCTCAACCTCGTCTGCTCAGAGCATCTGCATCGTCTTTTTCTTTTGTGTAGTTCAAATGAAGCCATGTATTATCATATGCTCATTACATTGACATATACACCCAATGTCGCTAGCGCGCAGGGTATGAAAATCGCAAAAGGCAACGGCAACAACAAATAACAGAGTTGCGCACAATAAAGAGCGGCGCTGGGCTTCAGCAAAAGAGCAGCACAAACAAAGCCAAAGCGTAAGAGAGCACAGTGTGCAAAAACAAAAAATGCCGCGCAAAAGTAACAAAAAAAAGAAAACAAGAAGGCAGAGGCCGTCGCAGCAGCATGTGCAGCGTCCTCGCCCCCGCTTTGAGCAGCGATCTGATCAACTGTCTCTCTTTGTAAAATGCGCTCACAAAATTAGATTTTTCGCCGCTGCCGCTGCTGCTGCCGCACACACATTTATGAGACACAAGCAACAACAACAACGCCGACAATGGCATGCACATAGCGTCATCGTCAGACGCTGTTGGCTTTTGAAAAAGCTTAAACTGGGCGCAGCATAGCCAACGAAACGAACGAAAAAAAACCTGCAATTTTTTGGCCAATTTTTGTTGTGTGTGTGCTATGTGTGTTCGTGTTTTGAAGGTCAACTTTACGACCCATAAGCGCAAAAATTTGTTGCTGCCGCCAGTTTTACTTGGCGTTAGTTGCGTTGCTGTCGCCGTCGCTGCTGTCGCTGGCGTTGACGCTGCCATAGTTGTGTTGTTGTTTTTGCTTTATTTTTGGCACATTCGGCTTTTGGTTCTGCGCTCGCATTTGCCTGTGTCTCTCTCTGTGTGTGTGTGTGCTCGGGTAACTTTACATGCGCGTGTAGGGTCTGCTGCCTTTTTAACGGCCGCTGCCGACGTTTCTGCTGCTGCGTCGACTGCCTTGATCATACACACACACACACATACACTTAAACGAGCTGCCCAATTTGTTGTAGCGTATAAAAGACACACACACATACATATGATCAACTGTAGATGTGTATGGAGCTTTGTTGCCTTTTTATAAATTTAGAATTTTTGCAATTTTTTTTTATATACATATATTTTTTTTTTGCATTTATATAATCAAAAATCGCTGCTGGGCTCGTTCCGTTTGAGTATTTTTAATTGTTGGATCTTTTTATACTTTTTTTTATTGCCACCAGTTACAAATACATGCATGCAAAAGTATGCACATGAGTATGTGTGTGTGCTTGTGTGTGTGCTCTATTTGTATGCTTGGCTGACAATGTGGACTGACCTTTGTGCAGTCATTCCTAGAATACAGTAAGTCCAGGCAATCAAACAAATTGGTTTACATTTTTGTTTATGAATGAATATCACATAAACTAACAAAACATTGATAACAGCTCCCTGTAGATTAAATAATATTATCTATACAATAAAAATCTATTATCAATAAAGCTGTTTTTGGCAAAGGGCATTCTGCTACTCATTCAATTTTACATACATATGTATGTATGTATGTACAAACATGTACATACATACATATGTATTTATTTATACAGTTATGTATAGAAAATTAATTTTTAATCTTCATAATTTTTTTTTTTTTTATATACATATATTTCACAAAATTTTAGAAAATAAACCTAACGTTGCCAATATTTAACAAAAATATTATTCATTTGATAATTTGTCAAACATTATTATAAGGATTATAAAAAGATAATTCGAGAATAACCAAGATTCTATTTTACATGCATGTGCATGCATGCGCATGTGTGTTGCTCAAATGGTGACGATTGACAGCACGATTATCAATCACGAGTGATTAGACGATGTCTATAAATACACAATATTATCGCATTGGCACGGTTGAATTTCACATGAACGTCAATTGGGGCTTGCAATTATTACAAGGAGCTAGTTGCTGTGTAAACACACACACACACACACGTTTGCCAATCAGCGAGCTAACGATGACAACAAAAACTTCACTTTCAGCACAGTTACTCATTCACCCACACACACACAAACACACGCTACGAAAGTTCTTTATGTTTTCTCTATTTCTTTTCTCTATTCTTTTCTTACAACAAAAATCGCGAGAGCGAGCGCACTGTAAAATTTCGAAGCGATTAGAAGAAGAATTACACGGCATGCCGCTTAGAAAAGAACTGAACACGCAATATTGTTGACTGCGGCGTCGCGCTCACATAATCAAGCAGTGGCAGCGGCAGCGACAGCAGCGCCAACAACAACAAATTATTAAATAAAAACGCACGCGCACGCACACACTGAAAAAAGTTATGCGAAATATAGCGAAAAAAAACAACGTTGAAAAGAACGGTATTTGCGTCGCAGGCAATAAAGAGAACAGCGCGGCAAATAAGAGCGCAGCTAGCAGCACATTCGCTCTTTGTTCAGTCGGCGCGACGCAGCTAAAGAATCATTTGACTGTATTGTATATGTGGATAGTATAGTAATGCTAACGCTGCGCCTGCGTTTCGCTCAGTAAACGAGCAGAGCGAATTAGGACAATAACAAAGAGCAAAGCTGAGCAAGTCGCGTAGGCAGCATATGTTGCCTACAAATGTTGTGCAACATGTTGCGTTTGTCTTAAAAGGATTTGTTAGTTAAGATAAAGATTTCAATATAAATATTACGAAAATTTGTTATCTGTTTGTCGTTATCTTGAAGCCCACACACAAATTTTTGTTTGGGCCCCCCAATCACGGGATTCTCAACTTGGCCGTGACTGTTGATCAGATGAGTTAATTAAAGCTCTATTAGCGCCCATTAATTGGAAGCTGTTGCCCGTTGCCCGTTGCGCGTTGCGCGTTTGCTCGTAGCTGCGACGCTTCAAATATGAAAACCAAATAACAAAATGGCCATAAAAGGCTACAATATCAGTTAGTTCAGTTAGTTGGCATCGCCCGACAGTGGCTGCCAGCTGTACTCGGACTTACCGACTTCTGACTTACATACATGCTCGCTGCCTTGACACACTCGCCCAAAACACACAAAAACGTGTGCCGCATGCGCCGTATGTCTAAACAGCAACCCAACAACAACAACAACTGCAACATTGTTGCTAGCAAAAAGGCCCAAACGGGCGCTTGTCATGTAATGCGCAACAAAACCTTCTGGCGGCCAAAAATGGCGAAAATCTTGCTTGGCATTTTACCTGTAACACACTCACACAGAAAAACAAAAAAAACATCATATTGTGAGCGTGAGAAACTGCGATGGATATATATCTATATCTTATAAATAGCTTACAAACACACATACCATAAATTGAAATATATGTGTATGTATATATCTTTCTCTAGATACAGTTGGCGCGCAAAGTTCACGTACGCCAACGCCATAAATGGCAGGTGAGCAGGGTATGCAGCTGTAGGGGGTACGGAATAGGGGCTGCGGCATGAGGGTTGACATCTCTGTAATGCGTTATCAGCTGCATTCGCATGGAAAAATGTAGAAAAGAAATGCGTGAAAGCTGCACGTAGCTGAGCAAGATAAATAATTTGCATGTATATATAACATATATGAGCATATATATAGAACAGAAATCTGAAAAATAAACTATATATACAAATATTTATAAACACATTGATATTCTCGTATAGGCAAAGGTAAAGAAAAGCATTTTTTTTTTTAGTCTGACTGGCGCCAGCATGAAAATGTTCTTCTCAACACTTTATGGCATATCAGCACATTTCGGCGCGCTCATTGAGTAGAGATACCCTGTAATTATTGCACTAAGTGGGGGTTGAGTTCTTAAATAGAGTGCGCTGTGAGCAAATAAACTACATATATGAACTATGAAAACAGCAATAGTCAAGCGTATTTAAGAACTTTATACAATCGATAAATATCGATTACTCAAATATGTGGAGCATATGCGAAAGAGAGAAAGAGAGAGAGAGAGTGAGAGAGAGTGAGAGAGAGAGAGAGAGAGAGAGAGAGAGGGAACTTGTTACGTAGAATGTGTTATGTAAATATATGATTAATTTATTCAGTTCATGCTGCAGCTATTCGATAATTATCGATATAAATTTGATATGCGAATAGTGTTATACAAAATAAATAATTTTGCAACTGTTGAAAACCGATAATTAGCGATAAATTGCTTTGATTTTTGGATTTAATTTGAAACTGTCAAAGCTAAATATATAGAATTTAACAAATAGTCTGTATATTGAGACTACAGACTATAGAGAGTTAAACTAATATATATTAACATTTTCGTGCTAAAAACAAAATAGTAACAAAAATCGATAAATATCGATTACTGACTTGGACTTTTAAGCCATCAATTTAAGGAACCTAGATGTAGATTTAAGCTTGGTATCTAGGCTCAATATATACAACTTATCAATTTGAATATTAGTTATAAAAATTTGCACAGAATCGATAATGGAAATCGATAAGCAATTTATGTTACTTTTATTATGTTTTAAATGCTTAGAGATTTCAAATTTATTTATGGGAATATTATATTTCGCTTAGTTGTCTACCTAGCTGAAAATTAGATTTGGCTTGCGGTTTATATAGATACAATTATATAGATACAATAAGCTAATATTATCTGAGAGATATATGAGTAAAAAATGTATTTGTTTATTGACTTATTTCTGCCTAAGTGACATCAGCTAGTCGTGCACACCTTTCACTACTTTTTACTTAAGTTTTCTTTAATTATGAATTGGTTTTGTTTATTTTTATTTTTTTTTATTTTTTGTTCTTTTTTTGGGCCAAAAGCGAAAGAGCTGAATGAACTCATTTACTTGCGCGTATTTGCACTAGCAATTTGGCTAAATCAGCTAGCATATGCCTGAATAATCAGCCACACACACACAGAGAAAGAGAGAGAGATAGATAGAGAGAGGGTGTGAATGAGAGGTAAGCTCATGCAATTCGCTAATAAGCTAAATAAAATGTTGCGCCCAGTGCAATTTGTAATTAACTCGGAGCACAATTATTTATTGTCAAACAGTGCGTTTGTTTACGCACACACACGCACACACACACGCACAGCCATTCACACCCACACACCTACATCTAGTGTAGTGCACACTATATAAATTACAATAAATATTTAATTTGAGTCCTGCTCATTTGGCCAACAAACAGCCATAAAATGTTGACTCAAATGACTCGAAGCGATTTATAGAGTTGCGGCCCAAACATGGCATGATTCTACATATAATTTTTAACAATATTAAACTTAGGTATACACAGTTATATATTCAAATTATAAATCATTTTGGAATCAAACATGTTCAGCTTGCCGAATAGATTCTCTAATGGCCGATGGGCACTCTGATAAGTATTAGCTAGCTATTAAAGCTACTTTAAAGCTAAAGACTGTATCGAAATTAAATATGATGACAAAATTGTTGTACAATTATAATATTAAAAATTTTTTAATAGTACATTTATAGGGTAGGATTTCCTATTCCTAAACAAAAATTTGTTTTGAAAAGAGCTAAAATGAAACACATTTTCATGACCTATACAGGTTCCCTCAGTGATTCGTATATGAATCATTTATGCTTCATTCGTGATTCATTCGGAATTCATTCATAATTCATTGAGGATTATTAAATGTCTCAGGATTCATTCATGCTTCATTTTTATTCATTCGTAATTAATTTCTAATTCATTAAGGACTAATTAATGACACATTAATGATTCATTGCTGATTCATTAGTAATTCATTAGTGATTCATTCGTGATTCATTAGTGATTCATTCGGAATTCATTCAAAATTCATTGAGGATTATTGAATGTCTCATTAAGGATTCATTCATGCTTCATTTTAAGTCAAATAATTTCTGATTCATTGAGGACTAATTAATAGCACATTAATGATTCACTTATGATTCATTAGTGATTCATTCGCGATTCATTCGCGATTCATTCAAAATTCATTAAGGATTATTTACTCATTAATGATTCATTCAGTCTTAGTTTATGATTCATTCGAAATTAACTTGTGATTCATTAGGGATTAAATCCTGCTTCATTAAGGATTAATTAATGACTCATTTGCGATTCATACGAAATTCATTCAAAATTCATAAGGGATTATTTAATGATTAATTCAGGCTTAATTTTTGATTCATTCGTAATTAATTTGTGATTCATTCGGGATTAATTCGTGATTCATTCAGGATTAGTTAAGGACACATCAATGACTCTTTCGGGACTCATACGAAAATTCATTAAGGATTATTTAATGATTCATTCAGGCTTAATTCTTGATTCATCCGTAATTAATTTGTGTTTTATTCGAGATTCGTTCCTGATTCATTTAGGATTTATTAATTCATTCGTGATTTATTAGTGATTCATTCATGATTTTCTTTTGTAATTAAATTTGTAGATCTCTCTATAAAGTCAACAATTATCGATCAGATCTATTCTTAACTTCCGAGTATTCATACCTTGGTTTTGTTACGCCTCCAATGAATGGAAACAAAAATAAATCTGAACACTGATTTGAGTCTAGTGTACGTGTGTATATAAATCCCATTTCGAGTAGAGAGCTAGATGAACATTACAGAAAAACCAATATGCTCCGCTTAATTCATAAACGAGTATAAATATTTATGTAAAAGTAAATTATTTATAAACTTTCGCTTTTACAAGGCAGTAATGAATGAAAGAGCTATTGACAGAGAGAGAGAGAGAGAGAGAGAGAGAGAGAGAGGGAGAGAGAGTTTAAAAAGGGTGGAAAAAGAGAGAAAATACAGTGGGAGAGAGAGGTAGCTGTAGACAAAAGAGTTACAGAATCTGCCTTAGGGCATTGCAAATTTTAACGACACTCCACTTGAAATATTAAACAAATATCTGATATACATACACATGCAATAAATACACATATATGTATATACATACATATAAATTTAATAATGTGCCTGTAAAAACTTGTACAAGCCAATAAAAACAAGCCAGTGTGCACACAATAAAGGCAGACACTGTACACATTTAACAGCGCAATGCAATTGGGACTCTTTGAAAATAGTTTTGTGCGCCCTGTGCGTAGATATGTAAATGACAATATAGCATGTAGCATATACATATATATTTTTACTATATAGTCGAAAATATTTGTTGGCTGCGGCGCTTCCCTCGAGGGCAAAGAATAAAAAAATAAATGCTTGTGTAAAAAGCAATAAATAAAATAAATGCGATGTATATTTTGCATTTGCTTGTTTAATTTAATTTTTAATGCCCGCAAAATATGCATAAAACATTATCAGCTGTTGCGCTACTCTCTTTTGGATTGTATCACATAGAGTGTGCATATGTATTAATGTTCTGAATATTACGGGAATGTATAGAAATGGGTACATGGATTCTACTAAGTTTTATAGACTATAGAGCTGCTTTAGTTCTGTCTATTTGTGTGTCAATCATTCAGCTAGATTGACAGACAGACAGTCAATCTGTCTGCTTGAAAGATTGGCTGTCAGTCAGTCTGTCAGTCTGTCTGTCTCTATGAGGTCGTCTATCTCGAGTGGAATAGGAAATTTATAGCTATGCATATACCGTTTGTTCTAAGTCGGAAATATTGGCAAATCGATAAAAATCGATATCAATTTATCGCTCTCTTAGTCAATCTGTTCATCAGTGAGATCATTTGAGATCGTCTATCTCGAAAAGTATAAGGATTGGCTGAAAATCTCTCGTAAGTCGCGCATATCAAGTTTCTCTAAAATAATCGCAAAGTTTGTTCTATGAACTCGATTAAAATCGATAAAATTTTTACATTCAACTTCAGTTACTTACGTATATTTCGTATGATCTATATATCTCGTATGATCATCAATTTTGGAATATAGTTTCTACATGAAATATATACCGAAATAGGGAGCAACAAAGGAATTTGAAGACCTGAGTCAAAGTCTACATAAATATGGGATATATCTATAATATAAAGAATTAAGTATATAGAATATAGTGTATTTATATCTGTAATTTACATGCATCATCTATCTGTATAGGGCATCTCTGAGTCTATCACTTCTTTACATCATCAAATATAACAATTTTGGGAATCCTTTTTATTCTTTTCTCTGCCGACTGAAGGCATTTGCATTTGGACAAATGCAAATAGGCGTGCGGTATAGCCAGAGCTCGCATTAAAATCAATTAAATGACAAATTGAATTTCGGCAAAAAACGGGCGACGGCCATAAAAATTACATGTCCTTGTGCCGCGGGAATTGCAATCAACGCGTCATCAGCGCCAATGTCAATTTAATAACTGGCAAATGTAGGGACAGAGACGACAGAGAGAGCGAGAGAGAGAGAGAGAGCGAAAGAGAGAGAGAGCCTGTGGTTGCGCCCCACTGTGCGGCACAGTGTGCCCAGCAAGGCAAATTAACACAACAATGTTGGCTCATTAACAGCCACAGATGCAGATGGAGCGACAGATGGAGAGACAGCCGAGGCTCTGCCACAGCTTCTTTTACAACTCCACAAAAGTTGGGCAAATAATTAAAAAACAATGGGCGAAGCGTACGCGGTTGGGCCATCGCCAGCCCGACAGCGAAATTATGGCGTAATTAAGAGTTCGTCCAGCGCAGGCCAGCAGCCAAACAGGGGGCGTGTCTGTAGGCGCTGACAGCTGGAGCTGTAAATCTGTGTAACCAACACAATGGCTACGAGGAGCTGTCAACAAGCAGTTGCCAATGCCGAACGAGTCAAGTGACAGAGGCGAGCAATAAAATAAAAGAACAAAATGTTGAGAGATGAAAGAAGATTTAATACTCTTGCTGGCAATGAAATTAGACTTGAAGAGAATTTAAATAATGCTATGAATTGCTGATGAGAGCTAGTTGAGACGCCGGGCAAAGGGAGAAGAATATTAAATACACTTTGCAGACAAAGGTATAGAGGTAAACTTGATTATTACATTATAGAGCTATTAAATTATGTTCTTATTTTGAGCTACTCCACTCAGCAGTCTATAGCAAAAGAGTGCTAACATTGTAGTGATCTTAGAAATAATAAAAAAAAAATTTTCTTAAATTAACTTCTTAACTTTAGATTATCTAATTTGAGTTGGGAAAAGTTTAGTAAATTTTTTTTTTGAGCAAACATAAATACTGTAATATTTGCTCAATTGTTTAAGAAATTGTTCTGCTAATTATTTACTTAACAAATTTGTTTAACAATTTATGTCTTTCCCATCTCAATATACATTTCCATCAGAAAAAGAGTATACAAGCTTCTACAGTGCCTGCTGCTAGTCTGTCTACGAGCTTAAATATCCTGATATTCGATGCAATCCAAAGCCAGAGCATTTTCATTTGGCTCATATGAAAATCCTTTATTATTTATGCGCAGTTCGCATGCCCCAAGCACAAAAAGTTGTAATTGACTTAAATAGCATTTCAATTTTTGTGGCAAAAACAAGAGCGCAAAAAAAATGTATAAAAAACAATGAAAAAAAAAATGTGAAAAATATTGTAATAAATAAAAAGTAAATGCCATAAATAAGTGCAATAAAATCTGCATGTCAGAGCCTGTCAGTGTAATTTTATTAACGTATGCATATCATTATGAGCTCTAGCCACGATTTATTAACGCCAGATATATTTGTGCTCTATATATATATTAAAAAAAAAAAAAAAACATGTTCAATTGAGATATGCTTTAGTTGAGCTGCAGATTTTCTCATATCACATTTTTTTAATGCTCTGATTTATATTTGATTCTTTTAAGCTATAAAATTTTTAAAAGTTTTTTTTTTTTTGTGAATTTTAAATAATTGGAATATAAATATATTTGCCAGGGAAAGGTTTTAAAAAATTAAATTTTATGCAAAATTTAAAATATTTTTACTTTATATATATTTATGAAGAAAACGTATTATTTAAATCTATTAAAAAATAAAATAAATATATATATTTATGAAAAAAGTATTTTAAAATTTTTTAACTTATTAAATATAAATTTTTATATTTAGAAAACTTGCATTAATAATATAATAAAATATTTATTTATTATTTATGATCAAAAACTAAAAATATTTTTACTTTAAATATATTTATGAAGAAAAAGTATTTTAAGAAATTTAAATTTACTAAAAAATAAATTTACATATTTAGAAAACTTGCATAAAAAAAAAAAATATATATATATTAAAAAAAATATTTTTTTCTTCACGACTTAATCATAAATATACAAAATATTTTATATGCGAATATTAAATATATTTAACAAATTATAATTGACTAAATTAATAAATATAACAAACTTTTCAACCTTTAAAAATAGTATTTTATGTATTTATATTTGTTATTTAAATTCAAGTCGGAAATATAAATTTCTATGCGTGTAATGCAAAGCTAAAAAAAAATAAAAAAATAAACAAAAAATGCGAAAATTTGAGGCAAAAGCAAAAACAAAAGTTGAAGCGTTACCGCATTGAACTTCCGTTGTTTAAAGCCAAAAGCCAAGGTTGCATTTTGGCCAGCATTGAAACGTGTTTGTGTTGTTGCCTTTTGTTTTGGCAAAAAAACAAAATTGAGGCTGTCGACGGCTGTCTAACCAAATGGCTGCGTGCAGCTTGTAAATGTGAAAGTGAACAAAAAAAAAACGAAAAACGAAAAATCAAAAACAAAGATGTAGCATATATAGACAGAGGTACAGATAGAGATATAGCTACGGCTACATTTAGGTACAGCCACAGTCACATGTATCTATATGGGCAGATGGGCGCGTCTAAGCCGCGTAACGCACTGAACTGTGAAATTAAACAACGTCAACGGGAGCAACAAGAAAAAAAAAAGCCAAACAAAATTGTTTGTTTCTCTTATTATTTTTGCCCAAAAAGCCAGTCATATTTATATTTCCATAAAGAAGTTGCGAATATACTGAGAAATGACCCATGGAAGAAGTGGCTGAGAGCAGATTAAATGAGCAGCGGCCCACATGACGTATACGTAATCATTACCAAGTGACGACTGCCTTGACCCCTCGAAACTGCTGAATCGAGCAACTGCATGAATGAGCTATGAATGATTGAATGAGTGAATGCTTTTCTCTTGCCGGGCGATAAACGGGGGCAGCCGAGCCAATTGAGCGAAACGTGAATCAGCGACCTTCAGTCGTGAGTGAGTGTTGCTGCAGCGCTTGAGCGGGTTAACTGTCTGCTTTGACAGACAGCCAACGGCCAGCAGCAGTTGCATTCAACGGCATGGTTGCCACAGCTTGTGGCACACGCTCAGCGCTCGAATGTCTCGCTTACATTGTTGGCTGCACTGCTCCAACCTGCACTGATTGCTCTTCTGCAATCAGAACAACAACTTGTTGCACTGAATTATATTGCTGTCGGCAGCCAATTAGCCAAGCTAACTTTGCTTTGCGATCCTTTTACCCCTGTTACATATTTACCTAACAATGTGTAACAAGGTTGTTAGTGAAAGTAGCGCAACTTTAAGATATCTTATAGAATTTTATGACAAATGTAATACAAATTAATATAAAATTATTTTAAAAATTTTTTTTTTTTTTTTAATTTTAATTTTTTTTAGAAATAAAATATGCATATGTAGCATACAAGTTTTAATAATTTTTTAAATATTTAAAATTTATGAAAATAATCTATATATACTTCTTTCTTTTTTTATTTTATTTTATTTTTATAAATTGATTTGTTTAGAAATAAAATATGCATATGTAGCATACAAGTTTTAAAATTTTTTTAAATATTTAAAATTTATGAAAATAATCTATATATACTTCTTTCTTTTTTTATTTTATTTTATTTTTATAAATTGATTTGTTTAGAAATAAAATATGCATATGTAGCATACAAGTTTTAAAATTTTTTAAATATTTAAAATGTATAAAAATAATCTATAAATTCTTCTTTCCTTTTTTTTATTTTTATAAATTGATTTGTCAGAAATAAAATATGCACATGTTAAATATAAGTTTTAAAAATTTTTAAATATTTAAAATTTATAAAATTAATTTATAAATTTTTCTATATTTTTTTTTAAATTGTATATTTATAAATTAATTTTTATAATTATAAATTTTAAAAAAATTTAAATATTTAAAATTTATAAAATTAATTTTTAAATTCTTCTTTATTTATTTATTTTTAAAATTTTTTATTTAAATAAAACCTTTATTATTATTCATATATGTATATCAATATATATTTAATTGATTTTATTTTTGTACTTTTCACTATTATGCTCGGTTATGCTCGACTGAAAATTTATTGTCAAAGTTCTTTAAGTTCTTTAAATAATTAAACAGCTCAACTAGCAAAATCAATCGCAAAATTTAAATAGAAATGCCTACAAGATCGCTTTACAGGGTATACGCAAGTGCCATACTATAACAAGCCAATTTTCCTGCTGCTGCTGTTGCTGCTGCTGCCGTTGCTGCTGCTGCTTTTTGCTGTTGCTCTGTTTATTTTTTCTGCATCTTCTGCACCCAGCGCGCCGTTGCTGTTGTTATCTGTTGTTGCACTTTATGAATGATGATGTGCTGGAACACGTGCCAAAAACAACAACAACAGTAGCAGCAACAGCAGCAACAACATAATTTAGTTACAAGAGTTCATTCAGTTATAAGCACAATTTACAGCTAAATTATTTTCTCTGGTTTCAAATTGCTGACAAAAATGGCCAACAGAAAATGGCTCACACGACGCGCACGTGTTGATAAATATCTAATTGGCCACCTAAACGACCCGAAATTATTTCCACTGAGGGCTGAGCTCAAAGTTCAGCCCTAATTGTGGCTCGAGTTGTTCAATTAAGCGCAGTTGAAATTAATTATTTAACTAACAGCCGCTGACTATAGTTTAATTGCACACACTTGGTAATAAAATCCTTAGCACAATAAATATTATCTACATACTATATAGAAGTTATGGTAATTTTCGAATGAATTTTCGCTGTAGTTTAGAGTTGAATTTAGAAGGAGATTTTGGGTAATTTGCATGAGTCTAAGCATATATTAGAGATTTCTAATTAGAAGCGTTGTATATTGTTGTTGAATGTTTTCTTTTTACTCTATCTCTAACTCTCTCTCTCTCTCTATCTCGATCCTTTTTTTTTTTTTTTTTTTTTTTTTTTTTTTTTTTTTTTTTTTTTTTTTTTTTTTTTTTTTTTTTTTTTCTATCTGCTATCTATCTAGCAATCAATAGCTTTCCATTCCCATTCAGATATATTTCATCAGATTCCCACAATATCAGGCACTAAGTAACTCCATTTGTAGCCAGTTCAATTCAGCAGATATATCACTTAAGACTGAAATTATTGCCACATCATGTGGCTGACCATTTGTGGCAGACGATGCACAAACTGAACGCAAGCGAAACGCTTAGCCAATTACTCGGGAATTAACTGCGGATGCATACTGAAAAACCGTTAAGTGGCTGCACGGCACAATAAAAAAACAGTGCGAAAGACGTGTGTGGAAGGAAAGCAAAAAAAAAAAAAAAAAAAAGAGAAGAAGAGAATAACAATAAAAAGGCAGTCATATAGGGGGGCTGGGCAGAGCGGGGCGGGGCTGATGCTGAAGCGTGGCAATGTGAAATATGCAACGTTGATGTGCGCGCTGATTGCAGCAGCCAAACTGTTGTTGTTGTTGTTGTTACAGCTGCTTGCCACTGATTGAATGAGTGCGCCAAATTAACAGCAGACGAACAGGTGAGGCGGCGTGTGAGCAGGTGAGCAGCAGCTGCAGCCAACTGAAGGGACGAAGGTACAGCAAAACGTCTGCTCACAAATAATCATAATCATGATCATAATGAACGCAAAGTACTCGCACAACAGTGCCAAGTAAGCAGTATGCAGTGTGGGGTATGCTCGACTAAACGATGCTATGTAATGGCCAATGAAAGTGAAGCTGAAGTTGCAATGCGAATAGAAAAAACTTTAAAAATTTCATTAGGTTAAAACTTAATTCCAATTGGAATTATGGCATATGATAATGCAATTCCTAAGAAAACTAGAGCAATATTAGTGTTTCATTAACATACTAGTTCCGGTCTCATCTAACTTAAGTCAAACTTTGTCTGCCAAGAATTTATAAATAAATAATATAAAAAAATATATATAAATTTATATATATTTTCTTATACTAATATTCTACTATACCATACTATATAAAATTCCTTACAAATATATTTAATTATAATATACTATATTCTAAGCAAACATAGCTACATCCATAAAAAATTCAAAATTTTGTTTTCAATATCATAAACAAAAATTTTTTTTTAATTTAAAAAAAAGTTAAATACATTAAAAAAAGTGCACAAAAATTTTTACTATAAATAAAATAAAATTTTTTTATTTATATATAAAATACTCAAAATTCTTTTTGTAATTTTATCAAATTATTTCCTTAAAAAAAATTAATTATAAACTTTAAATATTGAAAAAACAAATTGAAAATTTTACAAAATACCTAAAGAACGAAAAATATTTAAAAATAATAATTAAAGTTGATAATTAAATTACATTTAAGCATACGATTCAATAATCGATTAATGGAATTTTTTTTGCCATCACTAAGTATATACAATGAATATAAATTCAGTAATATTATATCACTTTTAAGATTTATTATTCAGTAATAATAATTCAGTAATAATAAACTCAGTAATAATAAATCACTTTAAAGATTTATTATTACTGAATTTATATTCATTGTATATACTTAGTGATGGCAAAAAAATTTCATTAATTGTTTATTGATTCGTATGCCTAAATTTAGCTGGGCGACTATAAATCGAAATTAATCGAACAAAAGTGGAAATAATCGATTGATCAAATGAATTTTTATTTGCATAAAAAAGTAGTAATTATTTATTTGGTGTTTTATAAGATCGAGCAATAAAAGACAAATATAGTAGTTTATATTTTTTATTTAGTGTTGAATTCAGGAACAGTAGCTCGGACGTGTGAAAATGGCTAATTATCCGTGACAATCATCGGCACAATTGACTTTGCCTTCTTGGTATGTCTGGAGCCACCCGAAGCATTCAAAAATACAGCATTAATGTGTTGCTGTTTTTCAACTAGTTTTGATGTTTGGCTTGTGCTAGCCACTTCCAGGTTGCTCCTCACAATCAGAATTTTCATTGAGTGTCTAAAGAAACAAATCTAAGTTAAAGACCTGAAAGACGCGTACTCGTTGCTTTACATTCAAGTTTTTTTCCCTCTCTTCCAGCTTACGATTTGCACGAAAATGTTGTTTCTTAGTGCTGCGATTATTTGAGCAATTAATTGATTAATGTTTCAATTAATCGAACCCGCTTTTGCGATACAATTAAATTGCAATTCGTAGCAAAATAATCGATTAATGGACATCATATGATTAATCGCGTCATCACTATATATACTCTAAATAGATTGCGCCTTTTGTCATAACTTTGTAACTTTTGTAATTTTCTCTCTATGCCTGCCGCAATTAACTAACCCACATTATTCCAACTTATTTCTTTTAAACACTGTGCACATGCCAACCCTTTAACAGCTGCAGGGTATTCCACTGAACTGAACACTGAACATGGGCAGCAAACATTGGCGGGCAGTCAAGTGCAGCCAAGCCAAGAGTCATGAAAAACCCACAAGCCATGCTCCATCTCGCTCGCTGTCTCTCCCTCTCCCTCTCCCTCTCTCTCTCTCTATCAACACCCTGCTTCAGGCTCAGCTCGTCTACGGCTCTCTCACTGCTGCAAAACTCTTTCACCTCGTACTATATTGGCTGGCTGGCTGATTCTTTGCACGCGCCGAGGCTCATTTTATTGATGGATTGCCAAGTGCCTGCAAGCTGCAAAAAATCAAGTGAGAGGAAGAGAAGGGGCAATGAGGGAGAGCGTGCCCTTGCGCTGCCTGCCCCTAGCCCACAGCTCTAGCCCTTAGCCTGACTGCTGGCAGCCACTGTGGCAGCCACGGATTCTGTTGCATGTGCATTTCGTTTCGTTTCTTTTTCTTGTTCATTTTCTGTTTTGTTTTGCTTCAGTTTTTTTGCTTGTTTATTTTTTTTTTCCACTGTTGCCACTAAGCTCTGGGCCAGTCGTCGTCGTCGCTGCTGCTGCTGTTGTTGTTGTTGCAACTGCAACTGCAACCGCTTTTGACCCACGAAGCGTGTCGTGGCGCCAGCGATTATGTTTGTTTATAATATGCTTGCTTTGGTTTTAGCCCATTGTTGTTTTTGCCGCAGCCGGATCGCGGCTTTACTGTATTCATATGTGTTTACACACACACACATATATATATATATATATACATATATTTATATTTATGTTATATATTATTTAGTTGCATTTATTGTTGCTGGCACGCTGCAGCGATTTCAGCGTCGCGCATTACTTCAGCACCGTTAAAAACATATTTACAAGCCACGTTAGTTCTTAAAGTGTGGCCTTAATTTGATTTGTTTAGATTCACTTCGCTGCGCTTCCTAAATATTCGAGTTAACCATTTACATTTCTCTTATAGCAATGCCTTCAAGTGCCACAGGCATAATGCATTTATGTTTCAAAAACTTCAGAAATTGTAATTCGCTTTTTCATTTATTTAGATCATTTATTATTATATATGGTTTTAGTTTCTTTAGATTTCCTGTTTTTTTAACAAACTTATAAACTTTGAAATATTAAAAAATCAAGTTTAAAAAAAGCTCAATTTGCTTATGATTTCAGTCACCAAATCCTGAATTAATTGAAGTGCTTAAGAAACTAGCTAAATAATTTAGCTAGACTTCCACTGCTGAGACGCTTCTGCCTATAAGTCAAATGGGCAGAACGACGGGAACGCAGTGAAAGCATATTAGATCATTAAATTGAATATTATAATAATAATAATAATAATAATAATAATAATAATAATAATATTATTATTATTATTTATTATGTTTCGACTATCTTCCAGATTCAGCATGAACAGAATCAGACATCTCTCCATTCTTTCTTTTAACCTTTCAGACTAAAATGATTATTATATTATTATTATTACTCCTAGAGCTTCGCTTCAGCTCGAGCTAATATTGTAACTACTTGTAGATTTTTTCTACTCAATTTATAACCAACTCACATATTGCTAGAAATATAAATTGAAAAATATAGTTAGCTATATAAAACTATAGGGAAAAAATCTATTTTTTAGCCTTGAAAGTAGAAAAAGCTATGAAACTTCTTGAAGCTAATATAATAATAAATATCATCAGGAGCCGCAGAAATATTTAACAAACTATTGTAAATAAATGGAAATAAATTTTAAATTTAATTGTATGTAATAATTTTAAATTTAAATTAATAAATGCTTCAAAGACAAGACAAGGCAGAGCATGATTCAAATTACTGTAAGAATAAGGTTCGAGGATATCGAACGATCTAAAATTATTAAATTCGAGACAGAGCAAGCTCAGTTTAAGCAACAGAAATCAGTAAATACAGTGGAGTCTCGATAAGCAACAGAAGCTAGCAAATACAGCGGAGTCCCGATAATTCGAAAGGGCAAGGAGATTAGTCTTTTTTTTCGATTTACACAGAAATTCAAATTTACAAGATTTACCCTAAACAAGGCTCAAAAAAGAAGAAGAAGAATATAAAAATGAGTTGTGAAAAACACTACGAATTAAGGAGGCGAATGACATATAAGAATGTATCAAGGAAAATTTTTACATATTCACGATTTTGTATTTAGCGGGAATAATTTATTAAGCTCGAAATAATTTTTAAATTATTTTCAAGGGATTTCTTTGATTTGTCGCCATTTTTGTAGTTCGACCCTGGCGTTATTATTTTATTATTAGCATCTATTATTATTTTTATAAATATCATTATTATGGTCATTTTATCCAGTAAAAGTCATTATTATTTTGTTAGTTACGACCATTTCGTTATTATTATTATTATTATTTTTTTTATGTTTTTTTTTTTTTTATGTTTTTTTTTTTGTGATTATTACCCTGAAATCGCACAAATTATAATGCTAAACAAGAGCTTTAAGTATTACTATTTGTCAAAATAAAGAACAGTTTTTCCATTTTCAGAAAATCTACTAAAAGTCAATTTTTCTTGAGAAATGCCCACATTAATATATATATATATATATATATATATATATATATAAATATATAATTGCTGCTATTCTCATACATATATACATTATATATACGTTTATAAATAATCTTATGCTAACTTCATAATAGTTTAGCTACAAATATAGTTTGGACTTTCCTCTTTAATGCCTTAGCTATAATATCTTGGCAATGCGTTCTCTTAGACTTGACTCGAATTGTAATCAATTTCGGCACACATATGACCAAAATGGCCGCCAATGATTGCTTGTTGTTGTTTTTGGCCACGTTGCACATTTCGGTTGGCCGAAAGTTAAAAGTCAAATGTGAGCTTGAATTACCAACAGTCGCAGCAGCAGCGGCAGCATTGAGAAGACAAAATGCGAATTCTTGGGGATTTATGAGCGAGCATGCAAAAAAAAAGAAGAAACCGGCTCCGGCTTAGGCAAGGGTCTGGGCCAGAGCCAGAGCCAGAGGTGAGGCAGCGAACCAAGTGCTGGCTGCGTCTCAGGCTTTTGGGGCCTAGGGCGACGTCTAACCAAATACGAGTCAGGCGGCAAGTCAAGTGGCATGCAATACTATTTTTTGTTGTTGTCGTTTTCGGTTTTTGGCTAGCCAAGCTAAATGCAGCTTATGCCCAAGCAAACACATATACATATACATATATATATATATATGTATTTTATTTTGGCCAAATATGGCGATCGCATGCTGCGGCCATGTGGCAGGCAAACGGCACAGATAGTTTACGGACTTCGACTTGGACTTTTGGACTTGGCTTGGAGACGCAGTTAAATGCTGCCGCTGCCGCTGCTGCCGTTGCCAGTTTTGGCCAATTTTTGCACTTGCGCAAAAGGTCTTAAGACAGGTTACGCGCCTGCGGCGATTTAACCGTTTTCATGCAACGAACACCAGCAACAACAACAACAACAACAACAACAACTGTTCGTGCCGCCTGACTTTATTGGCCTCGCTGCGGTCACGCCAACGCCAGCGAACAATTTTGGGCAAAAACTGAAAAAAAGGGTCAGACGGCAGCGGCGCACATTTGGCCAACCATTAGAAAGCAATCCGTCAGTGTGGTTAGTTTTAGGCCAACAAGAGTCGCTGCCTTCGCGCTCTCGCTGCCACACAATGGGCCCTCGTCCACACCCACACGCGCTCAGAGTCTGACATGCCACTGCAACCGGTTGACTTGGACTCCGCTTGGCTTGGCTTCGCGGCTCGGTACGGCAGCCCAAAATCTAAAAAAAATAAAGTTCTCCTTGACTTTATTACGAATCACGAGCCAAAGCCAAAGACAGAACAATGCCAAAAAGGAGCTGCCGCCTGACCCAAAAGCACGCCAACGCAAGTCGACACCAAAGCAACGAAAACAAATCATGTTGCGCCGCGCGAGACTAGACTGCCATGCACAGACTAGAGTATACCGTGTAAACAGCTAAGGCAGCATTTGTGAAGTTTGGTAGCTTAATCAAATGAATAAGCATATGCATGTGTATATAAACAACCTGTAATGCCCTTCTCTGCACTTCTCATAATTTATAAAAATACTTTATATAATATTGCCTTTCTCTGCACTTCTCACAACTTCCTAGAATGCCTTAAGTAAGAATTCTGTCTACGTCAATGATACATGATACACTATCATGATACACTATCACTATCATTATTAATTTTAGAACTATTTGTTTCCATTGATAGAACGCTTTAGTTGGGGCTGCTAGCTTGAAATATTCAAATCGATATTTTTAACAATATTTATCGAACTAATGAACTTGTGAAGATTAAAGATGACAAGTGTTTTCTTCTTCAAAAATACTGCATAAGTAAATTAATTTTTTAGCCTCCATCGCAAGCGAGCTAAACATATATATCGATATTCATCGAGACTCAGCTCAAGTGCAGATGGAAGTCTCAAAACGCTTTCAAATGGCAATAGTAGCTGCATATTGATATTGATATTTATCGGATTGGGATAAACTGAGTTGCATTCTACAGTGTCCATAGTCAAAAGACAGACGATGTATCGAACGGCCTTAAATATATCGATATTTATTAAATTTAAGTTAGCTGAAAGGCAGATGGACATCTTCAAAGTGAAAAGTGTCTCAAATGCCCATAAACTAATAGTAAATTCTGATTAAGATTGAAGACCCTCAAAGAAGTCGGAAAATCTATAATAATATATATCGATATTTAACAAGTTTGAGTCAACTGCAAAATGAAAAGTCTAGCGAATGATGTCTTAAATGCCCAAAAGATAATAGACAATTTTTATCGAGATTGAAGTCTGTCCATTGCGAGATATAAAAGTTACATATAACGATATTTTTTTTCTCAAATCCATGAATCTCCATGGTCAAAAGTCCCTCAAAAGGTAGCTTAAACAGCCACAACTGTTATTTGTAGCGATATATATCTATGCATAGGATATAAGATATATATCGATACTTATCGATGTACAGTAAATCTGCTAAGCTCCCACTCTGTCCGCTTCCCCCCACATATCCAGAAGCTACAGGGTATTGGAAAAAGCTTTTTTTGTGCCTTGCAGCAGACGCTACATTTATGACTAATGCTTGGCTTTTGGCTTATATATTTGGTGGCTTTTGGTGGCTTTTGGTCAGTCGCATTTGCAACAACAAGTTGCACAGATAACGCGATCATTTCTTTTAGCAACGTGGGCAGCTAACGGCCATTAGAGCTGCCAGCGGGCAAGCAGGTGACAGCGAGGCGCAAATATGGCTGACAGATGCGCAGTGCACGGCCCACATGCTGTCTATGCGCAATGTAGATACATTTGTATCTCAACATGTGTGCGCAGATACATTTGTATCTTTGTTGCCATGCTCAGGCTTCTTTGGTTTGATATTTTGGCTGCTGACATCATGCAACTCCACAGATTTGCATGGAAAATGGAGACTTCAGCTACACGCTTACCGCTCTTTGCTTGTTTAATTAATTTGTAGCCAAGCTCTTTAATGGCTTTATTAGCAGTCGTATGACTGCCCACGCCGATGCGCTTTAAGTGGCATTTCGTGAACCAGCTGCAGAAGATGCATTTCAAATATTACGTATACGCAATGTTGCAGTGCCCAAAACGTGGCCCAGAGACACGCTCATTATTTGCCAGCTTAAACGAAATTTTATCTGTGCGCATTAAAGTTGATGGCATACAAAATTACAGCTATTATTTGGCTAGCAATTATAGCGCCGGGGTGTCCACTTTATTATGCATTTTTATGACAATTTTGCGCTTTTACTTCTTTCAAGCCGACAAGCCCCTCCACACACTCTGCCCATCCTCGTTAAATGTTTTGCTCCTGCTGCTGTTGTTTGGCTCTGTTACTGCTGCTGCTGTTGCTTCTGTGGTGGCCTTCAGGCGTGCCGCTCTTGTGGCATTTTTTGTGGCTTTATTTGCCACTTGTTGTTGCTTCCTCTTTTTGGTGTTTTAAGCCCTTCATTGTTGCGGTCAGTGCTTGGGCAAGAAGCGGCAAAGCGAAATATTCAAAGTACACGAAAAACAAAAATCAACTTAAATTCATATAGTGTGAAATTTATATTGTTTATTCCGCGTTTTCACTTGTGGGGAAATATTCAGCAAATGTGGCTGGAAATGCGGCATGATTTAAGGCTTGTATGAATAACATTAAATTTGTAGTAATTTATTTAAGTTTACAACTATGTATTGAGGTATTAGCAGCTGGGCAGTTTTTTAGAAGTCTTTATGCAAATTGTACATTAATTTCCTATAAATGGCAGTAAATTTAACTGCATGTTAAATATAAAACTTTTTTCTATATAAAATTTCTATATATGGCTAAAAATTTAGCCGTATGTTAAATATAGAGTATAAATTCAGAGTATAATGGTATTGTGAAAGTTTTAGTTTTGAATCTTCTCGCAGATAAATGAATAAAGTGTCTTTGTACAATAACCCGTCTTATTATAATTTATATATATAAGTATTCTTGATCAGCATAAAAAAATAAGTGGATCTAGCCCTGTCCGTCTGTACGTCCGTCTGTCCGTCCGTCTGTCCGTCCGTCCGTCTGTCCGTCTGTTCGTCTGTCCGTCCGTCTGTACGTCCGTCTGTCCGTCCGTCTGTTCGTCCGTCCGTATGAACGTCGAGATTTCGGAAACTACAAAAGCTAGAGAGCTGAAATTTCACATGAACACTCGTATGTTAGCTACGCTGTACGAGTTTATTTTTTTTTTCGATAACTCATCCCATTTCAAAATTATCGATAAAAATCTGAAATTCGTTTAGATTTTTTAGGGTTTTTGGGCATTACTTCTACACCGTTTTAGCTACAGACTTTATTTAATTTATTTATTTAGATAGATATTATGAATACGCAGCTAATGTAATTTTCAGATTTTGGTTGCCACGCCTCTATATTTAACTGGTTGTTAAATTGTCTGTTAAAGTTGTTTAATAATTTTTTAAAGCTTTGTATATATTTTTTGTTGAAGTTGAATTAAGGTTTTCTGCAATTTACAAGCCCTGCAAAAGCAGTCAGGTATTAAAGTGGAAGTTAAAAATTTGACAGCTAGTCTGGTTTTTCAATGCAAAAAAAAAAAAACTAGATTTAGCAAATCGCCTAACAAATACCTCAGAAATTATCAATATATTTTATATATATATAAATATATTTAATTTATATTAATATTTAATATATAATAAATATTTATTACATAATATATAATTATTTAATATTTAATATATAAATCTTAAATATTTATTTAATTTATATTAATATTTAATATATAATAAATATTTATTACATAATATATAATTATTTAATGTTCAATATATAAATCTCAAATATTTACAGACAAGCACAGAATTTTAGCACATTTTTTAGCAGAGCTTATATGCTCACTAAATATTGCTAATTGTAATAAAAGATATATTATTTTACCTGCTTTTCAAAAAGTACTTAAACATATGCTGATCATGTCAACTAAGTTTGACGTTTCACACTTCAAATGAACTTACCTAAAAAGAGAAAAAAATGTGAATTAGTTAAATGTTTACCATAAGTTGACTTGCGAAACAACTAAAGAGACTATTAAATAAAATAAAATATGCTTATGTTAAAATTAAGGAAATCATATTTATAATGGCTATGGTGTTCGATGCATATCTTTGTACAGTCACGCTAAGGTATTGCAGATGCTTTATTTATTTTTAATTTTATTATTAATATTTAAATTATTTTGATTATTTTATGGATTATTTATAGTTTTTTTTTTTGCAATTTTTTTCAGCTACTTACAGCTAAGCTACATAACTACTTAACTAGTTTTATGGCTATTTGTATATTTTATGTTTGCTCGACAGTCACGAGTTCATCAACTACTTAGAACTACTGTACCAGGTGCGATGTCCACGCCCAGGTTTATTAGTTGCGTGTTAAAGCTGTGCAAATTACAAAATGTCTGACAATTCTATTTTATGCCAGCTCGAACAGCAGCCTCTAGCATCCATAACTGACAGCAACATGCAACTATATTTATATATTATATATATATCATAAATCAACTAAGTTTATTGTGTTAATGCAAATATTGGAACTAACTCCGGGCTTCAATAAATATTTATTCACTTGCAATTGCTGTGCGGTAAGAGTTTGGCTTTGGAACTTAACCAACTGCAGCGAGAAGCCTATAGAATGGATTCTCATTTCGCCTTCAGACTGTCCATATAGCTTACAAATTTTGCAGTGAAGAATGTGATTCAACTGTAAAATTAGCTGATCTGACATCGAAATCTTTTTCTTATTCTCGCCTTCCATTATATCTTTGCCTAATACCAAGTTCTCGGAGTCGCCGACTGCTATCACTTCTATCTTTCTCAACCAACTCTGATTGACTGCCCTTTTTCAGCTCTTCTGTCAAACTGCCTCTTGGTTGCATATTCTCGTTCATCAATCTCATAGCAACTCTGTGCGAAGTACATAGCCCTCTCGCTCTCACTCTGCGACCTTCGAGACCACGTTCAGCAAAACCTATGGTTGTCTCTTTTCCTCTCCTTTAATTGTCACTAAAATTGGCATTCGACTAGCGCTGGTTGTCAGTTTCTCTTTAATACTACTGCATAATAATAACGTATTTAAAATATTTTCAATCTCTCTCTACCTCTGCCAATTGGCTCTAAAAATCTTATAAAACATCCTGAGTCCACGCTTGCTTTATAAATTTTCATTTGCGTGCAATTAAACTTGGTCCAATTATTTGGGTGTGAATATTTTAGAGCAGAAATTTGTATGATTGACACCTCGAGCAGGCTAATAACAGGCCAAGTGCCCACGCGACTTGGCCTCTGCAGCTGTTGCAGTTCTAGAGTTGCCCTACAACTTGACATAAAAGCTGCGTCGCTTCTGATGCATTTCTCAGAATCAATTGCAATGGCAGGTCTATTGAAACTAGTTCATCAGGCTCCGCTATCAGTGCATATACGTTCCCAGATGAGCTGCACCTATCGGGTATCGGGTAATGCTGGGCATTGCACTGTGGACGGAAAGCCCGATTTTTTGGAATAAATTCCAATTATGAAGATATAGAGTTGAAACTTGGTGCAGGTGACACATGCATTGACTGACATTGTGGCAGGGCTTAAGACGATATTTGTATCTCTGCTGGTTGAGCTTCGTGTTTGTTGCTGTAGTAATTTATTTGCCAACTGAGCTGGGTCTTTGCCTATTTCTAGATGTAGAAATTTGTTTTTAAGACGTTTGTAAGTTAAGAGATTTTTAATTTACAGCGTTATGGCCATTGAGCAGCAAATGAATTTGGCCGATCAACTCGATCGATGTGATATGAAAAACGATTAATGTGGAAGTGAAATGAGCTAAGAATCTTGATAATTCAAAGAATTATTCAAAGCTCACGAAATGAAATAGAAAATTTGTAAAATTAATTGTATTCCTTATATTGATTTGGAATAATAAAAGGAAAAGAAGTTTTAATTGAAGTATGAAATTAGCTGGCTGGATTGACTGCAATCTCATATATTATATATATATATATTATATTATATTATTATATATATATATATTATATAGTTTATATTATATTATATTATAAACTTTTTGGCACCAGCCACGCCTCCAACTGCTCAATTTGAATCTCTTCCAGACAATACAATTGCATGAACGAATCAAATTGTTTCATTAAGTTTAGGGAAACTGGAATTGAACTGGAAAAATAATATTCAATTACATCTATCAAGCTAGAAATATTTGAGCATCATATGAATTTATTTTTATTTATTTAAATATTCAAATATTCTATCTAATTCTCCTATTCCTACATTTATCTACAGTAGTGAAGGTAAAGGTAACCTAATCCACCATATCTATTTGACGACAGCAGGTCACGCATTGAAGAGGCATATTCAATGTGTGAGCGACACCTTTTGCGTCTGATTGACATTTCTAACCCGCCAATTCGGCATGACAATGCCAAGTGATGGACAGCTCAGCAGCTGCTGGCAATCCCAGCGATGTCCCTAAATCATATAAAAGCTAAACACAATTCGGTTTGACCTCAGTGACATTCACGATGACCGGCATATTCAGACTTATTCATCCAGCTCCGCTGGTGGTTCGCATTCGTTCCAGAGAGTGTTGCACTTATTTGTTTCGGACTCTGAAGTGCATTGGCTGGATTCCGCCTGAGCAGGGCTGCACACGTTACCTATATTTGTTTTATACCTGCTTGGCTTTCTACTTTCCATTGATCTATGCACCGTTAGGTTTGCTTCTGGGTTTCATTGAGAATTTAGAGAACTTTAGTCCTGGAGAGTTTCTGACTTCGCTACCATTAGATATAAACGTAATTGGAGCGTCCGCTAAGAGTTTTATACTATTCATCAACCTGACGCGCATGAACGAGACGATGTCGATACTAGATGAGCTAGACGAACGCTTGCAAAGTGACAGCGATCGTAGGAAGATTCACACAGCTGTAGCCAGATCTAATTACATATATCTAATATATGCTCAACTTTATTTATATTATATGATGTCGGTCTTCGTGGTTGGCATAGCGAATGGAAATCCGCCCTGGCTGTTCTACAATCCGATCTTCGATTGGCGTAATGGTCTTGGAAGATTCTGGCTGCAGACGATCTTTGAGACTCTTATGATGGTCTATGTGACGAATCTAGCCTTGATAAGTGACACATACACGATTGTCCTCTTAATAAATTTTCGAGCTCATATCGATGTTCTAAAGGAACACCTTCGTCAGCTGCGAACCAATGCTCAACGAACAGAGCAGGAGAACTACGAGGAACTGATCTACAACATTATTTATCACAAATTAATAATACAGTAAGTATTAACTATATTAACCTCGCCTTTGCTGTCAATTACTCATTGCAGATGCTGTAATGTAATGCGACCAGTTATTTCGTTCACGATTTTCATACAGTTCCTGTTGATCGGAATAGATTTGGGTCTGACTATAATCAATGTGCTATATTTCTCGGGACTATTTCGTGCGATTTCGGCATCCATGTTTGCCATAGCTGTCTTGCTAGAGACCTTTCCCTTTTGTTATCTGTGCGATCTATTGGCCAACGACTGTGAGGATCTATCGAATGTTTTAATTCATTCGCATTGGATTGACGCTGAACCCAAGTACAAATCCACACTCAAGTTTTTCATGCACAACCTGCAACAGCCAATTGTTTTTAGGGCTGGCGGCATTTTTAACATTTCATTAAACAGCAATATTCAGGTGGGTGATTGAGCTTAATATGAGAATAAAATCATGTTTAATTGAACATCGCCTTCCTTGTGCAGGTGGCAAAGTTTGCGTTCAGTGTTATGGCTATAGTTCAGCAAATGAATTTGGCTCATCGATTTCAATGAGTATTGGAAAAATAATGCGACTGGAAGATGAACAACAAGAAGTATAATAATTCTAGTATTTGTATTTCAATGTATTATAATTAAAATTACAACGAAATTAATATTGTAACTAAAAAAAAATTAAATATATATTTTGTAGAGTTAATCTTCTTCTTGTACTCATTAATGTAGTTTATATATTAGAATAAAGTGCTCGACTATTTGATGTACAACTTTATTCTTCACAGGCACATCCAGCCTACGTTCAAAATCCCAAATGAAAACATTGATAATAATCGATAATCGATCATGTTTAAAATTATCGAAAGAATGGTATCAATTCAATAGTTACTTGGCATTTGCTGAAAATTTCTTCAGAAAGTAATTCTTGCTCATCATGAATCGACAACAAAACACTATGAAAAACCAACAAAATCTAATGCAATATTAATTTTCTCTGATACAAGCCCCGCAGCACATTCAATGTGTCAGCGACACCTTTTGCTTCTGATTGACATTTCACGCCCGCCAATTCGGAGTTGATAATTGCACAGTCAATGCCAAGTGATGGACAGCTCAGCAGCTGCTGGCAATCCCAGCGATATCCCTAAACCATATAAAAGCTAAGCACATTTCTGCTGGACCTCCAGTGACATTCACGATGACCGTAACATTCAGACTAATTCATACAGCTCCGCTAGTGGTTCGGATTCAGACTAGAGATGGCTACGAGTATTTGCTGCGAGTTATGAAGTTCATGGGCTGGATACCACCTAAGCAGGGCTTCACACGTTACCTATACCCGCTCTGGACTTGCTTCATTTTCTACATTCCATTGATTTGTGGACCGGTTCTTATGGGTCTCAGTCTCATTGTGAATTTAAAGAACTTTAGTCCCGGAGAGTTTCTGTCTTTGCTTCCACTCAACCTAAACATATCAGCAGGAATGATTAAATGTATTATTCTGTACACCAATATGAAGCGCATGCACAAGACACTAACGATACTAGACGATCTGGATGAGCGATTACAGAGCGATGACGATCGTAGGAAGATCCACGCAACTGTGGCTAAATCCAATTATATATTCTTTATAATCGCTGCCTTTTATCTCATCTATACGGCGTCTGTCTTCGTGGTTGGCGTAGTGAATGGACAGCCGCCTTGGCTGTTCTACAATCCGATTTTCGATTGGCGTGATGGTATCGCATGGATTTGGATTCAGACGATCTTTGAAAGTTTCGTAATGGTAATGGTAGCGATAGTAGTTCTAATTGCTGACACATATACGATTGTGGTCGTCGTATGTGTTCGAGGTCATATTGGTGTGCTGAAGGAACATATTCGGAAACTGCGCACCAATCCTCAGCGAACAGAGGCGCAGAACTACGACGACTTGGTCTATAACATTATTTATCACAAATCAATAGTACAGTAAGTCCATTTATTCTATGCAACACATTTTTGCTATTAACTGCTCCTTTCAGGAGCTGTAACGTAATGCGTCCAGTTATTTCGTTCACGATTTTCCTACAGTTTCTGATGATTGGCATCGACTTGGGCATGACTATGGTCAATGTGCTATATTTCTCTGGACTATTTCGTGCCATTTCGGCATCCATGTTTGCCATAGCTGTCTTGGTAGAGACCTTTCCCTTTTGCTATTTCTGCGATCTATTGGCCAACGACTGTGAGGATCTATCGAATGTTTTAATTCATTCGCATTGGATTGACGCTGAACCCAAATACAAATCCGCACTGAAGTTTTTCATGCACAACCTGCAACAGCCAATTGTTTTTAGGGCTGGCGGCATTTTTAACATTTCATTGAACAGCAATATTCAGGTGGGTAGCTTAATATGAAAATAATTGAAATTAATATGAAAATAATTTTGCTCCAATTTGCAGATGGCAAAGTTTGCATTCAGTGTTATGGCTATAGTTCAGCAAATGAATTTGGCACATCGATTTAAATGAGTATTGGAAAAGGAATGTCAGTGATAACAATAAAACAACAAAATATTCGATTATTTACGGAAATATCTGTAAGGAGATCAGAGCACTAGGCCATCACAATATACCAATCGAGCTGTATGTATGCAAGTCGAGGGCATATTTATGTGAAGCCAAAGATTTGTTAATTTTATGTATAACCTTTCATTTATAAACAAATTTGAATAGCTTAAATTGAGCTGCAGCTCGCTGCGGCTACTAATTAAAAAGCTACAACAAAAATAAAATAAAGAAAACATTTCCCCTTACTAAGGTCGACATTTCAACATATATATATGTAATTATATATATATGCATATTCAAATAAACGTGACGTCACAAATTGCCGTGTGAAATTCTACAAACTGTGAAAACAATTGCAGCAAACAAGCAACACAAACACACTAGGTGCCAAAAGTCAACTGCCAAAGGAGCTGCTGTTATGGCAGCTATATATATATACATATATATATGTATATGTATATATGTGTGTGTGTGTGTTTGTGAGTGTTTGCTGTGCAAGTGCCTGTGACAGCAGCTCTTGGCTTGCTGACTGGCTGGCTGTTTGCTGGCAACTGCCGCACGTTTCAATATTGACTTTTGAATGTTACGGTAGCGCGGATTTGTGGCAAGCAAGCACTTTAGTTAAGCACATATATATATATATGTATATCTGTCTGGCGCAACGAACTGTGGCTAAGCAGCTTGCTTACCTAATTAATTAATAGCCAAAGCTGAAAAGCTTTATTGTTTAGCGCATCAATCAAAGGCAGCGAAAAAATACAAACAAAACCCGTCTTGGCAAATTATTAAAAGGAAATAGTTGACATTCCTGTGTAAATATGCAATTGCAACGGTAACTGCAACTGCAACAGCAGCAGCAGCAGCAGCAGTAGCTGCAACCTGAATTGCAGCCAAGTTGTCGATGCTGGCTGATTGCCCCTATAAGGAGAACAGAACCCGTGCTTCGGGCTAAGCTAACTCTATTACAAGCAACGAGAACAAACAGCAAGCTACAATATACCAATATATATATAGGTATATATGTATATAGTATATCGGTATGTGTATTGTAGGACAAACAATTTCCGCTGCTGGCTGCTCCTGGGCATTGCCAAATGGCAGTAGTTATAAAAAATGCACAACCTTTTTTTTACGATTCAGCAGTTATCATTATTTTATTTTATTTTGTTGTTGTTTTTGTTGTTGCTGGCGAAGACAAGTCGGTCGGTCGTGTTTGTTGGCCAAATAAATTCTATAAGTAATAAGCCAAGAGATGCAACGAACTGCACTTGCCCCAACTGGCCGACCGTCGTGAACAGTTAGACGCTGCTTGGCGCTCAACTGGTTTGTGGCAAGTGCGGCAGCTTCCTTCTCCTCTGTCGGCTCTATGCTACCAGCCAGCGAATTCTTGGCCAAAAGGGTATTTCGTGCGATACGAACAACAACAACAACAAATGGCAAAAACCTGGGCTATGTTTTTTCCGCTCAATGCGCCGAGTCTGAGAGCCAGTTCGTGCAGCTTTGCTGCAAGTTGTTTGGTTGCAGCTAGATAAAAATGCAGTTAATAAAACTGTAAAAACTGGACGCATGCGCAGCACAACACACACACACACACACACATACACCCATAGAGTCGATCGTTGGCCTGGGCAAGTGCAACAACAACTGCAACTGCAACTGGAACTGCAACTGCAACTGCAACTGCGGCACATTGCAAGCTTTTGCGCCTTTTGCAACGCCATTTAATTGCCTGTTTGCATTTCACATGAGGCGCAATCCAACGAATTGGGGCGTGGCTCGCTGAGCTTTCCGCTTGCCCATACATAGATACATACATATCTATAACTTAGGCTGGGCAGCTGAGCAAGGGGGCGTGGTCAGACAAGAATCGCTCGTTGGCTCTGCTTTATGAAGATTTTAACATGACACAGCTGACTTGGCAGGTTAATACAATTAGGGTATATGGTTAATTGAATTTGGATTAAGAAGATGAACCGATTTGATTATGAAATGAGCCGGAAGTTATAGAAAGTTTTTTAGATACATAAATAAAAAAGAAAAACTTTTTTTTTATGTATATCTTATGTTGAATGAAACTATAGTTGAATGAGGTTTTAAGAATGAATCGATATGTAATTTTATTATTTATTATATTATATATAATAAATATAATATAATAAATATATATATTAATAATAAATATATATAATATATAATATTATATTATGTATAAGAATCTCCTAAAAATGAAATATTGATGAAAAGTTGTAAAATATTTGTAAAAAAAAAAAACAAGACTCAAAGCTCTATAGAAAATTGCTATATATACGATCGATTTTTTTTTTAATTTTATTTAACAAAGTTAGATATAATTAAAATTAAAATCCAACAGTTTTTAGTCTCTGTTCCCTAAAAGGGAAAAAGAGTCTATTGGGTTTGTGCAATGTCCGTCTTGCTGTCTGTCCGTCTGTTCTTCTGTCCGTCCGTCTGTCCGTCTGTCCGTCTGTCCGTATGCACGCAATATTTTTCAGCGCTATTAGAGCTAGTGACTTGAAATTTGGAACATATACTCCTATATGCTCCCGAATTATAAAGTGTAAAAATTTTACCGATCCGCCCACTAGGGGCGTGGCAAATCGAAAAACTCTTCCGCCCATAGGCCAGAAATCATACTAGATGATAAGCTAGAGAGTTGCAATTTGGAATGTATACGCGTGGTGACAACCCATGTTCAAAAAGCTATGGCAAATATATATATGCCCATTAAGGGCGTGGCAAATCGGGAAAAACGTATCTTCTACAACGTTATTTTTTTTAAGCACTGGCTACCAGGGCCTTTAGCAATATATCGAATATATTTTCCATCAATTCTTACATATTTCATATTTGATTTTTCTTAGAATTCTTTGACAATTCACATACATCTAGAAGCTCGCAATTGAAACCATTAAAACACATATATTTGCTTAGGTATTCGCTGTGAACCGGCATAAAACTGACCTTCGTTCATTAACGACAGTCGAGCGCATAACAAGACATAAACCTCAAAAAAAATGCCGCCATATTTGGCTAAGAAGTAAGAAAACCAGTTAGCTGCAGCAAGAGCAACAGCTGCGACTAACTAACTAACCAACCAGCTAGTAGTAAAATTAGCTTTTAGAATCTTTGTATTACTTTATTTTGTTGGTTTTCTGCTAGTGTTTTAATTCGTCAGCAATGGCAATAAAACATGGATTTCAATAAGTGAACGACTAGGAGATAGCCTGGACTGCAGCTGTAGGAGCTAAGGGAAACGAGAGAGGCGGCATTAGCCTACTGTGTCTGCTTTAGAAGAGTATTTGTGGTAACTTGTATAGCTCTAGCTCTGCAAAGTTTTCAGATGTGCTCAAATTTCAGCCATTAGCTCTTCGAATTAGCCAGGTCAAGGAATTCATACAAATGTAGTCAGATTTATAGGCAGAAGAGGCAGAGCAATAATAATATATTATAAATATTTGCAATCATTTCTTGCCCTCATTATACCCTTTTGGCTACTCCACAATTTATTCAGAGTATTCACAAAAAGCAGGAGAGAAGAAAATAAAACAAAAGACGATTCCACAAAAACATGCTGAATTAATTTCGCATTAGAACACGCGCATGCAACGCGGCCAAAACGCAGCCAAATGGCAATCCGGTAACCGAGCTGAGACGCGGGTCGACTTCTAGTTTTTGACTTAGTCAAGCTGCATATCAAAATGAAGCAAAAAACATACAAAACTTGTTTGGCAAACACAGCTAGAGAAATAAAACAACTGTAAAAGATTTTAGCCAAATTACAAACTATTTAAAATATGTTTCCTAAAATATCTTGATGGAGCTCTCCATGCAGAGGCGTGTTTCTATGCAAATGATAAGTTGTCTGTTCTATTGCTTGGCAACTGGACTCGAGCTAAGAGTTTTTCAGGGAAGTTGGCAATGAGCTTGCCTAATACTCGTGCAAAGTCTATAGCAATAGAAATATGTTGTGCTTCAACTTGTCTCTATAGTTGAACTGCATCATTTATTTTATTTATTTATTTATTATTATTCAACAGCATAACTTGTTGTTTTTAGCAATAAAAGAATGTATCTCTTTATACATAACTCAAGCTTTATTTTTAGCATAGGTAAACAGCAATACAGCTGTCAAACTTTAGGTTTCTAGCTATAAAACTCTATATATTAGCCACAAACCCAATGGATGTAGCTATACAAGTGCTTTGCTTGAATGTAATATATATATGTAGTAAGAAGTATATGATATGTATAGCTTCATAGAGTAAGTAGAAAGCTCTAAGAGAGAGTGAGAGAGAGAGAGAGAGAGAGAGAGAGAGAGAGAGAGAGAGAGAGAGAGAGAGAGAGTGAGGCAGATAGAGAGAATATGAAGTCAGCTATAGATACTCAACTCAACACTTTCAGGAGCGCTTTAACTAAAAAAGTAGCTAGAAAAGCTTGAGAAAACAAGTAAGAAAGCTCTGTGGGCTTTTTTTTTTTTTTTTTTTTTTAAAAAAAAAAAAAAAAAAAAAAAAAAAAAAAAAAAAAAAATTTTTTTTTTTTTTTTTTTTTTTTTTTTTTTTTTTTTTTTTTTTTTTTTTTTTTTTTTTTTTTTTTTTTTTTTTAAAAATCGGTCCGAATTTTTTTCAATTTTCAATTTATTTTTATAAATTTTCAATAAATTTAATTCACAATTTAATATCAATTTAAATATATAAAAACATTTAATATATATATATATTTAAATATATAATTTATGCCCATAATTCATATCACAATCTTCACATATCTATTCGCATGCCTAATCCACAATATTTTTCACTCTACTGTACTCTTTTATTGCCAGTACTCTACTGCAGAGCTACACCTCCCCCCTCCACTTCACAGTGCACAGTTGAAGAGTCGTAAAACACTTTTGGCCCAAAAACAAAAAGTGTGAAGAAAAAATTTGCTTGGCTGTAAATGGGAAACAAAGCGGCGCATTACAGCACTTTAGCGTCGCTGCTGCTGCTGCTCGTTGTTGTTGTAAATTATTATTATTTATTTTTGTTGTTATTGTTTTTAGTATTATTTTTATTTATTATTTAGTTTTCAGTTTGGATTTTGTGCTAACGTAGCTGGCGCTTGCGTAGACCTTCGCCGGGGGCTGTCTTCCCGTCAACGTTGGCGCCAGCCGCTGCAACATTGTAAGCCAACTGCGCGGCCCCCCGCCCCTTGGCCACAAAGGCCCCTAGCCCTGCAGCAGCTGCGTCAACAAATTTTGAAGTTGCGTTTTTTATTTGCTTCAATTTTTTCTTAGTTTTTACGGCATTTTGTTTAAACAAATCAGCAGAAATTCAATTTTTTATACCCTGAGCCTGGAAATGGGAAAGGGGTAAAATGGTTTTGTTAAAAGTATGAAAGGGGAGGGGGGGGGGACCAAAAATATATTTTTTTTGGGGGGGGGGGGAAAAAAGGGGGGGGGGGGGGGGGCGGGGGGGGGGGGGGGGGGGGGAAAAAAAAAGGGAGGGTGTTTTTTTTGTGTGTGGGGTGTGTGGGGGGGGGGGGGTGTGTGTTTGTTTTTATTTGTTTTTGTGTTTGTGGTATAGAAAGGTGGGGGTATAATATTTTTTATTTATTTTTTGTTTTTGCTTTTTTTTTTTTTTTTTTTTTATTTTATTTTTTTTTTTTTTGTGTTGTGGGGCCCCCCCGCCCCAAAAAAATATATTTTTAAGAGAGTGGTGTTTGGTTTTTATATATTATATAATAATTTAATAAAATTTTTAAGAATATATTTTTGGGGGGGGGGGGGGAGGGGGGGGGGAGAAGGCGAAAAAATATGGGGGGGGTATTTGTGTTTGTGTGTGGGGGTGGTGTTTTTTTTATTATTATTTTTTTTTTTTTTTTGTTTTTGTGGGGGGGGGGGGGGGGGGGGTGTGTTGGGTGTGTTTTTTTTATTTTTTTTTTTTTTTTACTACATTTCAGTTGATTTTCAATTTTTTTTGTGTGCGTTTTGGGCCAAGTTTGTTGGCGCTTGTAAGCGATTTTTAACGTGGCACCAAAAAGAATTATTTACATGAATGCGAAAAGTGAGAAATGAAAAAAAAAATTATTACTTTTGATTTTGTTTTCAGTTTCTTTTTTTTTCCTCTTCAATTGTTCTAATTAATATTTACGGAAATTTTTATTCAGCATTTTTTATTTTTGTGTTCAATAAAATTTAAAAAAAAAAGAATTTATTGATCATTTTTTAATATTTAAAAAAAAAAAAAAAAAAAAAAAAAAAAAACAACATTTTTTGTTGGCTTTAAATGTTCACATTTAATTAATATTTATTTATATTATTTTTAATTTTTTTTTTCATTTTTAATAGTTTTTTATTTTTCTATTTTTTTTATTTTATATTTATTTTGGAGTGTTTTATTTACTATTTATTACTTATCACATTTAATTAGTTTATTTTTATTATTTTTAATTTTTTTTATATTTTCTTTTTAGTTTTAATTCTTTCAGGGAGTCAACATGCCTGGCATATGTAATGCCAATAAAAAGTTTCATTATTTTTATACACAAAACCCATGGATAATGAGAACTCTGACCACAATGATTTGGCTTATTACAAATAGATTTATATCAGTCTAGGAATTTTGCATGGTTTACGCATATTAAATAATAATAAATGATCATTGTCAATATATTATTTAATATATATTTATTTTTACTACAAAAATCAAAAAATTATTTTTAATATATTTAAAGTAAGAAAGACTTAAATTTACATTAAAAAACGCGGCTATTTTTGTTGTTGTTGTTTATCATATGTAAATATGCCTACACCTTCGCCTCAATTCATTGTTGTTGTTGTTGTGGCTCAGCTCACATGTAAATGTACAACGTGGTTGTTGTTGTTGGCACTTTGAAGGTTAAAAACGAATGCGAAAAGCATGAAAACAACAACAACAAATACAAGTTTACGCCGTTTAGTTGATTGCCAAATTAGTGGGTCGAAGACAACAGATCCACTAGACCCACTGATATAACCAGCACAAATGAAAGCAACAACAGCAACAGCAACAACAACACTAACAACACTAACGACAACAACAACAACTGTGACAACAACAACAATCACGTCCGTTTTTGCCCGTCGGCTATTTAGCATAAAATGTGTGTCAGCAAGGTAAAGGGCGTTCGTCGTAGCGTAGCAACTCTTCGAGTGCCCCACCTCCTGCTAGCTGCTTCCACATATCGAGATATATACAGCTATATATATATGCCATATACATACAGTCAGCAGTTGTTCGCGTTGTAAGCATTTGAATACCTAATAGGCAAAGGCAGGCACATTTTACAGTTTTGTTGTGTGTTTGACGCATGTGAAATGGATTTTTTTTCTCAATTTGTTTTTTTTTTTTTGTATTTTACAAGAAATTCAGCCTTGAGAAAAAAAAATTTGCTGCTAATTTGTTGTTGTTACAGGCGCATTAATTACGCTTACTAAAAGTCAAGAAACTTTTTTTGTTATACGATTTTATTATTCATTTCATTTTACGTTTGTTTGGAATTTGTTTGCTGAGCTTAGGCCGGGCAAAATGTATTAAGCGTTGGGCTAGGTTAGGGTTTTAGTATGAGGTTTTGTTAATTTTATTTATTTTTTTTTAATGAATAATAAATACTTGAAATACTGTTTAAAGATATGAAATAAGTTATTAATAAATTCTGCAAAATCTGAGCTATGAAATATATGAAAAATATGAAATATTTAATTAATAATTTCGAAAAATATGAAACATATAATTAATAATTTTAGTTAGGTAAAGGGAGTAAACAAAAAATTGTAACTTTAGTTTACCTATAATAAAAAATTATAATAATAATTTATGTTATACAATTTATAAGCGAACTTTATATTTTTTTAAAAATTATTTAACAGTTAGAATTCATTTTAAATTAAAGCTAACTAAAAGCTAAAGCACTGGCTACTGAGGCCTTTGGCTTGAGGTTTTACATTTATTTTTATATGAGGTTATAGGTGTTGGATTTTTTGAGGAACTTAATTATTTTAGGAGTTGGGTCTGTTGGGTCTGTGAGGATAGGTATTGGGCATACGTTTTTTAAGATTTGGGTTGCGGAACCGTCTTTGAGGATGTGTATAATATTTGGTTAAGTTTATGTTTATCTCTGAAAATTATTCGGATTCATATTCAATTGATAAAAAATTCTCAACACATATTAGTTAATAGGGATAACAGATAGAGTTTTCAACTTATTAATTCAATTTTCCAATTTTTCCATAAAATGCTATCAATAGATTAGGTTTTATATAAAAATACATTGTCTAATTGCTATAATAATTCATAGATTCATGTTGTTGTTCCCATTGCAATAGGGTATTTTATAGTCGTGCTGTTGTTAGATGCAAATCAACAGGGCATCTTCTAATCCTGTCTACAACACACGCTCACATGGCTTTCTTATCAGTTCAATTTTCACACAAATCTCAAGAAAAACATAGCTAATAAAGCCAACTTTCTAGCTTTGCCCTTGCCTTGCCGCACGTTGCCTTGGCTACGCGCAGCACCAGCTTCGACTTCTGCTGCTTCCTTCGCTTCTGCATCTGCCAGTTGAATTTGTATTGGCGGTTGCACGCATTGCGTTACTTTGATGCGCTCGCAGCTTGCAGATTGGCCACATTTTCACGCTGTTGGCACAAGTTGCAGTGTTGCATAGCTTGTAAGCTGGCTAACCAAAGCGCAGCAATTTTGGCTTGAGTGAGTGACTCACACACACAGACACATGTACATACATATATGCATTTGTGTAGTCTGGCATGACTCAATTAATTTAGATACGAAAGTGTCCAGACGCATGCAAACACGCCCAGTCTGTGGCATATCACAAAAGGCAGCGCTAAGTTGACAACGTCGAGGATTATGCAAAGTTGTCGCGGAATGTCTGAGCGCATCCACACACACACACACACACACTCACACACATATAGAAATTTATATATAGTGTGTGATTCATGGGCGTGAAAGATTTATTTGCGCCAGCGGAGGGCACATAAAGTAATATTCAAATATTTATCTGATTTCTTGACCACACACAACAGCAGCCGTCGCATTTAATTGGCCAGCGCAAAAAGCATTAACAACAAACGAATCAAATAAATGTGCGCACATAAAACAAAATAAATAATAATAATAATGCAGCAGCAAAACGAAAAAAATGAATATGGAATGAACTGAAATAAACAAAATAATAATTTGATGACGGCACTTCCGGCGCAATTAACAAGCAAATGTTTCGGAATGGTATCTGAGAGTCTTCTACTACTCCATGCAGTTGTAGATATGTGCATATATGTTTATAGATGTGCTGCAGATGCACGTGCTTTACAAGACTTGCTTTGCAATGCTCGTTCACGAAGTGAAGAGAGCATATTTTATATATGCTATGGTATTATTAGTAGTAAGTAATAGAAAGACTAGTAGGACTCGAAAAAAGTTGTAATAGAAATTGGAGTAGTAAGAGTATCAGAAGTAGTGATAGCAGGTAGAGAGGAGTAACACTAGTAATGGAGGCAGTACTAGTAATAGTAGTAGTAGTGGTAGTAGTTGTAGTAGTAGTAGTAGTAGTAGGAGTAGTAGTAGTAGTAGTAGTAGTAGTGGTATTTGTAGTAGTAGTTGTTGTAGTAGTAGTAGTAGCATTAGGAGTAATAGTAGTAGGAGTAATAGTAGGAGTAATAGTAGTAGTAGTAGTTGTAGTAGTAGTAGTAGCATTAGGAGTAATAGTAGTAGGAGTAATAGTAGGAGTAATAGTAGTAGGAGTAATAGTAGGAGTAATAGTAGTAGTAGTAGTAGGAGCAATAGAAGGAGGAATAGTAGTAGTAATAGTTGTAGTAGTAGGAGTAGTAGTAGGAATAGTAGTAGGAGCAGTAGTAGGAGTAATAGTAGGAGTAATATTAGTAGTAATAGTTGTAGTAGGAGTAGTAGTAGGAGTAGTAGTAGGAGCAGTAGTAGGAGTAATAGTAGGAGTAATATTAGTAGTAATAGTTGTAGTAGGAGTAGTAGTAGGAGTAATAGTAGGAGCAGTAGTAGGAGTAATAGTAGGAGTAATAGTAGTAGTAATAGTTGTAGTACGAGTAGTAGTAGGAGTAGTAGTAGTAGGAGTAGTAGTAGGAGTAGTGGTAGGAGTAGTAGTAGAAGTAGTAGTAGTAGGAGTAGTAGTAGGAGTAGTAGTAGTAGTGGTATTTGTAGTAGTAGTTGTTGTAGTAGTAGTAGTTGTTGTTGTAGTAGTAGTAGTAATTGTAGTAGTAGTAGGGTAGCAAAATGAATAATGCGAACAGAACGTAGTAACTATCGTAATAGTACTGATAGTAGCATTCAAAGCACTCGTAGTAGTCCGTTCCAATAATAATAGCAGTAATAATAGGATTAGTAAACTTAGTAGCAATAGTAGCAAGAGCAGTAACAGTTATAGTAGCAGTAGTAGTAGTAATCGTAATAGTAGTAAGTGAAGTATGAGTAATAGTTGCAGGTGTATTAATAAAAGTATCAGGCATGCTGTAGTAGGCCGAGTATGTGGGAATAGGAGTGTTAGAAGTCATTTCAATAGTAGTAGCCATAGTAGGAGCAGTCAGTCAGCAGTCAGTAATAGTAGAGATAATAGTAATATTCGTAGTAATAGTAACAAGAGCAGTAGCTCTTATAGTAACAATAATAAACGTAATAGCATTAGGCGTAGTATGAGTAATAGTTGTTGGCGTATTGGGAGCAGTAACAATCATTGTAATAGTAGTAGGTGGAGTAGTAGCAGTTATACTAATAGTAGACAGAGTAGTAGTAAATTCAACGCTCAATTTCAAATGATCTCAATCGAATTATCAATAATATATTGAAATTGATTTCATTGCCCAACTTGAGCGCGCATCGTGCAGTCAGTGCTGCTCGACTGCAATGTGTTTACTTAAATTTGATTTTTTTCATATTTGACTTTTTGCATAATTTGCAGCGACTGGGCAAACGCGAATGACAAATGCAGCCAAGTGGCTAGAAAGTTGGGGGCCAGCACACTTCACACTTAATAAGACATAATTTGCGAATGTTTATGGGAGGCAGCTTTGGCCGATTCTCTTTGGCCGGCCAGTTGCGTGGGCTCCAGTGCAGAGCAGCAATTAAATGGCCAACATGTTATGCATTTGACGAGAATGCGATTATTTAAAGAAACAAGCTGAGAGTGTGTGAGAGTGGGTAGAGGGAGGGAGACGGAGAGGGAGAGAGTGCAAGCATGAGACTGGCGGCAGGCAGACGTGCGGCCTATTGGGCAACTTGCAACGGCAACGGCAACGGCAACGCCTTCGCTTTCTGCACTCGTTCTGTCAAGCGAAATATTGCAGTTGCAGCGACGATGCAGGCGTTTGCCAAGTTTCAGGCACTTAGTCGCCTAGTTGGGACAACTTAATTTAGTTGTTGTTGCTGTTGCTGTTTGGCTGATGTATTTAATTTGTAATTGGTGCCGACGAGCAGTGCGAATTCTATTTGTTTGTGCAGCGACTATTTGACCAGGTTACGCGGCGTATGCGCAATGCACATATTAATCATACGCAGCGTGTAATAGCTGCACTTACACTCTGACTCCCTCTCTCAATCTCTCTCTCTCTCTCTCTCTCTCTCTCTTCTCTTTGCTGACTAATTAAAATAAATTATTAGCACATCATTCGCATTCATGTTTAACAACAATTGACGCACAACTCACACAATTGACAGCTGGCATAATTGACAGAATTAACAGCTGCATTGCATTTGGAGTGCTTTCATCTTACACATAGCGCTCCAATTGCAAATTGGCATCTATTTAGCTGTCGCACTCATGCTTATGCTGCCGCTCTCTCGAGCTAATAATGCGGAAAGCGCTGTCACAGCGTCTGTCACACAACTGTCATTGAGGATAATGAAGCTGGCCAGCGGCTTGGGTTTTGCATTTGACAAATTACCCAAATGCCTTGAGATGACTCTATGCCAACTTACAAGCTACAAACTATTACACAAATAGCAGCACAACCTGACACAAATCAAACAAATTGCTGAGTATGCAATGGGCGAGCCAACAAAGAGATGAGATACTCTGCATAGACAGGTGGAGTGATGGAAAAATTAACTAAAGTCTTTCTTATTACGATTCAGAATGTTTTGAATTAAGAGCTTTCGAAATGTAAGAGCTCCAGAGAGCAAGAGCTCTAGAGAGCAAGAGCTCTTAGGCATAGACTATATTTGATATGAAGCAATATGAGTCAACTTATTTAATGATTTCAAAAGACATTAATTAGTTATAGCTTTTAACAAAACTCTTTCATATAAAGCAGAATTCTTAACTTAATCAAACAGCTTTTATGGAACTCTAAATTTGATTTATTATAAATAAATTTAAATTATTATAAATAAAAATTATTATAAATTTGATATATTATAAATAAATTTATTTTCACACTTTCAGCTACTCAATTGATTCCTCTCTTCAAGCAACTCATGCTCTCACATTATATAGGGTATGCTCTTAAGGCAAGCTTTCTGCGTGTTATAGATAGCCCAAAAGTTGTATTTTTTATTTTTAGAGCAACGACAATATTTTGCCGACTTTTCAACTGTCAGCGAAATTGGGTCAAATTAATAACCACAAAAAATGCGTGTACGAAATGTGCACAAGTAATGCGAAAGCACGCATAAAAATAAATACAAAACGACAGATATATACACACACACACAACATACAAGAGTGAAAATTAAAAACTAAATTAAATACTGGCCAAAAGGCAAAAAGTTGTCTACAAATTTACAAAGAGAAGAAGAAGAAAAGCCAAAAACTAAAAGCTGACACTTTCAATTTCAATTTACAGATAGTTGAGCTGTATGTGTGTGTGTGTTTGTGTGTGTGTGTGCGTGTAGCTGCCATTTGCCCGCATTGTCAGTAAAATTGTTTGAAGGTGGCAAGAGATGCGACAGGTGCAAAAGTTGGCGACAATTTTTAATGAGCTGCAAAAAGGCAGCGATCAAAACATCTTTGCATATAAGAATATTACATATAAGAATTCTACTAGAAATATATATATATATATAATTATATATGTATAGGTACGTATGTATGGATCTATGCTTGGAATAGAACACGAAAACAACAGATAATCAAAGTCATTTAAATTAATTAAGTAGCCAAACTAGCTGACTGTCAAAATTGTGATGACAAATTGCAATTTTTCATATAATTTTCAGGGCTGCATAGATATAGAAAAAATCCTGAGATAAAAGAGGAAAAAAAACTTTGGTTCAATAAAGCTTGAATTCTATAAGAAAATATTTTCAAAATAAATTATATATTTTTTTTTATCATTTCTAAAGTTTTAGTGAAGATCATCTCATCTATAACTTAAGTCAAATCTGAAATAGTGCGTATTATTTTTGAGTTTATTTGTAGAAAATTTACACCACGAAGCTGAACCAAGTGAACTGAAACTTTGGGCGGAAGTTCAGTATAACGATAAACCAATCTAGTATAGTTAAGAGATGTATAAATTATTGTAGATTAATTGCCTGATATCAAAATCATAATCATAATAAAATTTCTTTTCCTGACTGAACAAGATTCAAATGAAAAGTCGTGTATGCCACTAATCTATACTTTTAATCTTGCATCACAATTGGAACCGCTTCAAATTTAATATAAAGCTTGCCCTTCAGCAAGCCTTTCTACTATAAACCATGACCATATATACATATGTACATATGCAATTTTATACTCTATATGAGTCATAAAGCTTGGCAGCCCCATAAATTATATCACAAATCACAATGAAATGAGAAAAAGTTAATTTGAAACAACGTCAAAAATATATGTATTTGAAAATAATTGCTAGTCCAATTTGGTGGATTAAATGCCACTTGGTTAACGCCGGTTTTAGATATAGTCATTAAAAGTCACACAGAAATTAAAAAAATATATAAAAAGCTAACTAAATTGAAATGCATAAGTAGAATAAATAATAATAATATTGCTATTGTTGTTGTTGCTCATTATTGCTTCCTTTTCAGCCCAAAGTAACGTAATATATAAAAAATATACAATTTAAATAAACAAAACATAAAAATAAAATAAATAAACAAGCAAAGTAACGTATCATAGCGGCAGCGGCGCAGCAGCAGTGACAGCGGCAGCAAAGGCAACAAAAGCAGCAAACAAAACGCAAAAGCAAAAGCAAAAGAAAAAATTTCAAGGTCAGCGCCGAAACGTGCATGCAAAAATTAAGCGCACCGAAAAAAAAGAGCGAATAAAAAAGTAAGCAGAATGGAAAAAAAAGTAAGAAAAAAACAAAGACACACTCACAAACTGACAGACAGTCGAAGAGAGTCGAGCCAAGAAAAGAGCAAAGCAAAAATCAAAATTGTTCACTTTGTGCAAGCTTCGACTGCAGCACACCCTATGCTAATGGACAGTGTGTGTAAGGGTCAGAGCGAGATGACGCTAGTGCCAATTAACAGTAAAAACTGGTTAGGTTAAGACGCAATCAAAAAGGTACTAAAGTGTATTTCTTGCATATGTCAAAGCAGACATGGGACTACATGTGTCTGGTCATCATACAGGGTATTTTCAAGTCTAACACAAACAATATTTATGGGTCAGCTCTAAATTTCTTTAGCTGCAAATTGCCTCTGTGCAAGTATGTACATATGTACATATGTATGTATGTGTGTACACATGTTTATAGTATTTTATTGATACATAGTACATAGATACATATAGAGAACTTTACTATTATAAACATATGTACATGCATATGAGCATACATACATGTATGTATGTACATACTTAACATAAGTGTGTGTATGTATGTATGTACATATATATATTGGACTTTCCGGTCATTCATTCATGCTTATTCATATCTAACGCGTTTTAGTAATCAGCGCTACTTGATAAGAAAGTGCAAAAGTGGGTTGAACTGTGAAGTATAGATTACATCATGTTTATTTTACAGTTAATGAATGTGTAGAAATAAATTGCTCGATTTTGCAAATGAACGCCATCAGCAACGGCAACGGCAGCAGCAGCAATTTACATACAACTGTACAACTGTATTTGCTGCAGCCCATCTAAAACCAATTCATCTCAGCATAAACACTTTAGCAAAGCATAACACATAAAGTAAAGCAAGAGATGAGTACAGAGCGAGACAGAGACAGGTAGAGAGAAGAGAGTAGATCCACATCAGATCCATTCCGAAGCGGGGCAGTAACTGTGCAGGCAGGCAAAAGCAGACTCCAGTCACACTTGTCCTTGAATGCTAAGCGAAGCAAAAGAAGATCACCAAAATCGCCAAATGAACAGCCGAAGCGATGGCAGCGACGCCAACGCTGCCAAGTGCAGTCAACGCCAACGTCAACGTCAACGTTTACGCCAGCTGCGACGCCATTAGACGAAGCGACGGCTTTGCTGTTGTTGTGTTGCCTTTGGGCTTGGCTGCCGCTGCTGCCGTCGCTGTCGCTGCTCAGCAGCAAACAACTGTCGTTGTTGCTGTTGTTGTGTCTCAGCATAAATTCGCAAAGTATGCGAAATTTATTAGGGTCTGCTCGCATGGGCAGCTGTTGTTGTTGCTGCTGTCGTGTTTCTTCTAATTTAAAGTTCACACACATGCACAAAACAGGCTATGTGTGTGTGTGTAACTGAATACACTTAAAAAAACCCGAAATAGCCAAACAACAACATGTGTGTGTGTGTGTTTGTACATGGGCCACTAACAACTACATCAAAATGTTTATATTAATTTTTTGCTGTTAAATTTTATTATTGGCCATTGTTGTTGTTGCTCCTACAGCTTGCTGCTGTTCGTTTCTATATTTGTTGTGCTCTTTTAATTTTTTATTGATGTGTATTTGTTGAATTTTTACCAAAGCCAAACCAATACAAATGCACATTTTATTGCTTCGCTTCATACGCGCTCTAGCGCTCTCTCACTCTCTTTCTGTTCCTTAGTTGCTCATCCACAGTAGATTCGCTATCGCTCTGTGCGCTTGTGTGTGTGCGTGTGTGTAACTTTTTTGGCAGCTTTTTATGTACGCGTGTGTGTGTGTGTGGCGATTAATGATGTGGATTAAACAAATGGAAGCGCGCGTGTTTCGCTAAATGTAAACGTTAAAAATTGTCTTCAAAACTTTTTATTTTTTATTTTGTAATTAAACAATTGATAAGCAAACGGTAAAGTGATTTTTCATAACGGCATTTTTGGTATATTTGTTATCTGTTTCAGAGCACCTTTCAAATACGCAAACACTTAAGCTCAAGTGTCTGAAACTCAAAAATTGACAAGCATATCATTATTATTATTATTATTTTTTGTATCGATTAGTAATTCGGAATTCCCATTAGTTTAATTTATTTTTATGCGAGATATTTTTGCAAAATACTAATGTTGTAAGAGACGTTTTAGCTTTAGTTTTTTTTTTAACATTAATGAAATGACCTTATGTAATAAACCCTTACGTAGGATCTATTGGTATAAGATAGAGAAGGGAAAAGAAAAGAAGAGTTAGAAAACGCTTACATTAGAAGAAATATCTTATATACAATGACTAGTTTCTAAGATCTCTTGATCTATTGGTATAAGATAGAGAAGGGAAAGGAAAAGACGAGTTAGAAAACGCTTACATTAGAAGAAATATCTTATATACAATGACTAGTTTCTAAGATCTCTTGATATGGATAATTTATGAAATCGAATTACGATGTGTATACCTATCTTAACTGTACCCTTAATATGTTACGCAATGAACCGAGCCCCTTTATAATATTTTGCAACATGATAAAAATCATGTTAACCCTGATATAAGACATTTTAATGTATTTCGCACGAATAGGCAGTTTAGTTTTATATTTCTATTTATTTTTTTTTCTTATTTAATTTACCTGGCATTACATAAGCCATACCTGAGCTGGCTAACACCTCAAAGCTGCCCCTCGGAGCTAAGCCTCAGCTAGTTAAATGTTGCAGGCCATTAGAAGCGAGTGGAAAACCTACTTCAGAAACATGTTTTAACCTTTTTCGTGGCGTGCAAAACTTCAACTTAAAAACTCAAATTGGTCAAGCGGCGCAGCTTACAAGTTCCCAAAAAAAATTATATATATATATAGAAACACACACACACACACGCACACACTTGACAACAAGAACAAGGCAAAAGGGTAAAAACGAGGCACGCCAAAAATTTGCAAAAATGGCAACAAAAAAAAAAAAACAAAAGGCAAAAAAAAAACGAAATAAAGCGAATTTGACGCGTCGCAGCCCGTGGCCAAAAAGAGCGCTGCCAACGTCGCTGCCAGCTGCGCAGCCAGCGTCATCGGCGACTGTCAAACCTTTGAGCGGCGATGGCGACTTAGACGTGACTTACAAACTAAACGCGCGCAGCTCAAGGTTAAAAGCAGTTTATTTGTTGTAAGCCACTAGCCTTATGGCCAACAGCTAAACAGGCAGCAGGCGATGGCCAACAAAACAGCAAAAAAAGAAGTAAAAAAAATAAACGAAACTGAAAATGCCAAAACGAAGAAAGAGAATCTCAAGCTGATGTCTGGCTTTAGAATGCCCTGGAGTCATTGTAAATCGGTTATATTAGTTGTAGTAGTAGAAGGTTATGTTATATTTGATATATTATATGATATGCTTGATAGAGATATATGCTTGATCGGAAATAGAAATAGATTCTTCAACTATAATTATAAGACTTTCTTTCCTTTGCAGATAAATATACGATTTTGCGTAAGAGTTTTTTTTCGATAAATATCGGAATATACTATATAGATAGAAGATGGATAATGTATCGATAATCGATACTCAAATTTGATTATAAGATTTATTTAGAGGTTATAAGATTTATAATCATCCTGTTTCGCATATATGTATATATCTAAATTGCTTTTTGATCTGCTCTTTACAACTTGTTTGTCATCACAAATTTTGCGCATATCTGCGCATATGTTTGACGAATTTCTATAGACCCCGGCGGGAATACCAGTGAAATGTATCGTAATCTGTCTATTTATCTATTTAATTATTTAACTATTTATCTAACTACTTATCTATCTATCAATATATCAGTCTCTATATTTATCTATCTATCTATCTATCTGTCTATCTATCTATCTATCTATCTATCTATCTATCTATCTATCTATCTATCTATCTATCTATCTATCTATCTATCTATCTATCTATCTATCTTTCTATCTATCTATCTATCTATCTATCTATCTATCTGTCTATCTATCTATCTGTCTATCTATCTATCTATCTATCTATCTATCTATCTATCTGTCTATCTATCTATCTATCTATCTATCTATCTATCTATCTATCTATCTATCTATCTATCTATCTATCTATCTATCTATCTATCTATCTATCTATCTATCTATCTATCTATCTATCTATCTATCTATCTATCTATCTGTCTATCTATCTATCTATCTATCTATCTATCTATCTATCTATCTATCTATCTATCTATCTGACTATCTATCTATCTGTCTATCTATCTATCTCTATCCACCTATTTTTTCATCTATATCTATAATCTACAACTTTATTCCATATAATCTATTATTTTATTTATATGTTTCTATACAGCTGTATCTATGACTAGCATTTAGAGTGCTGGATGATTTCATTTGATTTCATATCTGATATCTTGGACAAGCTTATCTTTCATTCTCATCTATTCTTTTCTCCTTCTAATATTGCAACTGCAAATATGAATACGTTCTCTGACCAATGCAAATCCTACAATTACCTCCGCCGTTAATCACAGGGTATCTGCCCCTTCAAACACTTTTACTTATTGTTATGCCATTTGCTGTTTTCGTTGTTATTGTTTTCGCTTTTGTTTCGTTGGAGGACTTTGTCGGGGCGAAGCCTGTGCCAGTTATTCATGCTCTTTTTTATTGCGCGTTTTTTTTGTTTTTTTGTGGGCGTGTCTGAAATGCTAACAAAAAGCGCAGTTAGAAGCTGCCACCGAGGCGATCTTCGCTGCGCATATTGCCCCCAATTGTAGCCCATTGTTGCAAAATAACGTAATAATAATAATAGCAACAGCAACAGTTGCTGTTGCTGTGTGATATTGATGGCCAATCGGCTTTTGTGTCTGCGATAAAATGGCTTTCAATTAATTAGCGGGCGATATCGAAAATGTGTGCTAAAAGAAAAATCGTGTTGGCTTAACAAACAAATGATTCAACTTTAACCTGACCCCGGGTGTCTGTCACAGCAGCAGCAACAGCAGCAGCAGCAGCAGCAATCGAGCCAGCTGCAGGATGACATCACTTGCTATTTTTTCAGCTCTAGCGCATTGCCATTTGCTTAAACTAACAAAAACAAATAGGCATGCGCATATTGTTAAATGTTATAAATTACATTTGGCGCACAATTGACCAAAAATGTACATTTGCATTGATTAGAAAACGAAGTAAGTGTTGCTGCTGTTGCTGTTGTTGCTGTTGTTGCCACCCACAAGAGCAATTGGCACGCATGCGCCCACGCCGGCTTAGCCAAAGCTGTCAAAATATCTGTTACAAAAAAACAATGACAACACACAATTGCAACAACTATATTAAGCATCTGCATCAGGTGTTGTAGGTGCAACAATTCAAATTATTCAATTAGCATTGCGTATACTTAACATTTTGCTCACTAATTCATCTATTTTTGCCATTGATGACGTCGCCCAGCTGAGCCCCAGTTAGAGCCAATTTGTCCTTGACTAAATTGGAATTGATTTGGCAACCGCTTCGAGCAGCTGGGCGCGGGCAGACGACTTTCAGAGCTCAGCTCTAACCCCACCCAAGTTGGAGCTGCAACAGCTACACATTTTATGCGCTCAATTGATATCCAGCTGGGCGCTACAAACTAGATGCGGGCCAGCCAAGTTGGCCAATGCAACTACTATAATTGACCAGCATGGCGAACTGTACTTGAAAGCTTGTTTTCAGGTGGGCGTTGATTAAAATGTGAATTAGTGAAAATTAAATTTATAATTCATATTATTTAGTTACGAGAGTGTTAGTATTAGAAAAGTAGTAAAAGGTGGAGAAGCGTGCTTTGAAATGCAGCTGGAAAAATCTAGAAGATCTAGACAATTTGAGTTCACTGACACTGTATTTATAATAGCTATATAGCTATATTCTATAGTCAAGTTAATCATGGTCAAGATCACTTGGCTATAAATGAGTTAGTAAACAAAAATACGTAGATTGTTGTCTATGCCTGAATCTCTGAATCAATTCTATCTAGATATGAATTCGGAACTTAGATAATGCTTGGTAGATATTAATTAAATACATATCCAATCAGTTAATAAACATTTTCTATTTGCCTGCATATCAGTGAAAACCTTCGAAATTTTATTTTATAAAAAAAATATATTTTTACAAACAAGGAAAACTTTTCTAAGAATTGAGTTTTATACGCGTTCACTACAGATACAAAGAGTATATTTTGTATATATAACAGTATAAGAGCATATAAGAGTATATATAAATGTTTTCTTCATTTACATAGTGCCTCTGTAGATATATTTTTGCTTCTAAAATATACAATACAATAATTTCGGGTATACGACCCTTATAAATCACATATCAAGCTCATATAGGCTCTTTTCTATAGCTCAAAAGTTAAAGCGTAAAAGTGTGTTAAGTAAATTAGTTGACCTTATTTATAGATTAATCAGAAATCAGAAATCGGAGGCGTGGACAATTTTCAAACCCTACTTTTGGCGATGTCTATGTATAGACATATAAAGAATCTATAGATGTAGGCAGAGTAAAATGAAAAATAATTGAATAAATCTAAATATCTTAAATTTGCTATTTTTGAATATATTTATAATATATTCAAAATATAATTTTTTATTTATTTATTTATTTATTTATTTATTTTATTTATTTATTGTTAGTTAACTTTTATATTTATATATTGTATCTGTAATATATATTTATTAATTCATTTTAAAGGAATTTCAATCTTAATATGAAAATGATTTTAAATTCATTGAAATGAATTTCGATGCGAAAAATTAGCGCTCGCCTTAGCTATGCTTTAAGAAGGAATGTATCTAAGTATCATTGTATCTTTGTATCTTAGCAGCCATGTATCTTTTACATGCTATACGCAATATGTATCTTCAATGTATCACTTATGAATCTTTGCAATAAAAATTCAATTTATTTTTCATTTATAAATATTATTATAATACATTTAGTATTTTAGAGTAGAGTTTTAGTAGATTAATAAATAAATAAAATTGTATATCTGCATTTTATGATAAGTAAATAAATTGGCATATCTATTAAGGACACAATTTACAATCTAATATAGAAAACAAATGTTATATACAATATATAAATATTATTTATATATATGTAGATTTTCCTCTATACTTAATATAGACGATTGACATAATTTCAGATTAAATTAATAACTAAATTGGTCGTTTACACATTTTTAGTTTACATTTCGTAAAAATTTCTGTAATTTTGCTCAATTTATAAAATATATTTTTATATATATTTAACTAGCATAACACATGTATAAAAAATAAATATTAAATTAAATAATTTAAGTACCAACACGCACCTGGTCATTTCCGCAATAAAACGCTGTCGAATGAATTGTTTTTATTTTTTTTTTATAACATTTGCAACGCTTTGGCTTCGCTCGAGATACAAAACAAAACGAAAAGTATCTGACTTTTTGAGTTTCAAATCTCTTGTAATTGATTGTTGTGTTTATTAATTTGCTCGGCTGCAGTTTGTAACGGTTTTAACAGTTTCTAAAAGTTTTTTTTTGCACCAATCAATTAGTTGAATTGTATCTTTTTATTGTATCTGGAATACACACACGCGCATTCTAACGTTCGGGGTTTGCCTACGTGCGACTTCCTACGCGAGCGGCACTAAAAAATTTTATGAGCTGTGAAGAACACGCGAAATATTTGTTGTTGTTGTTGTTGTTGTTGTTGTTGTTGTTGCTGGCATTTTGGCAAAAATTATTACACAATTCGTTAAAGAAAGACGAGGAGAGAGCGAGAGAGAGCGAGAGAGAGAGATAGGGCGGCTGGTAATGAGAGATAGTATAACTAGAGGGAGAGAGAGTGAGAGCGAGTGGGAGAGTGTGCGTGTGAGCGAGAAAGCGCGCGTTCTGTTTGGCTAATTAGTAGCTTAGACTTGTATCTGACGGATACACGGATACACTTTGCACATGCTTGTAATATGTACGTATGTCTTTTTGTGGCAACCAAAATCAAGCAGAGCGTACCGCAGCAGCACGTAACGCCGACTGGCTGTACGACAGACCCTTGCCAATTCCCAATTCCCAAGTAAACAAAATAAATAACATAATTTAAAAGCACAAAAGCGCAAAACAAAAATGAAATAAAATAAAGCGCAACAACAAAAACTGAGCAAAAATGCGAGTATCTAAAGGCGGACGGCAAACGCTCTTTATGCTTGTCTTTATGCACATATACACATATATATTTATATATATAATATATGTTTATATGTATGCTTGTATAAAAATTTGCTTTTTTTTGTCTGTTGCCAAAATTCGGCGCTGGGACGGCTCGGGCAAGGGACTGGCAAAGCTTACAGATACTTTGCCGCTGCCGCTGCCTCAGCTGCTGTCGCTGCTGCTGCTCAGCTACGCAGCCGCGACATTTTAAGCAGCAGCAGCTACGATCAAGGGCATATTGGACACGACACAGCGCAGTCGGCGTCGCAGTTGCCGCTGTTGTCTCACCCTTGAAGGCGCTTACAGCAGCGATCTGCTTTGCCTTTGTATTTGCGGCTGTATCTGTGAGGAGCGGTATCTGTATCTGTATCTGTATCTGTGACTGCTGTCTGTGTATCTGACGCTGGGTTTTCGCTTTCAAACGAGCAATTTGCGAATTTCTTTGGCGACAGCCGCTCGTCTGCTTAAGAGCATTTCGTATGTTTTCTTTTTTTTTTTGCTTTTTATTATTCCTATTCCTCTTTTTGCCTGCTAACCTAGTACCCGATCTTTGGCTTTATAGCTGCCTCTCATGTGTGTGTGTAAGTCTCGTTTTGTCTCTTTTGCTGTTACGTTTTTTGTGCGCGCTCAAACAACATCATCCCCCCAAAAATGCACATACATACATACATATATATGTATATATTTATAAGTCTCAGTCGGAATCTCTCATATCATTTTAATTCCATGGAATTGCCGGAGACCGTGCAAAATGTGCGTCTCACATGTTTAGAAATTGAAAGGAACTGACAGATACTTTTGCGCTGTGATGAGGATCTGTGGAGCTGCTGCTGCTGCTGCTGCTGCTTCACTGCTCCCCATCAGCTGTTTGAGTGGGGGCTGTGTATTGTGCTGCAGCTTTTTCGCAAAATTCACAATTTGCAATTTGCATTTGCTTGATCGACGCACTTTTGTTGTTCTTTCCGCGTTATCAGCTTTGCATGTTCTATCGAAATCTACACTCGAATATTATTATTTTAGTCTCAACTGATATATATAGCATTACATTAGTGGGAAAGTGTGTCCACAAAGAAGCCGTCATATGCAAATGTTTTCACTCGGAACTAAGCGCCAAAAAGTTCTGTGGAAAATGCAACTTGTTCGCTTGCTTCCCAGAAGCGAGCGAGTAGTGCCAGAGATAGATGGAGTAGTTCTCTCACTTTTGTGTATATTTTAGTAAGTCCAAAATTTGCAACTCCCACATACTTTGCCAGTGTATATGTGTGTGGGTGTGTTTGCCTGGCTTAAATAGCCGCTGATATCATTCAAAGTTCAAAGTTGCGCGACACATGTTGCATGCTCTTCGCTTTGTTTTGTTTATATTTGATAAATATATATTATAAATCGTATATATTGCACCGATTTGAGCCGCTTGACACACACTATATATATTTTTTCTCTTTAGCACTTGTCAGTTCTGGCCACTTGCGGGCTTTTAGTCCAAGACTAAGTTTGTTGTCTAATTTTTTCTATTATTTTTTTTGTGTTATTTTTATTTCTTGTTGCGATAGAAACGCGTGCCACAACGTTGCGGTTGCAGTTGTTTTTAGCGAGTGTTCGTTGCAAATGCTGCAAATAATGCTAAAAGTCTAAAAAGAACACGTTCAGCAGCAGCAACAACAATAGCAGCAGCAGCAGCAGCAGCAGCAGCGTCTCAGTGGCAGCAGTTGCAGCTGAGAGCGTCGTCGTCGCCGTCGTCGCCGCATGTGGCAAATGCTGAAGCTGGCAAACTGCAATTGCTCTCGCATTCTCATGCTCTCTCTCTGTGTCGCTCTCTCTCTCTCTCTATCTATCTCTGCCTCGCTCGCGCATGCACATGTCTCGCCTCTGAGCAGTGTCTGCATGCATGCATTAGAATTGACTTAGATTAAGACTAAGTCCGAAGCAAAGTCCGAGTGCGCTTCGTGCCTTTGGCTGGATCGCTTAGCTAGCTAGCTTTCCTGACTTGCCGGTTTCCCAGCTCTCCCTGTCTGTGTGTGTGCCTCTATGTGTATGTGTGTTATTCAGTTCTTGCGGCACATGTGCGCAACAGCTCTTAAGTGGCTGCCGCTGCCAGCGCTACTAGCCCAACTCGAGAGGCGGTGCGGCAGCGGCTGTGCTGTGCGTAAACTTTGCGAAAAGCACACACAAAAGATGCCACAGCAAAAAAAAAAAAAAGATAGAAAAAAAAAAACGCGCATAGATCGCTCGTTTACCAGCCAGCCACGTTTTGTGCAAAAAATTTCGCGCGCCCAAGCTCAGCGCTTGCTCTCACACACTCACTCAGTCACTCACTCAGTCACTCTCTCGCTCTTACACACGCGCTCTCACTATTTTCTAGCGCGCACACTCTCTCTCACACACACACTCTCTTTGCGTTCGCTTCTCATGTAAAAAAGGCAAAGATACACAGCTGTATCTCATAGATACACGTACTCAAACGCTGCGATCGCACGCACTCGGCGCTGAGCAACTGGCGTCAAATTTGCGCTAATTATTTGCAAGCTTTTTTTTCTCAGCAGCATGCCACACAAACAAACACACACTCACATGTGAGCTAGGCGCTTATACATTTGAAAAGTATCTACGAAAAAAATAAATGATTTTTTTTTGGGCTTGATTGAATGGGCACTCTTTGTGGCTTTTAAAGAGCGCGCGCAATGTGTAGCGTCAATAATTTCTAAGGTTTGCATTTAACCTTTAACATTGCTTAGTTAAACATACACACACACGCACACACACACACACACACACACGCACACGCACACACACACACACACACACACACACACACAGCTGAGCATTCGCCACGCATACGCAAACAGCGCGGAGAAACGTACAAATTTTGTGGCTAGCTCTTGGTTATATATATGTGTGCATGCGGTTAGGGGCGTAGGTGGGTTAAGCGGGCGAGAGCAGGGGGGGTCGTGCCGCAAACAGTAATTGGCAAGGTCGTTTCGGCATTTGTCGTAATCATTGGCAACGTTTTGCTTGGCTTCTGCTGGCGCTGGCAAACGAACGAATGACAAAACAAACTTTGCCTGTTTGCGTTTGTTGTGTGGCTCGCGAAGAGCTTCAAGTCGGAGCGGGCCAGGCCAGGCTAGGCCAGGCTAGACCAGGCCAAGCCAGCCAACTATCAGCTACAGCTAACCAGCAGCTACAACAAATACAAATACGAGCAAAGTTTGGCAGACTGATAGCTACCCTGTAATTCATTCGAATCAACTTAAGCTGCATATGTGAAATATTTCAGTATTAAAGAAAATAAAGAGGAGTGTGTGGTTTGTAGTTTGAGAGTGGGGAGGAGGGGAGGAGGAGGAGGAGGAGGAGGAGGAGGAGGAGGAGGAGAGGAGGGGGGATTTTGGGTTGGAGTTTTTTTGATTTTTTTTGGTTTTTTTGTATTTTCTGACCTAACATTTAGAAGTATATAAAAGTATATAATTGATAACACTTTGTATTTTTTTGAAACCCCTTTAAATATAAAATATTCTAAAAATTATAAAAAAAAAATTTTGTTATTTAAATGTTTTTTTTTTTTTTTTTTTTTTTTGTATTTCTGAAGTTAAAAATACAGTTGAAAATATTCAACAAGACTCACTATAGAGTTTTCTCTACAAACGTTGCCCGCAACAATCTAACTAAACTTAGCTCTACATATTTTTCCTATCACTTCAACCCACTTTCAGTCATTGCCTACAGGGTATTAAAACAACGAAGCTTGTGGAAAAAAAGGGCATGCCGCTGCCAAATTTGATACTGGGCGGCAGTTGGACTCCTAAGTTGGCAAATATTTTACTTGAACATTTTTGCTTTGCTTTTTCAATTACTCTTCGAAACAAGAACTCAACGTGAAGACCCTTGATTGCTGTTTAACAAAACAGAAAGAGGTCATCAATTGCTGGCCTACTGAAGAAAAAAAAATGCCAAGGGAGTCATAGGAAATGCAGAAAGAATATAAATTTCAAATTCCTTTAGATTAACTACAAAATATACTAAACTCAATTGTAGATAAGAAAAACAAATTAATTGATAAACATTTTACACACTCTATAAATGGCATTAACTGTGCATATTTGTATATATACGTTTACTAAAAATTAACTTTTGTATCTAAAGTTTAGTTCTAATTATCGCTAAATATATACGTTTATGCATGCAAATTGTCAACTCACTGATATAGAAACAAGTTAGCACATGGCCAACGGGCGTGATTGACTGCACAATGCTCTACACGGAACGAAAAATAATGTTGAACTTTGTTAATAATTCATTTATTGCTCTCTATTGGCTTAAGAGAGTCTATATAAGAGAGTCTATACTCAGAGATCCCAACTCTAAGATTGCGGAAGACAAAGTTCTTTAGTGAGCTTTATCTCTACTTTATCCCTTTAGAAAGGTTCCAGCTGATCTATCTTTAGTGAACTTTATCCCTTTAGAAATGTTCCAGCAGATCTATCATGTCTGCATGACTTTTTAATTAATTTTACATCTTCTCATTTATCTCAAGCATCACTAGCTTAAGCTATATTTATGTGTTCCTGATTTGTTGTGTGACAAATCTTTACAATTTATGTGGATACTTTTATATATATAGAATTTTAGTCTCAGCTTGTCTTGCTTTAATTATATATATACTATAAAATATGGAAAACTCTACGAGTCAATACAGTAGAGCTTTGCAAAATCGTATTCCCTTCATACGAGCAATGTACTATATATATATATATATATTTTATATAAACATAATTACAAATCTCTTATACAAAATCTGACTTGCTTCAAACCAATATACCTTGCACTACAGCGTTGAACAGCGTTTGTTATCAGCTGACCTGTTGCCATGATAAAGCAATAAATAATGCAAAACGATTTGCGTATATCTTATCTGAGCTATCAATCATGCACTCACTCTCGCTGTCTCTTTTTTTGGTTAGTCAACTATTCTATATGTATATATGTATATATGAAAACGAAAGTGAAAACTTGTTTGCTATTATTGCAGTTGAAAATCTTCGGCTTGTTTATTGTTCAGCGTAAGCAGGGTGCCAAGCAGCGCATCTCTCTGCCCCCTCTCTCCCCACCTCTCTCCCCTCTCTCCCCTCTCTCTCTCTCTCTTGGGCACCCGTTGCGTATGCGTAACGCGCTCAGCTCCTGCTTTGTATATGGCTAAAATTCTTTTGCAATTCGCATATTTCGCAAATAGTGTTTAGCATTTTTTTTTCCTTCATCGAATTTAATTTTTTTTTATTTATTTAGCATTTGGTAAAAGTTTGCACACATGTGTTTTCTTTTATTCAGCTAATAGCAACAACAGCAACAAACTCTTTTACAAATAAACGCCTGGAACTGCCCTAAATTTTCTCGAAAAAAGTTGCTGATATTTATGTGTGTTACTTTAATTGCCAAGTATATGTACATATATATGTATCCAAAACTTAGGCCGATTAGCTAGTGAAAACCCAACCGAAAGTAGGGCGCCATATGCACACCTAGCTGAAAACAATATGGTTTTTATCGCCTCAATTTTGATTATAGCAAAAATATTACACGCTGCGGCCGTATTTGGAGTCTTGTCTACAGCAAAAAAAAAAAGCACAAGCCTGCTGGCCTATGCCTTACACAGTGTTTATGCGCGCTAATTGGGGTTATATTAGGGGTATATTGGGTTAGGGTAGGTGATATGATTGTATATGTGAGGATGATGACTTGATGGCTGCATGAATAGATAATATATATATAGCTTCAATAGAAACTTAGAATATAATCTTCTACCAGGAAGAAATTAGAGACAGACTCTACCAGGAAACGTGTAGAATTATAGCAGACATACCTTAGAACAGATCTAACCTTGAATATATTTAAATATATATTCTATGACATGTAAGTCTTTTATAGCTCAGAGACAAAATCTACAAGGGGACACTCAAGGAAAAATATTCTTACATCAGTTAAGAGCTCATGTATAAAGACATACATATATATTTCTCAATAGATCAGAGAGTTATTCTATACTCAGATTCATCAGAAAAACTAGAGGTCTTCAGTCTAGTAGTTGAATATATATTATATGAGAGCAAGTCTTTTATAGATCAGAGACAAATTTATTCTTACATCAGTTAAGAATCTAATAAATACAGAAATAAATATATTTACTCTTTCATCAGCAAGTTCTTCGACAGGTCAGAGAGTTATTCTATAATCAGATTCGCTCAGTCACAGCTCTGCACGAGTATTAGTTAGTTGATCACGGCCGACTTGCAATATATTCTTTTTGTTTATGCACATTGTTTGGTTTAGTTGAATGTGCGTAATTTACTTAGCCCAATTCGAAATTCCGCCTAAAGATATTGTTTATGCGCATTTGAATTCCTTGCAGCCTAGTGGCTAGTGAACTAATCGACTTGGGCGCAATTGCAGATTTTTGCGAGATGCTGCCGTCAGGCGGCAGTCAATTATGTCACCCACAAGTATTTTGAGCTGCTCATAAATTTCGTTTAATGAATTTAATTGCCTGTGCGCATAAATCTAAAGCGCTTCAGTTGAGTTTTTACCCAGAAAACAAAGCATTTCGGGCTTGGCGCCGCACCATTTATAAGAATCAACTGGAAATTGTTGCTGAAATTTTATCAAATAGACGACTGTCAAATGCACTGCAATTAAAAGCTAAAAAATGTTGGGGAATTGCAAATTTTTAGCTATACTTTTGATTTTAAATTTTATTTGGCTAGAGATTTATGTCTAGAAATTTGTTGGGAATATTGTAAACATAAATATTTGAAGAGTAAACAATATAAGCTTGATTTCTTGATTGAAGAATGAAAAGTGTATTATTTTTATAAAAAAAAAAAATTATTTCTTAAAATAATTGTTAAAATAAATTTTTATGCATCTTAAAATTTAGTTAATAAAAAAAAAATTATTATTCTAACAAAAAAAAAAAAAAAAAAATAATAATAATAAAAAAAAATATCTATTTATATAATTATTTAAAAAAATATTAATTTAAAAATAATAAAAAATAAAATCAAATAAATTAACTCAGAAGCTTACATTAAACATTTGTTTTATAAGTTGAATAAGATAATTTTTTATTTTAATATTTTAAAAAATATATTTTAATAAGTTTAATAAATTAAATATATAATAACATGTTACAATTAATATAATATTTAAAAAAAATATTTTGTAAATAAAAGAATTAGCAAAGGGATAAAAAATAAATTAAATATATTTAAATATCCTAATATAAATATATTTATTTATTGCACATCGTATACGCAAAATCGATGTGCTCCAAATTTGAGTGTATCTCAAAGCAAGACGCATTGCAACGTTGACAGCGGCAACAAAAGCAAAAAAAAGACACTCTCGAAAAAATTCGCACATTTGCCCTTGAAAACAAATTTTAGTTGTTGCTGTTGTTGTTGTTGTTGCCTTTGATTGCTTTTGTTTTATTTTATTTATTTTTTGTTTTTTGGTGCGCTGTTTGCATTTTGTTTAACATTTGATACACACACAGAAACACAGCATAAACGCAGGAAGACACGTCGCCAAAAACCTACAACAGCAATGACAACAGCAACAGCAACAGCAACAGCAAATAAATAAAATGTTTTAGTTTGCATTTTGAATGCTTTGCATGTAATTTAAAAACTGGTCTAGTGGGGGCCCCCGTTGCCGAGCGAGCCAGACCTTCGTTAACTTTGCCAAAATTATGCGCGCTGCCCTCAACAGACGCCCCGTGACATCGCCCTACCCACCTGGGACGCCCCTCGACTCAGCTGCACCTAATGCCACGACAGGTCGTCGCGTAATTTATAGTTAAATATTGTAGAGCAATAACAACAAATTCATGAACTTAAGATAGCTGCAGTGGGGTATGTTTGACTGATAGATACCATAGATGGGGCGGAAGAAGGGGAAGAATTAAAAAAAAAAATTATTTATATTATATTATATTTTTATGCATATATACTTGAAGAAGATAACAGAAGCAAGATTTTTTTTTGCTTTATTAAATAAAAAAAAATGAAAATGAATATGAAAAAACTTTTTTTTTAATAAGATATATGAATTAATTAATTAATTTGAAAGCAAAAAAAAAAAAACAAGTGAGAAAGCTGTAGTCGAGACTGCTCGACTACGAAATCCCCTGAGCCCTTCTTCGAACGAATAATATTGCAAGAATTATTCGATTCGTTTCTGCACGCATGCAAAACCACGCGCACACATAGACACTGATCTACGCTTGTATGCATGTATGTGTGTATGCATGTGTGTAAGCATTGCAAGCGTCTTGCTGTCTCTTTCTGCCTTTGTTGCTGCCCCGCATGGATTTTTATGAGAAAACTTTGATGATTAATAATTCTGTTTCTAGATGGACAATCGTGTTGATATCTTCAGATTATGATTATGATATTCATATCTATATGCTAAACCAAACTGCATGTCTCTAGTATTTGAAGTGCATTTTTTTCACATTTGGGGGTGGTGGGGCGAAGTGGGGACCGGAATCCAAAATCTGACAAAAACCGAAATTGTATTAAATTAGTATCTATATATATGCAGAAGACTTGGAGACTCTAACTCTAAAGATGAATTAGCTAGAATTTTATAACTGGTTCCCGATAAATTCGTTTATCGATAACTTTCCAAATATACAAGTTATCGGATTTCTGAAACAAACTCGTACTGCGCGTGCAATATACGGACCTAACACAAAAAGAATGAACTCTCTAGCTTTTGTATCTTCGGAAATCGACGCGTTCATACATACGGACGGACGGACGGACGGACGGACGGACAGACGGACATGGCTATATCAACTTTTCTCGTCATCCTGATCAAGAATATATATACTTTGTGGGGTCTGCCACGCCTCCTTCTGCCTGTTACATACTTTTAACAAAACCATTATACCCTGATTTCCCATTTTCAATGGGCTCAGGGTATAAAAATGCTTGCAAGAGACTTCATACCATAAATTGAACATATATGTATTACTAAAAAAAAATTTTAAAAATTACATAATATCGATATGAATATTATGAAAGTTATGCAATATAAGTTATGCAAAATAAAGTTGCATATATTATCAAAAAGATTATTAAACTTTTTGAGTATATTAACCAAAGTTTTAGATTGCACAAGAGAAATATTCTGTTTTTTTTAATATATGAATAAATATTTGATGTTCTTTTTGTAGTTAATTGAAAGATTTATTGCTGTTCTATTGTCTGATGTGACAGCTTTGCGTTGTTCTCTATGCTAATTACTAAGATGCAATAATGATAAAGTTGAGTTTTGCTCAACTTAAACTAAGAGATATGCTATAATCATCTATGTATGATAACCATATATATATGGCTAGCATTAAGACGATTTATTACTAAAGAGCAAGGCAGCAATAATCCGTAGATAAAGATAGAGAGGCCTAAAGAGAGGTAGACATTGGGTGATTTCCTCTATCATTTGTAAATGAAGCAAACGCCTTCTCCACATCAATATACCCCAGCTTTACGCATACATTTTCAATGGGCAATAATGTTTTTGGCAAATACGGAAGTTTTTATTATTTTTTCGTTGCGTTTCTTTTATTTAACATTTTTTTTTGTTATTTTTGCAAACTTTTTGTTTCTTGTGTCTTTTCCTCTTTTCAAATTGTAATAAATTTGTTCAGCATTTGTTGCAGTCAGCGATCTGCTGATTTTTTGTTGTTGCTTTATTTAATTAATGTATTTTAGTTAATGTATTTGCTCGGGTTTGGGCCGCTGCATGAGAACAGCCTTCAAAAGCGTTTTCGTTATCGTTGCCAAATGTATTTTATTACTATGTTGTTGTTGTTGCTGCTGATTTGCTTGACGACCTTTGCTATTTTGCAATGCTTAGATTTTTGAGCTTTGTTTTTGCATATTATATTAGTTGTTGTATTTTGTTAATTTTTTTGTTTCCTTTTTTTGGTAAAACATGTTTTTTCTGTGCTTACATAATCCATGACGCGATACAGTTTTAGTTGAGATGCTGTGTCTCTGGCTTTGTATTTCGCATTATTTTAAGAAGTTTTCAGATGAATAATGCGTTCGAGACGTTAACAAAATAGAAACCATTAAATTTATTGGGAAATTAATTAGCAGCGTTTTTTTCCTTCGTTGTTTGTAGAGATCTGTGTGAAGTTTTGTGAAGCGATAAGATCTTCATGTTTATGCCAATGTGTCTGGGCATTTGGGGCATTAATACATATACTATAATATATATAAACATATTCGGTTGGGGCCAATTTTCAATTTGCTTTGAGCTTAATTTGTTCATATTTCATAATGATTAATTAATTATAAAATTAGGGACAGTTTAGGTAATTTTCAATTTGCTTCGTTCACATTAAATTATAAATAAGTAAACTGAAAATTTTTCTCTTAAATTTCAGCTGAGGTGAACTTTTACTTTCAGCAATTGAAAAATGCGCAAATAAAAATACTTTTCGTCAAATAGGCAAGGTAGTAGACTAGAGCAATGACTGCAGCAAGCCATACTCCTTCATATAAGTAATAGAATTCATCTAGATAAATATAATATTATATTGGATTGTACTGTTGGATAGAGACTTTCGTTTCTCCATCCGTATGCACGGAAGTTATATTTAAGTTCAAATATAAAACAAGCAACAAACAACAATGGTTTATTTGTGACTAACTTAGAGATGATACCTATCACATAGATATGGTAAGTGCTGTAATCGATATATATCGCATTGCTACAGATATTTTCAACATGTACTATATTAACTGTTATTATTTTTCATAATAATTACTCCACATAATTAGAGTAGAGAAAAGAAATTGTTATCTATCAACTAAATAATTGTATTTAAAAAAAAAAAGTGAAAGATATTTTTCTTTTCGATTCAGCGCCAGAGCTGCAAATGTTCTTAATACTAAAGCATAAGCTAATTGAATATCTATATATCTCTAAACAAATATTTTATCAGATATTTTTTATCAAATATTTTACCCGAAAATAATTTTTCATAATTTCAATTTGCCATTGGAGAGCATTTTAAAAATATAAACATTTTTTAAGTTAATAAAAAATGTTAGATTCAAGTTTCTACTCCGTAAATTGAAATGCCATAGATTGCCTTACGATATCGCAAATACCCTATTGTTACTTTGAATGAGTATAAATTTTGCATAATTATTTTTGAAATTCTTATAAATTGTTTATTGTTTATAAATCTGAAGCACGTCTCACAAATGTGCAATTTGCATTCTAATTTTCTAATCTAGTAACTTGGTGTCATTTCTTAGCACCCTTATTGTAAATAAGATATAATTAGAAAGCATTTGTATTGCATGCTTTTAGGCTATTTCATAACATTCAGAACGAACTAATTATGAACAAATGGCAGCAATATTGCATGGGAATTCATTTTTGGGAATGCGAGTTAAAGATTGAATATTTTAGAGCAATACAGAAATAATAAAGCAGAATGAGAAATTGAAAAAAAAAATAAATAAATAAAAAAAATTAAATAATCGAGAAAATTATTAAAATTATAATTTTTATTTTTATTTTTGATACTTTAAAATTTTAGAAATAATGAAAAATAAAAACTAAAAAATAAAAATAACATTTAATTATTATTATTATTATTTTTTATTTTTTTAATTTTGTAATTTTTTTTTTTTTTAACAATAGCACAATTCTAATATATATTTAAATTGGAATTTAATTAATTTGTAGAATTTCAAACTTAATATTATAGAAATAATGGAAAAACATAGAAAATAAATAAATAAAAAAATTATTATTTTATAATTTATAAAAAAATAATAATAAACATTTTAGAGTGGCATCATGAAATAGTATTTATTTTTTATGTGTAATACGCCTAGCTGCTTGCATAGATTGAATCTAGCATTATTTCCCATGGTTCCTATGAAGGCTTTACTTTATTTCAATTTTACAGTTGGTCTGCAATTAGATTTAGCTCATCAAAAAGCTCTGCAGCAAAATAGATTTAAAGTACAGTTGTGTCTATTCTGTTGGCATATTCAAATTTAATTTAAGATATGAGTTTGGTGTAGCCGCGGCCGAGTTTCTGCCTGACTTTTGTTGTCCCTAAGTGGCACATACATGGACCGCATGGACGGCGGCACCAATTAGCGAACAAGTTCGTCTTGATTTAATGCCTTGACTGCAGGGCAGAGCAGCAGAGAGCCAAGCAGAGCAGAGCTGAGCTGAGCTGAGCCAGTAGCTGGCCAAGTGCGAGAGGCTGCGATGGATAGGTGCATTAACCTCTTGCGTAATGAACACCAACAGCGCCACCAACAGCGCGACAGGCAGGTCGACATTGCCACAGATGGGGGCAAGGTGGCATTGGTCGGGCAGACATTTGTGTGTGGGGCCAGGAGGTGTTCCCTGTGCAGCCTGGCGCGCAGCTGCGCTGTAAAATTAGAATTTTTCTAAGCCGCACTCGAAGATGGCCAGTTAGCTGATAAAAGCTCTAACTCTCTCTCGCTCTCTCTGTCTCTCTGTCTCTTTGTCGCTCTCTCTGGCTAACAGAATAAAGTGCGCTACAAAATAATTGCAAATAAAATGCAGCTAGAGCTTCAACTGCACCTGAAGCGAATGTCTTCTTCTTCGTTCCAGAGCCAAGCACCTGTGCGCGTCGTTTAATTTCATACGAAAACAAACAGCCCAAGCGCAAGAAGAAAAAAACATACACACACACACACACACTCACACACACAGATATACGTGGCACGGCGAGTGTACAACAAATGTTGCATGATAGCCAAACGCTGCGACGCGTCGCTTCTTCGCAACAACCAGGGCCCAATGCAATGCGGCTCCAAAGTAACAGCATCGAAGAGCCGTTATCAATATCTGGTTTGTCCAGCTCACAGCTCGCTGCTCGCAGCGGGCGACGGCCCAGCGCTTGGCTAGGCTAGATAGGATTGGGCCAATGTACCTGAGTTGCAGCCACTTTGGCCAAGGAATGCGTTCAGCAGCGGACATTGCTTAACTGCAAATGCTGCCATTTATATGGCACAATAAACATTAGGTGTTGCCTGTTTCGCATGGGTGTGGGATATGATGTTGTTGTTGTTGTTGCTGGAGTGTTATCCCGTGCCAGCGCTTAGTTAGCCAACGTTTTGTATGCCCAGCGCCTTTGTCTGTTGCCACCATTCAGCACACCTTCCACACTCCACACTCCACACTCCACACTCCTCCTCCTCCTGCTGCACTCTCCTCTGCTGTCCATCGTCTCGTGCAACGGAGTTTTGTTGCCTTTTTCTATTAAAATTACCATCAAGATTTACATTTCAGTAGGCAACAGGTTCGAGTTCAGCTTCAAGTTTGGCTCTGCCTCTGCGAACGCCTTTTAGGTAAAAATGTGGGCAGATCACAAAAAAAAAAAGAAGAAATAGAATGAACAGAAGGAAAAGCAGGCGACTCCTGCGGGGCGACACAACGGCTAAATGCTTTGGCCAGCCTCGCACTGCCCACTTGTTTCTAAATGCAACGCTCAAGTCAAGTGGAAAATTGTTGTTGCTGCTGCTGCTGCCGCTGCTGCTGTTGCTGTTGTGGTTACCCTCATTTTGCATTTAATGCCCATTTTTAGCTGGCCTGCCACGCGGCATTAGCGGCAACAAGACAAACAGCAACTGCAACAAATATGCCAGATTATATTTTGATTTGCTTGCACAAACAACTTGCTAAAGTCAACAGAAAACTTGCAGATTTTAATTGCAAAAAAATCCGTTTTAAAAAGAATTATTAAGTTATTGATTATTGGAATAAAATATGTCATAGAAAAACAACAATTTCAACTTAATGGGACATATAAAAAAAAAATAAAAATAATAATAAAAATAAATAATTAAAAATTAAATTGAACTTAAATAATTGCATAACATCTATGATAGAATTATTAAATTATTGATTATTGAAAAAAAAAAAAAAAATATATATATATATATACATATATATATATATATATATTATAGAAAAAACAACTAAATATTTTCCTATTCAAACTTGAACAATTTCAACTTATTGAGACATATAAAAAATAAAAATTAAATTAAACTTAAATGTTTTATTAATTATTATTAATTAAAAACAGTAAATTTAACTAAAAATACAAAAAAAAATATTAAATAAAAAACTAAGAATATCTCAATCAGAAAAATACTAAAAAATTAAATAAAAAATGTAATTACAATTTATTCACAGCTCTAAAAACTTTTAATTTTTAAGTACATATATTAAGCAGTATTGAGTCAACTAAATTTAATAAAAAGTCTCAAACGTATTGGCTATATTCTATGCTTAGTTGACCCATTATATGCGTTGAGTGGACGCCACGCTTTGGGCCTAGCTTAAAGACAAGCAATTCTGGTAAGTAGTAGCTGGCCATAAGCCATTGCGATAAGCATTGAGTGCAGCTTTAAGCCGGCTAACCACTTGGCCATATGGGCGCGCATTTTGAGACGTCAATCGCTGCTGTGGCAGTGCAATAAATTTAAATTTTATTTTACATTTTACAGGCACTCAAAAGGCATAAACGGAAATTTAAAGCAGGTACAGGCGGTAGCTGCAGCAACAGCAATTCAAATAGCAACAACAGCAACGACAACAACAACAACAACAACAACGATGCAAATCCCAAGCCCAACAAGGAAGCAATTGCGTTTGCTGCTGCTCTCCAGCCGCGCGCTGCTTTACGCATTAGGACATGCGTTGGGCATGGGGCTGGCCGAGGCAGGGGCGTTTGGCTAGCTAACAGCACTCCAAAGCATAAAACAATTTAAATATTGCCGCGCTGCACTTGCAACAACAGCACAAAATAATAACAGCAACAGGAACCAGCAACAGCAACAACAACATTGGCAACGGCAACTGCAGCAAACTTGTTTTTTGGGTTAAGAGCCAGATGCGAATGCATCTGCAATCTGAATCTTTAGCTGGCCCGCTGCTAATCTTCATTATCGCCAGCTGCATCACGATGATGAAGTTCGTCAAGCGGTGTCAGCTCTATGGGCAACTAACCGCAATCGCAGCGTAAAATCGCAGCCACAACCAGGCGGAAGATCAACACACACACACACACACACACACACACACACACACACACACACACACAGTTACACACGCATGTTGGCCTGGGCATTAGCCGCTGTCCGGGTTGTCCATTCCCAGCCAGCGCCATGTTCATTTAAATCTACAAGTTTTGGAGGGACGACAAGTTGACTTGAGACCTCGCCGGACTGGAGCTCGCGCATGGGTCTCCCCGCATGTGAGAAAATTGCGCACTTGAGAACCTTCGGTGAGGCAGAGGCCCCTTTCTAGACCCGTTTCAACTATCAAGTGAAAATTCCTTGGGCAAGAGCTTATCGCGAATTCATTATTGAAATAATTCGCAACTTGAAGGCCCTATAGTTGCATAACGGTAAATGGCCAAGGGATCTAGACAACGGCTTAATGAAAATTGAATTTTATGTTTATTAGACGCAGCCTGGCGCAAACCGAAAAGAAAATATATGTATAAAAGACTACAGCCAGCCCTCAACACACACACACACATGTAACCTTTTCAAATATGCCAGACCGGATCGGAACGGACCGGGTCTCAGCCCATGGGCAGCTAGATGCCAGATTCTAAATGGTATTTGGTGGACCTACTCGTCGTTGGCCATAAGACGCGACCAAAGACCGAAAGATAGCGGACCATCGTCCACCATTGCCATTTTCCTGTGCCAACAACCAACAACAACAACAAGGGGCAAGCGGCAAGCAGCGGGGGGCCCCGTGCAACAGCAACATGTTTCCCTGATAAGTGAAATAAAAGTAATAGAATCCAATAAAAACTTGACTGCTTATGACAGACAATTTTAATACACTATAACTGCATGTGAAAATTATAATATATATTAATAATTATTGTTATAAGTAAGCGTCATTCTTCATTAATTAATTGGCAATCATAAAATTAATTTATTGTAAATATATAGAATAATAGTAAGGTTTTCATATATATTATTTTGTAAAATAAAATTTTTTAAATGCAAAAAATTTAAATATTAATTTTTAATTTTAATTAATTAATTATTAATCAAAATATTAATTTATCAAAAATATTTCGATTTATAGTAGGATTTCAAAATATTTTTATAAAAAAAAAGATTTTTTAAATAAGTTTTTAAATTGCAAAAAAAAAAAAATGGAATTATTCTGCAAAAAATTAATTCTAAAAAAAAAATAATTAAAAATTAAGCAAATTTTTCTTCTGTATTATTTTTCTTTTATTATTATATTATTATTATTTTTTTTTAATTCAGTATTTTTTATAAGAATTATACATGGTAATTATTAGATTTAGTATTTATATTTTGTTGATATAAAAGATCCATAAAAAAAATAAAAAAAATGTAGCAAAAATTTAAAAATAAATACATAAACGTCATTTATTATATTAAAAAATTGCTTATTTATTTTGAAATTTTTTCTCATATTTATTTCTTATTCACTTAAAAATGTGATGCAAAAAATATTATTATTTGAAGTTGTTGTACAAGATATAAACATATATAAAAAAATATATATTAATATACATATATTAAAATATAATTTTATGTTATTTATGTACATATTTATATTTTTATTTAAATTTCTATATTCCTTTAATTGATTTTGTTGCAAACCGTCTAAGAAATTGCATTGAGCCAACCAATCACATCACAGTCCAAGGGACAGCGACATTTAGAACCCGCCAAAGAACCAGGCTAGTTTCAACACACACACACACATGGTCGCACAATTACATAAAGCCGCTCGATGCAACTAGGAAGCAAACTGATCTGGCCTGCAAGCGAGAAAGACCTTGGTATGGGGCATGCCGGCCTGAGCCCAATGCAACGAGCAACGAGCAACGGCAACCTGCCACACGCGGCCTACGTAAGTGGCAAGATCGCACACAGCCGCCCGAGCTGGCCACTAAAGGATGCCAAGCGAAAGGTGGGCAGGTACACACACAGAGTGAGTGAGAAAGAGATAGAGATAGAGAGAGAGATCGAGAGAGAGGAAGAGGGAGAGGGATATGCACATGTGCGCATAGGTCCAAACGGGCTGCATGTGGGTTGCCAGAGCTGCCACTGCTGTTGCTGCTGATGCTGCTGTTGCTGCGACTGCCATGCCCCCAAGTTGTTGCATTGATTTAGCAAACATGCATTTTTATAGCCTTACAACGCGCCCAGGCAACAACAAGTTTCTCTATTATTTATTCCAAGCTAGCGGCCACAGTGCACTCCAGAATGCGCTGTTTCTCTTCTACTAGACTGCAACTGCTGCTTCTTCTGTCAGATCTCTGCCCGCTCCTCTGATTATTTTGATAGCAGCTGCAGCCAACGCAGCCGCCGCCGCCGCCGCCGCCGCCGCCACAGCCGCGGCCTCCACCTACCTGGCCCCCTGGATTAAAGTGTTATTAATGTTTATTATGCCTGAATGAGTTTTAATGTCTGCCGAAGTAATCATTAAAATGTTGTTAAAAGAAATTTGAATAGCAGCAGCATGTGAGAACAACGATCACACATTTTGTTTTTGGCCAACAATGTCTCTGGCCCCACTGTAATTGGCCGTCGACTCTCGCTACTCGGCACTGTGGCAGGAAGAGCGTGTACTTTATTTTGATTGGAGCTGCCATGGAATTTCTTTTGTGTGTTCGCCAGAGATTTTTTAATGATCGGTGACAGGATTATTAAAGTCATTAAGCGGCCACTTGCAGTTGTTCTCGTTGCTGCTGTTGTTGTTCAAGTTGAGTCGAGTTGTTGCTGCTGTCGTTGCTGACTTGTTCTCAATGGCGGGGCTAATAATGTTAACTGTAACTGGCAATGGCAGCAGTAAAAGTTGCATCGCCCGCTCGTATGCTGATGCTGATGCCAATGCTGATCGCCTGCATGCAGATGCCTTTGACATGCCTCACATATAACTGCACTGCTGATCATTGAGATGTTTGGCTTATGGCTTTGATTTAATTACTGAATTAATCTGTCAGCCATATGCATATATATAAATATTGAAGCCTAACTGGTTTAAGCTGTAAATTTCAATTAATATCTAATTGCATTATTTTTACTTGAGTCATTTGCAAGGTTTGAGAAGGCTCTCTCTCCCTCTCTCTTTCTCTCTCTCATTAGGTCGCTATATATCTGTGTCTTCCTCTCTTATGTTAATCTTATATTTTTATTGATGATTATCATTTGCATGATCAATGTTTTGCAGAGGTCTATAAATAAGTCAGGCTTTTTATTGGTTTTTTTTTTTTAAATTTTGACTCACTATTCTCTTATTTATTAAACATTTTATTTTTTTATTTTTATATTAGAAATAAAATAATGAAAAAATTTATTTTTTCACTCAGTCAATCACTCATTCAATCACTCATTCATTCACTCAGTCAATCACTCATTCAATCATTCAGTCAATCATTCACTCATTCTTCAATCACTTATTCATTAAGTCTGTCTTGCCCTCAATAATATTATAAATATTTGTAAAAATAAAATACATCAACTGCCGTTAAAGGCGTTAGGCTATGAATAGAAAATTTGATTGACACTCAGCAATTGCACTTTACACTTTCTCTAATTAGAGGCCTTGCGTTTGATAGACACCTGGACAGCCATCAAATAAACAGCTGGCTTAGTCTCAGCGCTAATAAATTGCCAATTGGAATTTAAATATTTTGTGTTTTAGAAGAGGAACAGTCTTAATTCTGTGTTGCTATAAGCTAGAGTTCTTTACTGCGGAATGATACAAATATTTCGACGAATATATCCAGCTCCTGTTGAGTATCACTTGGGCTCCAAGGAATGTTTTACGTATTTTTATCGGGTTGTCAAGCTTGTTGGTTGGATACCGCCGCGGGAGGGAACCCGACGTTATCTGTACCAATTGTGGTTTTGCTTCATACTATTTTTCTCTGATCTTTATATACCAATTGGCATGGCGCTTAGCCTTGCTAAAAACTTTGCGACTTTAAATCTTGAGAGTCTTCTTAGCGTTATCGAAATAACTGTCAACACTGTCGGATCGACGTCCAAGTATTTCTTGTTCCTATTCAATTTATCTCGATTGAATAGGTTCGAGTGGTTGCTCGATCTGATGGATAATCGTCTAATTAGGGCAGACGATCGGCGAAGGATCCACCAGGTCATTGCTAACACCAACTATATTTTCCTGGTCTACGCCATATTATTTGGGGTCTATGCGACATTTGTATTTATCATGGGCATACTGAATGGGCAACCGCCATGGATGTTATATAATCCACTCTTCGATTGGCAAAACGGATTGTTCTACTTATTACTGCACTCAGCCCTGGAGCAGTTCCTTTTCCTGCTGCTGATTGCTGCGGCACTACTTGTGGATACATATCCATTAATATTTCTTCAAATACTACGAGCTCACATCGATGTGCTGAGGAATCATATTCAAACCCTGTGCACGGATCCACTAAAACTCGAGGCAGATAACTACGAGGAACTCATCGACTGCATTCTGCATCATAAACTGATTTTGAAGTAAGCAAATTTCTGTCAACTGTTTTGATCGTTCTCTATAACTCTCTTATTTTAAGATGCTGTGAAATCCAACTTCCCTTTATTTCGGGTGTAATTTTCATACATTTTCTACTAGTTGGCATCGTACTGGGCGTTTCGATAATAAACTTATTATATTCCACGAATGTTGCTCAGCGTATAGAAACGTTTTTCTTCTTAATTGCTCTTCTATTTGAATCATTTCCCTGCTGCTATCTCAGCGATTTGCTCGCTGAAGAGAGCAGAGAGCTGTCGAATATAATGGCCCAATCGAACTGGATTAATGCCGAGCGCAAATATAAATCCACTTTAATCATTTTCATGCTGAACGTGCAGAAGCCAATCGCCTTTATAGCCGGCGGCATCTTTCCCATCTCAGTGCATACCAATATTAAGGTGTGTATAGTTATAGATATATAAAATATATAGAAAGAGAGCGAGAAAGCTGAACCCACTAAAGAAATGTCTAACATTTTCAGGTCGCCAAGTTTGCGTTCAGCGTTATGACTATAATGCAGCAAATGAATCTGGATGATCGATCAAATTAAAATGTTCTGTTTATTAATTTTTTTTTTTTTGTAAATTTTAAATAAATTATTTACGTATAATTTGTATATTTAATATTAAGTTTTTATATTCTAAATTAATTAAATTGATAAAAATTTTTTTAAAATTAATTTTTAGACTGCCAAATTTACTTATATACTAAAATTAATTAAATAAAAATTGATATTTCATTTTAATTAATTAATTTTAGAATATAAGTAAATTTCAATTCATATTTCATTTTTATTAATTAATTTTAGTATTTAAGTAAATTTCAATTCATATTTCATTTTAATGAATTAATTTTAGTGTATAAGTAAATCTGGAAATTTGGCAATTGTAATTTAATTTCTATTTAAATATAAAAATCGGAAAATTTCTTTTCTTATGAGCATTTGCTATTCGCTAATAAATATTAAAGGGCTATTCAAAGAGCTTTATGTAACAGAAGAGCTAAATATTCGACTGACTATCTAGTCAGTTTCTCAAAAATCGAATATTTAGCTCTTCTGTCAGATGACAAATCGATTTATTTAAATATAACTGTGACCTATTGCAAAAGACATTTCATATTCTATTTTCTCTTTAAGAAATAGAATATTCTTTTAGCTAACAAAAAATCCACTTCATGTGCAGCACTGTCAGGAGTTTCCTTGACAGGCGGCATTAATGTTGGCACGTTTATCAAATTGCAGCTTACAAAAGGCTGCAAAGAATTGGAGGGCGTGCCTCATAATGCAGACAGATGATAAGCCAAATGCCGGCGCGAGTTGAACGAAATAAAAGCAAGGAAAAAACTATTCGTTGTTGGCTCAAATTGTGTGATGTAATGACACGCACGAGCGCATAGCGCCAAGGCACGCCCACTTGCCACGTGCGCACAAGCAGCAACTGGAGAGCAGAGAGCATAAAAGCGATGCCTTGGTCAAGGTCAGCTGCAGCTGAGGCAGCGACGTCAACAACTGAAGTAAAGGCAAAAAAATAAAAAAAAAATGCAGAAATGAAAAAGCAGCAGCCAAGTGGGTGGCTCAAAGAGCTTTTCGAGTATATATTGGCCAAAGAATAAATGATTTAAAGCCGTTGCAAGCGCAAGTTGCACAGCAAATTGCTATAGCTGGCCAAGAGTAAAGTGTTGGAAAAATGGCAAAGCTGACCAAATGGCTAATTTAATTGCCCGACATTATGGTACTTAAGGAGGAGATCACATGCTGACCGTTAGATGGCCAACACGCTGACGACAAAATGGAGCACAAACGTGGCTAATTGTAAATTGTTGCAATTTAAATTGTTGCAAAAGAACAGTAAGCAGCGGCAGTGGCCGTCACAGCAACTAACTGGCCAGCCGGCCACATCTATGGGCCATAAAAATGCTGTTAAGGCCTAAAAGCGCTTGTTGCATGCGGCAGCAACTGCAACTGGCACTTATTGAATGGCCATCGCTTGTGTCTTCTTGGGCCCCACAATCGTTAAAAGGCATCGTAAAAAGGGGGCAGGCGTCGTAAAAATTTGCGCATTAATAAACATTATGCAAGTTGCGACAGACAGCAAATGAGGCGACACGTTGCCAGCCAATCTGATGCTGCTGCTGCTGCTGCTGCTGCTGCTGCAGAGCCTGGTTGCCATCTCCTCCTACAGCAGCTGCCATGCAGCACAGTTATAACGATCAACAGCAACAACAACAGCAACAGCGAGAACAACATTTAACGATGCGTTTATTGATAGCGTCAACGTCTGCAGCAGGGGCTGGCGACGCGACGATCACAGCGAGTCTCAATTTTATGCGCCATCGCACTGGGCTTTATCTCCGTTATCAATACGCTTAGAAATGCGTATGTGTGTGTATGTATTTTTTATGATCAATGTAATTAATTGGCAAACGTAACTAATATCGGCAACAAAGTCGCCGATTGGCCAATTGGCAACATTCTCTCGTTGCAATGCAGCCTCTAAGGCCTTAACGATCGCATTAAGTGCCCCTCGATTTATGGGCGAGGAAAAGTTTCTTTAAAATTATGAGAGTAATGTAGATTGGCTAGAACTACTTGTGCAACTCTTCAGTCATATATTACATATGTATCTTAAATATAGATTAGAGCTATGAAAATTATTTAGGTAGCTAGAAAAATCGATTAATGAATTATTTAAAATATTTTTTAATATGAAATATAAAATATACTAAATAAATATATAAAATATAAAACAAAATATGAAAATTAAAATATTAAAAATTAAAAATAAAATAAAAAAAGAATATAAAATATAAAATATAAAAAATTAATTATAAAATATATTTATTTATTTATTTATTTATTTATATATTTATTTATTTATTATATTATTACCAATAATTAATTCTAACTAACAGCTATATAAAATATATAAAAATAATAAATATATAAAATATAAAACAAAATATAAAAATTAAAATATTAAATATAAAACAAATTATAAAATATTAAAAAAATGGTCAGCCAATTATCTAACTAAATTAAATTTCGGCGAGACTAAACCAATCCCATTGACAGACAAACTATTTCCAATATAGCTAAATTGAATTTCCAATTTGCTCATTTAAAAAATTGCAGCTACTAATTGATATTTTTGACTTGCAGAGAATGATTAAAGTAACGTTCTGTCTATAGCTCAGAAGGTAAACAGTTTTTTCTTCATTCTGCCAAACGGCAATGTCAATGCCAATCCCAACTTTGGCATTCAAAGCACAGCAAACGCTACGATTTCCCAGGCAATACAAAGAATGAAAGAGAGTGTGAGAGCAAAAGAGAGGGAGCGAATGAGAGGGGCATCAGAAAATACTTCATCACATTTCCCATGGTCGGCCATTTATGGCAGTGAATGCCAGTCCGAATGCCGATCTCCGTGGCGGCCTTTTCTAACTGTCCCTCTGACAAAATGCCGCAACCTGCAAGTGTAACTGACAAGCCATGGCCCAATGGCCATTGACCAGGCCAATAAGAGAGGCAGATACAGAGAGAGAGAGAGGGAGAATAATATTATGAGCGATACGTAGAAAAAATAAATCAAATTTTCTCATCAATCTCATCGAACATGAAAATGCACTTTCAAAACGCATTAAATAAACCATAACGGCACGCATGCGCAGCACAGCACCACAGTACACCAGCACTACGGCACCACTGCACCACTGTACACCAGCAGCAGCAGCAGCAGCAGCCCAGTCAGGGTGGTGCTATGCGGAGTGGGACAGGGGCCAAGTGCAGGCCGAGGCCGCGTAAATCTTTCACTTTGAGCAAAATGCAGCACAGCTAACTGAGGCTAACTGGAAAACTAGCGGCAACAAATAACGTAAACGATAAATGCGCATGCGCAAGTGCAACAGCAACAGCAATAGCAACAGGCAATAGGCCAACCAACAACTGGCTACGTGGTGTAACTGGCCACAGCGAGAGACGCGGCCCGACCATATTTGGCATTGGCTTTGCCAACTGCCCAAACTTAAAACCCAAACCCAGACACGTTGCAGCTCTGCTGACAAATTGCTGCTGCCGCCTCCTGCTGCAGTTGCTGCTGCTGCTGCTGCTGTTGTCGCCAACATCAGCTGCGAATGCAGGTCCTCCGGCCAGCATGGCGCACAAATTTGGTAGCACGCCGTGCGGCGGCAGTCAAAAGCGTCCAATAATTCATAACACAGCCACTGTTGTTGGTGCTGTTGTAGCTGCTGCTATGGCTGCTGCTGCTGCTGCTGCTGCTGTTGTTGCCAAAATTGGCAAGAGCCGCTTGATAAGCCGCCGTTGCACACAGTCGCTGCGCTGCGCTGCTGCCACGGCGCGTAATAAATCTGTGCAATTTGTTGCACGCTAATCGCGCCATCGACTGCGGCTTTCAATTGAAAGTAAGTATCTATCGGGCCTATTGGCTCGCAGGTGTTTCGACTGCCCAAAACGAGCGAAACAAAAAGCACGTTTAGTGGGCCAAATAAATCAACAAACTAATTATAAACAATATAAAGGCAATGCTACTGGCTTAATGTCCATCAATTAACTAAAGCATTAATAAATGCTTAGCATTTGAAGATGGCATTCTGATGCTGCTCAATATGGCAAAATATGTTGATTAATATCCGCATTAATGCTTATCCGTATGCACGTGATTATCCATATGCATGTATATTCACTTAATATCTATTCAACTTACATTAATATATTAACGTACCCGTACCATAATCCTTAGCCCTATCCTTTCCCTATACATATACATATCTTTATCCAAATCTATTTCGCAATCCATATCTATATTATAATCCCTCTCTATATTCGTATATTTTTATACAAAACATATAAATACATATATCCTTAAAATATTCATAGTAAAATATATATATTTTGACGAATTCTTATCCATATTTCTATCTATCCCTATCCCTATCCCTATCCCTATCCCTATCCCTATCCCTATCCCTATCCCTATCCCTATCCCTATCCCTATCCCTATCCCTATCCCTATCCCTATCCCTATCCCTATCCCTATCCCTATCCCTATCCCTATCCCTATCCCTATCCCTATCTCTATCCCTATCCCTATCCCTATCCCTATCCCTATCCCTATCCCTATTCCTATCCATATCCAAAATAATTACTTATGTATAAACCTTATCTATCCGTTTGACCATAACTTATTAAAAACTACCTCTCCTTCGCCCATTCAAATCGCCAATCGAGCTTGACAACTTTTTGCCCCTTTCCAGTTGCCTCAACATCATCCGCTCGGCTGTCTGCCAGCCATATCTTGCTTTACAGTCTTCGGCTAATAATAACAATAATTTAGCCAGTAAATGAAATTAACATGCATTACACAACAGTCAAGCGTCCAATAACGGAACAAACCTGCCATTGATCCTTGGGGCGTCCCATTGGGCGGCTGCAATTGCAATTGCTGCGATGCCAGAGAAGTCGCCAACTGTGTTCCCTAACTGACTGGCTGATTGAGTTGGCCCGCATCGCACCGGACGGGCTGGCCATCAATGAAACTTCAACTCCCAGTTTGCTGCATGCTGTGGGTACCTAACGGTAACTGGCCACGTAAACCCAATGAGAGAAGCCACCACTCGCTCGCCCCACCAACCATCGCCAACTGTCTGCCTGCCCATCGGCTCATTCTAATGGCGCACGCATCGCATTTGCCGCCTCAATGGCCAGCTGACTGACCAACAACAAATGCACCGGGATGCACTTCTTTTGCTTCTTCGTCTCTGTCTTTAACTCTTTCGTTGCATTTGCCTCATGTCGGGGCGCCATGGCGTATGCATTTTTTATGTAAATTGATTTTTTTTCTTCCCTGTTGTCTCTACTTGTTGTTCTCGTTCGCTGCTTTTCATTAGTTATGATAGATGATGTTGGAAATTATTTAAATATATTCAATTAATAATAGCAAATGCTTTGGCTGACACAAAATAAACAACAAGTGCCTAAGCATCGACTGCTCCTTGTAGTTGCTCTTGTTTAATATTTCAAAACTTGAGCGAATTTTGCATTCTCTTAACTACGACAAAACTGAAGATACTGCCATGTATGTGGTATTAAATAATTAAAAATTTCTTTTGCCTGCCGGCACTGAAATTCAATCTTACATAACATCTTGAAGTCAGTTACATAATTACACATACGCAACGTTAAGCACACAACAAATATTGACACACATCCCGAAGACAAAAGACATTTTAATTATGTCCGTTTTATTTACAGCAGTGGAAAAAATGTAATAAATGCATATTTGAGGCAATGAATTCAGAACAGGGTCAATAAAATGTGTAAGCGAAGACAAAGATAAAGGCAGAGACAGCGAATGCCTAGGAGAGGAGTAGAGCAGAGCAGAGTTGGGCTTGTTGGGCGAACATGAAAAGCGTGAAGCAGACAATCAATAAATGCACTGAGCTGAGCAGGCGCTGTGGCAACAGGTAAAGGCAATTACCAATTGTCCTGAGATTCAGCCAAAATATTGAATGCCAAATAAAGTGAAATAAAATAAAAAAAGGCGAAAACAGAGAAAAAGGTAAAGACAAAGAGACCACGAATATGATTTACATGCAGCAGCAGCAGCAGCAGCAACAGCAGCAGCAGCAACTGCAGCAACATTTGCCGTTCTTCGTGCAACGTTTGCCACCTGTTTCTGTTCTGTGCGACTTAGTTTGCCGTTATTGTTGCCTGGTGCTGCCTTGCCTTCCATATCGTTAGCTAATTTTATTGTTACAATAACTGTTGTTGCTGCTGCTGCTGCTGCTGCTGCTGTTGCTGCTTTTGCTGCCTATCTTTCGTGTATCTTACGACCGGCCTTGTTTATATCAATTCTATTAAGCACAACAGCTAGCCAGCTCCATCTCACTGCATCTGCATCTGTCTCTTTCGCGCTGCTGCTGCTGCTCTACCACTCTCCTTTCAACATGTGACTAATCATGCACAGCCAATCATGCCACAAGTTTATTTATTTTCACATTGCATTTGCAATAAGCTAAAAAAAAAAAACTGGGTAATCCACTTGAAAATTCCTCGATTTTTGCTAACCCTGTTTATTGTTGTTGCTGCCTGCTGCCTGTTGCCAGTTGCTGTTGTTGTTGCCTGTTATCGGCCAGCTATCAACGCCGCTTGTACTCGTTATTGTTCCCTGTTATGTTTGTTAGTTTCCTTTGGCTGGGCAGCGACTTGTTGCCTGCTGCATCTTATAAAGTGAGTTATCTGCTGGGCTCTCGTGTGGCATTGGCCAAAGTAAATGTAAGATATTTTTTTGTTCATTCTTTTGCTTCCATTATTTGCACTTGTTCTTGTCATGTGTGTGTGTGTGTGTGTGTGTTGCTTTACCGCTAACAGCTTGTGTTGCTGCTGTCACATGGCTGGCCGTTATATGTCCTTGAAAGAGTTAACTGTATTTGATTACTGCTAAAGACAGTGTGCGAAGCTTCAAGCGAATACAGTGAACTTTCTCATATGGGAACACCCAGAATGTATAGTTCTTTGAATGAATTTCATTTTCATAAATAATTAGTCAAAGGTTAAATGGAAGCTAAAATCTATATATTAGACTTTTTCATCTTTTAGTTTGACTTACAAATTTTAAGAGTTCGATTTAGAAAAAAATTTCAAGGAAATTCGTTTAGTAATGTAACCCAAAAAATTGCTTAAATTTAGGCTAGACATTGTTAGAGTTAAGATAAAAATCATTTTAGTAAAAATTCTTTAAGTAATGCTACTCAAAAATTTGCTTAAAGTCAGATCTCCAAGCCCTTAAACCTTATTGGATATACTCTAAATTTTGGCTAGAAAAGAATTTCTATATTTATATTTATTTCCCTTTAAGAAGATAAGTAAACATATTGATCGACTATAAAAACTTTTATGCTTGATTTCAAATTTCACGTCAACGCTCAAAAAATGATCAGGCTAAACATTTGTTAGGTTTCTCATGATATCTCAGCATTTATATTCCTTTTTTGCAGCTGTAAAAATGGGGAGTAAATATTTTTGTTGCGTGTTCGCTCTTGAAGTGATGCAGGTTAATGCAGCTGTCATGTAAAATGGATTTACTGGAAAAAGTTCACAAATATCATTTGTATTCTTGAGGCAATGACAGCAGACAGATAGCAAATAATATGAATAATAATAAAGTTTGTGCTGAAAAGTCGTTTGTAAAGTGGCAAAGAAGAAAAATGGAATACGAAACAAAGGAAAAGTAAATATATACAGTCAAGTAGCGTAAGGTTCTCTCTATATGATATATGGAACAGTATTTATTCTCTTCTCATAAGCTCATCATAATTGAAATGAAGCTTGGAATCTAACTGAAGCAATCTTTAAATTGGCCGCATAAATCTTGATGGCACATCTATTGGCCCGGCTGTTGGCTAAGCTGTCAGCTGTTGGCCAAGCTCGAGAGAGAATACAGTTAGATTGAAGCTGGAGCAGGAGGAGATGCCAATGTCGATGTGGATGCCACTTGCTGTAAATGTGGCAAATGTCGAATGCAGAATACAGAATACAGAATACAGAATACAGAATACGGAATACGGACTACAGACTGCCAACTGCAGAATACAGAATGCAAGCCAGCGTAATTGATAAAGACCGACAAATCCGTTGATGGCAATGTTAATACTGCGAGCTATGCGCTAGCTGGCCGAATGCAGCTTGGCCAGGGTTTGGGCCAGGCTTGCGGCCGGGCTTGGGGCCGAGCTCAATGTCGCTGCGAAGCGATCTTGTTGATGGCAGGAAGACAAAAACCTAAGATTGCCTGTTAATGCTAGGCGAAACGGTTCGATGTCTGTTGATGACGCGTGCAGAACCTGTTGGGCTGCTCTTGTTGTTGTTGTCGTTGTTGTTGTTGTTGTTATCGTACCAGCATTCGATTTTTATAATGATTATCGCCATTACCGACAGTCATTGTCGTTGTTGTTGTTGGTGTTGCTGTTGCTGCTGGCAGCTACTGTTGCACTGCTAAGGCAGCTAACAATGCAATCCGTTGGCTGCAATTAGTTTGGGCGTGGGGCGCGGTTGGAGCGCGCATAAATTGCGTTAGGATAATGATCGCGCTTTGGCACAGTAAATCGCAATTCGAAATTCAACGGACACGGAGAGTACAGTTCGAATGTGCTGCCTGTTGCCTGCCGCCCAGATTGCAATTGCAGCAGCTGCAGCTTAGAGTTTTAACTGGTTCGGCAACAAATTTGACGCGCGCTGCTACAAATGAGCCCGATACAGTGATAGAGAGTGAACGAAAGAGAGAGAGAGAGAGAGAGAGAGAGAGAGAGAGAGAGAGAGGCAGCACGATAGACAGCTAGAGGGAAAGAAAGCAAGCGAAAAGCTGAAGGAAAACCAGTGGAAGGCCAAGCACCAAGCACCAAGCACCGTTTTGGCCACGCATGCTGGGGCGCCATTTAAATTGAGATTTATTGCAGGCAGCATCTTTTGCTATTGCAGTCAATGATGCGCCAGTGGATGCTGTTGTTGCTGCTGCTGCTGTTGTTGCTGTTGGATGTTGCTGCTGTTGCAGGTGCAGCAAGCAACGGTTTTGCAGTTTAGAAGCGAAAACAAAACTGTAAAACGCTTCAACGCTTGTCTTTGACCTCGAGCAGGCAACAAGCTGTAGAGTGTGAGAGTGAGAGAGAGAGAGCGATGAGGGACGGAAGAGCGCCATGGCAGCCAGCTGTTATATATAACAGTCAACAAATCGTTGGCCATCCAATCTTAATAAAGTTATTAGGCGAATCAATTTTTCTGTTCTCTGTTGCCGCACAAGCAACAGGCGAAACACTTTTCTACCAATTAATTGGGTTATAAAATGAAATAAATTAAATAATTTTAGCTAGAATATGTAGCTTAGGGAGTTGATATATGTAGCACATCAGCCTTGAGAATTGAATGCTCCATATAGCTGTTTATTAATGAATAATATTTTGAGTATATTCAATTTGTATATATGTATATATAGGCCTCTCAGTATGTATTGCGTGTCTCGCTTTATTTTATTATTTTTATTGTCAAGAATTTGGTTTTGATATATTCCATCACACATATATTATACGAATATAATATAATATTCATTAAAAATCTATTAAAGAATTTTTTTTAAATTTTTAAAGCAGTTTTGTGCAGTAAATAATAAAAAATTAAATATAAAATAAAATTAATATATATAAATAATTTTAAAAAATATATATAAATAAATAAATAATAAATAAAATAAAATAAAATTAATATATTTAATAATTTAAAAAATATAAATAAATAAAGAATATATAATCTGAAGTCTTGAAATGTAGAGAAATATATGCCACAAGAGAGAGAAAGAATATTATAGAAAAATAATCTTGAGTAATATTTAATATTTGCCTACCTAGCAATATATAATGGAAGGAAAATTAGATAAAATAAATTTTAAAAATATATAATTTTTAAATTAAATAATAAATTATAATAATATAAGTTAAGAATGCTTAGTGGGCTGATTTCTGCCATCACTCAGGCAAGGAGAAGACACAACCTATGGAGCTGATATGACTCAGTTTATATTCGGACGAGACAGAATTAAGACTTTTTGTTACAAAATTATATAAAATATATTATATATATATAAAATATGAGCTTTCATTGAATTCAAGTGTATTTGTTTATGCAATAATTTCTCTCAGTGTCCCTATTAGCTACTCTTCTATTGTGGGAGCGCTTAATTTATGTTATAATATTACCAACTCCAAGGGCATTATTTTATTGGGTCGACTAACCAGTTAAATATTTTACAGATAAGGTATTTTTTGATAAGCCAATGCCAATTATGTAAGCAAGTTTGTTTCAAGCATTGCAAACTTCAATCAGCTTGCTCAGTTTCAAGAGATTTATTTTATTATTAGAGAATCAATTCTTTTTTAATCACATATCAAGTATATGAATAATTATGAATATCATAATAATCACATTATGATTATAGTCAGCAACTGAAGTTGCAGACATTTTCCATGACTCTCGCATATCGCCATCCCACTGTGCTTTGCCACTAATTACAGGTGACACTGATTAGCGAGTTGCAGGAGACGAATGCAACGGGGCGTTAAGTAGCTAGAGGCATCTCCTATAAGTCTGCAATGTGGCAAAACATAATTTCTGCATGTCACTCAGACAGGTTGGAGTCGGAATCGGGTCTGTGGAATCGCTGTTGGAAATGGAGATGGTTGTCAATGCGTCGGCTAATCCTGCTCATCATCTATAGCTCTGCAGCTCTATAGCTCTGCAGCGCATTCGTCTCTTCGAAAAATCATTGAAACCGGTTGGCAGCATTTGATGGAAAAGTTGCTGCAACACGGTTGCAGCTAAACGAAACATCAAGACAGACAGCGAGACTGACTGACTGACTGACTGACTGGCCGGCACCTGTAGATTTTATCCTGGCCATTTGATTGTCTGCCGTTGATTGCCGCTGAGATGTTTTGCAGCTGTGTGTTGCAAGCATCGTCTGCCTGGCTGCGAAATTAAGTTGCTGGCTGGCAGCGTTTACATGCTGCTGTGGCTGTTGTTGGCTTTTGATGTTTTAATGATAAGATTTTCGCGATTGATTTTTCCTGGGTGTCGAATTTGGCGAATAACCGGTTAGCGACAGGAAGTGCCGCCTAGCGGCTCGCGTGGCGCAAAAACGTGCCGCATCAATCAGTCGCCCACCGCGATCGTCTAACAAGGTCAATGGGTTAATGCGCCAAACTGCAAGTAGCACTAAGCAGCTAGAGTAGAGTATATATATATATATATACTCTATATACGCCCACAATGTGGCAGGCCGAATGGATTACAATAATTGCACACTGCGGCGGCCATTCAGTCCGCAAGTGCAACTGTAAAGTGCCACCGTTTGTGGTGCTGCTGCCCGCCAGGCAGCAAGAATAGACGCTGAGGTGCTTCCAGCTCAGCAGCAGCAGCAGCAGAAGACAACGATTGACAGCAGAGCTGAAGCTGCCACTCAGCTCTTGTGGCAAACGGCAAACGGCGCATGTTGGCCATCAAATGTCTAGGCTAAACATTTAGATTAGAAGCGAAAAAAATAAGACGATGACGACGACGACTGTTGCTGCTGCTGCCGCTGCTGCTTCTGCTGCTTCTACATTGGCCAGTCTTCCATCAGGAATGCATTTTTATGGAGCAGACAAGAACAATTGACGTTGCTATGGCCAAGTCGGAGGCTAATCTAAATTGTTGCATGCAACAACAATTGTGTGCAGAGATACAAGTGTCCGGTGCATACGGTGAGGCAGGTAATTTCAGCTCAGCTAATTGCGAAAAGTGCTCCTGTAATTCCAACGGGGCCAACAGACAACTGAAAGACAACAAGCGGCCAACAACTTCAACTTCAACTGCAACTCCAACTCCAACTGCAACTGCAACTCCAATTTCTGCTACTCTGGCCTGCACCCTATGATGCCCCTCGGGTAAGTGACACCTACAGCGGAGACAGCTTTGGCAATTGTGTTTGCCAGGCCCCACAAATAATAGCTTCATTGGCCAACAGAATCCCGTCGGTGCCAAAATGGGCAATGCCAATGTCTCTGGCCCCCATGGAATTTGCTCGAGAAATTTGCATTGTCCTCGGCTCCACTTAGTTGACCAAAAATGGTTTTGGCTAAGCTTGACATTATTGTGCCTTTGCTGCCGTAATGGCGCTTGATGGGCATTTAACTGTCGATCAATTAAACAATTAACTTTTTATATAAATATATATAAATAGAATTGTATATATATGTATTCGTAGCCGACCACAACTCCATTAACTACTCACACGTCAATTTATCTTTCGATTTTTGGTCAGCTGCGATTTTACAGTCGCGACGTTTTGCCATTTACTGAAACTGTTCAAACAAACTGCTGCTGCTTGGCCAAGAGGCTAAATAATATCGTAGACAATTTATGGTCTGCGCACATAACTGGCAACCAAAGGTAAAATGGTGGACCAGGCAAAAGCGGGTAACTGTAACGCCACGACTGAAGGTTAGGCCCAGTGCGTTTTGTTTCTGGCACACAAAGTGCAAAGCCAAAACCAAAACCAAAAGGAAAATGTAAAGCACAGGCGAAAAGAATGCAAAATGTTTAAAAATTACTAAAAGCCGCTTTAAGGTATGGTTTGTGTGATACACTTTAGCTAAGGGCGCATTCACTTGATTATTATTTTGAATAATAATAAATATAAAGAAAAAATAGAAAAGAAATAAGGATAAATTTTGTAATTTAAAAAAATAAAATTTATAACAAAATAAAAAAATTTTGTAATTTTTAAAATTAAAATATATAAAATAAATAAATGAAATAAAAAAATATAAAATAAATTTGTGAGTTTTAAAAATAAATATTTATTTATTTTTAAAACTTAATAGAAATTGATATATATAATAAAGTATATAAATATACCTTTTGTTAGTCATTAAATAAATTCTTTTTTTATTTTTAAATTCATTGATGTTGATGTTTTAATTACCAATGAAAATGTGTAAAAAAAAAAAAACATGATCACGACAAAAACTATGTTCCAAGTGTTTCATTTATAAGAATAAAAATTAAATGGAATTGACTAAAGAAAATTTTATCTGTATTTATTATATTTCAATATTTTGTAGTGCATTCAGCATGTCGTCTACTTTATCGCTTTATCTTTTTCATGCCTTTTAGCGTCTGGCACTGCCTTTCTGGCACAGTAGTTCAAGCAAAGCAAAGTGTCACAAGTTAATTAGATTAAATTAAAAATATGCATAGTATGTGCTTTTATACTAAGTACTGTTATATATAGATATACTATATATATTTGCTTATTTTTTACTACTTAGTATGTCTCTTGCGGCTCTTCTTCATTCTTGCTGTCAATGTCAGCTTTGGCACCTGCCACATGCCATTGCATACTTTTAAGCTGGCGCTGCTTTAGTTTCGAGCGGCGCACAAAAGTAGGCAACATATTTTTTGAATTCCAGTCGATGAATTAGTTGCGGCAAAATAAAGAATGATTTATATCCCGGAAATGTTTTTAGCGCACGCATGTGAAGCTGCTCTTCAGAATAAAATGTAATTTACAATTTTAATTGAAACCCTCAATACTTAATCCTGCAATAATACAAAATGAAAAGAAAAAAAAATGATGTTAAGCGCATTAATTAAAAAGAAACGCCAAACCCAAGCCAGGCGCACTTCAACAATTCAAATGCAAACAAGCCGGAGGAATAAAGAAAGCTTACAAGCTGCAGGCTGCAGGTGTGGACGTGAGGTGCGTGCATAGAAAAAGTTTCACTTTTTCAACTTATGCCAACGCACAAATCTCGAACGGCCGGGCGCAAATGACGCACAGCTCTAGAAGAGGCCCACGCACGCAACGAGGCGAACCAGTGCAAAGTGCTCAAGTGTTACGCACATGTGTGCGTGTGCGTGTGTGTGTGTGTGTGTGTATGTGTGTGTGTGTGTGTGTGCCATAAAGCAAACGCACTGCACTATTATATAAGGGCTGGGACTTAGACGTTGCCAAGCTCTTGACTGCACGCAATACTTTTAATGAAATATGCAACAATCAGAGGCAAGTCCCCTGCCTTAACCCTGGGCCAGTTATTTGTCTGGCTGTCTGCCTAATATGGCCATCATTTTTCGACTCCCTCAAGCAATATGAACATATATGCATCATAGATACATACATATATATGTAACTGTGATCGTTGTGTTTTTACCATTGTCGAGACGTTGCGCATTTTGTCTGGCAATTTAATAACACCGAATGCAAATTACATTCTCGAATCTGAGCAGCACTTCGACGCTAAGTGACCCGAATTGCCAGCTAAAGGGAGTGCAAGAGAGAAATGACGACGGAGTGGCATTTAGACGCTTTGCCCATGCCCATGCCCATGCCAATGCCCATGCCCATGGCAAGCCCGACCATTTACATGCGCCACAGTGCGTATACGTAACGTGAATGCTGCACAAATCATAATTGCCGGCAGCAAGTCAAGTGCAAAGTCTTTTAACTGGCCCACGGGGCGTATAATAAATAATGTAATTAAATTACCAATGCAAGCAAGCATTGCTAACCCAGGGCCAAGGCATGCATGCGCCTGGCCAAACGGGCTTAATGAGCAGCTATTTTCCATTTAATTAAACAATTGCATTTGCGAACGGAAACCAAAACAAACACCTACATAATATACCATATTAGAGCAATTGAATATGCATATTAAATGTAGGCACTCAAATATTTATATTGCCAAACAAAGCCCCGATCCCAAACAGAAGCCAGAGTCAACGTAAATAAATTGTAATCAACAGTAAATCAAGCGTCGCCTCAGCTGCAGCTGGAAGAGTTGCGTTCCCCGAGCGACTTACAATAGCTTCCTGCTAAGGACCTGTCTGTCCATTTACTCGAATGATTAGTTGCACTGGCCGCACAGCAGCCACTCACTATATGCACTCTATACATATTTAAAATTATGATTTGTGACATTGGTCAGAAGGCAAAGCCTTTGTCTTTCACAGTGTCAACAGCTGCAAAGCTCGAGTCGGAAATGTGCACAAACGGCAAAGTTGACAAAAGTTAATTATTAGCAGCATTGTGCCAGTTTTCTCTTTATGCCAGGCTTCACTTTAAGACCTTTTTGTGCAATCCAAAGAAACTTTAATAAATTTGCCAATTTATTAAATTTTATGTGAACTTGTTTCCCAGTTGCCAATTAGTCAAAAAACTTCAAATGAAAAGCAAAACTTTTTGTGATTTATATTAGCTTTTGATATTTATACCCAGCAGCAGGACGTTTGGGAGTGAACAGGTCTATTGGGTTTACATTAAGCTAGGTTTAATGTTTTCTGATTGATTTGATTTTTATATTCGTCAGACATTTTTATTGGTTTACACTTATTGACTATGAAAATTATATATGAATCTTGAATTCTTTTACTTTTTAAGTGAGCTGCATACTTTAGCTTCACTATTACTGGCTCTAGGGTATTTGTTAGTCAGTCTCCAGTCTTTTTATTTACCCTACACTTTTCTTGGATTTACGTCCTTTAAGTTGTCCATAAATTTCGCATCGTATTTTTATTACGATTTATTGAAATTCAAGTAATTTATTTTTATTACAATTCCAAAATAAATACTTTTCTTGACAGAATATAAATAAATTAAAATTAAATGTTAGACTAAAAGCGAAAGTTACATACAATGGAAAACTGGCAAATGGAATCAGAGAACAAATTATTTAATAAAATAAAAAAGTGTGTATAATATATTTACATTTTTTATATATGAAAACATAGCTCAAAGTCATTCCCAAAATTCCTTATACTTTAATAAAGTCAAACATAAAGAGAGAGCTGCTTGCTCCACTTAAAGTAGTTCTAATAACTTAAATACAAAGCAAACATTTAACAATGTAAAACACCAAAAATTCCTCTAATTTGTTTACAAATTTCGAAATTCCTCTCAGCAGCAAACAGTTTCATTTTCACTTAATAATTTGCAAAACTTCAAAGTGTGTAAAGCGGCGACACGCAGCGTCGAGCATGTGGCGCGAAACGGAAGCGGAAATGCTGCTGGAACAAAATATGGCAGACCAAAACAAAATGGCGCGCCCTGGCAGAGAGGCAAAAAGTTAAGCTGCACACAGTTAAACGAGCTGAACTGTGTTAAAAACTGTAAACAGTTTTTGTACTCGACGAAACCTTGAAACTGTCAGCGTGCTATGAAAAATGCAACAAAATTTACTATTTTTTTCTTTGCCTTTTTCTCCTATTGGTGGTGCGAAGGAAGCGTTTAGTTTTTCTATTCTTCTTTTTGGCAATTGTGATTTATTGACTTGTCCAAGCCGCAGGTGCTCCACAGCTCCACAGCTTCACAGCTCAACTGTTTGCGGTTTGCTTCCGCAATTACTTTTGCCACCGTGCCGTTTACACAGCAGACGGCTGCCAATAGCTTTTACTGTCCACATCCGGCAAACATAATTTCACATGAACTTGAGCAGTGCGTAGAGTAGTGTGGCTAAGCAGGAGTTTTTAATTACAGGTAAATGCTAGGCATAACCATGGGCGATTCCTTTCAAATACACAAGCAGCGCAGAAGCTGCCTGCAGTTGAGGCCACTTAGAAGGGGCAAGGGGGCAATGAGGCGTGGCTTGGCATACAAATAGCTGCAACACTTTGCCTACGCATTGCGTATAAATGTGTGTGTGTGTGTGTATTGGTGTCAGCTCGTGCTTCCTGGCAGCTCAGTCTGAGCCGCCACTCAGCCCCCTTCGCTGTCACCGTTGCCGAGTCCCAGCCTCGCTCTTTTGTGTTTATCCTGCTCCAGTTCCACAGTCTGCTGCATTCATTAGACTTAGCCAAGTGGCAAGCGGCAGGCATAGCGCCTGCACAGTATTAAATTCCATTAACAGACGCTGCCACAGTCTTCGCCTTGGCCTTCTGCAACTGCAGCCCGGGCCTGCCCAATGGTGTTACTTGGCCTGGGGGCAAATCCAATGAATATAATGGTTATTATATGCTCGTCACATTACTACAAGTTCTAAACGAGCAGAGTATTTAAGAAATCTCTGCCAGTCTTTGGCTCAGGTCAGCTGCAAAATGCTTAGCTGCAGGCACAAATTGCCCAAGCTCCGCCCAAGCTCTGGCCAAGCATCGTCTCAGCACTTTGACAAATTGCAAATTGAGACATTTCCGTTGTGCCTGGAGCACTAACTAACATCATATCGATACGAGATGTTGATGGCATTGTGAAAAGATTACCAATTGGCATGTCCGAGTGCCACAAACTCTGCCATTTGACTTAAAGCCAAGTTATTTGTGTATTTACACGTGTTATCCGACTGCCCAAAGAGTTCGAACGGAAATGCATGGCCAGTGCCTGGCTGTCAACTTGCCACACGTCATGCCACACGGCACATGGCTGTAAAAATCGTTGCATTGCATGTTGCATGACTCATTACAACTCTATCGTTGTGTAAACTAAACTTTTGAGAAAATATGTGCGAACAAGACTTGGCGAGTAAGGCGTTTATTGAGGCATATGTGCAGTTCTATGAGCTGTGGCAGCATCACAATATTTTGCCATATTTTAGAAATTGTTTGAATAGTATTATTTATTATAGTTGAATAGCAAGAATTTGTAACATTTATCGATACAATTTTACAGAATTTTATATATGGTGCAGCATACTAATATTTTTTTCTTTTTCCATATTTTAGACATAATTTGAATAGTTTTCTTCATTATGGAAAAAATGTTTAATATTAACATCGATAATCGAACTTTGAAGCTTATAAACATTTTATAAGAATTGTACAGACATTTCTAGAGCCCAATGTCTGCAAATAAATGTCTTCCACTTACACGTTGAGAAAAACTCAAAGAGCAGCCGATTGCATCGGCTCTACGAGTTCGTTCACGATCAAACAAAAACATTTTTTTTTGCTCAGGCTTTGCCCCGAATGTTCAGTTGAGTTATAAAAGTCTTTTGTGTATGTATTGGTGCACAGCCAAACATTCTCTTCTCTTAATAGCGAATGGGAGTGTTAATGTGTATATGTGTATATGTGTATATGTGAAGATCTTTTGCTCTTATTATCTGCTCACTTACTGAATTTCTTGTTACGAATGTCAATCGTATCGCTCCCTAAACGACATTCGTAAAACGAAAAGAACCGAAGGCTTGTGCACAGAGCGAGAGTGAGTGAGTGAGACATATCTTTCAGTTGATCTCGTGAACGTCAATCGTATCGCTCCCTAAACGACATTCGTAAAACGAAAAGAACCGAAGGCTTGTGCACAGAGCGAGAGTGAGTGAGTGAGATATATCTTTCAGTTGATATCGTGAACAGAGCGTGAGGGTTTAAATGATTAAGAGTTATTGGCGAGTTATGATTATTTCTAAGAGATTGCAGTATATTACTATGTGAATACACAGAATGTCATGTGGGTAGAGTAGAAATATAGATATATAGGTAAATATTTTCAGTTATGGTTAGGTCTGAGAGATTGTAGTATATAAATATGTAAATGTATAGAGACTCATGTGTGTAGGGCAGAAAGACATATAGTTCAAGCATTGAAAGTATTCATAGTTATTAATTCTTTTTCACATTCATTTTAAGTCAATCATTTCTTTTTCAGAATTTATTTAAAAATATTTTAAGCTGTGCTAGCTATGATAAGATGATGCTATAGCCTAGGCGCTATAGAAAACCAAATTATTTAACAAGTTTGTCTAGCAGCTTATGGCAAATCAGTCAGTCAGTCAAACCAGTGCGTAGAGTGTTATAGCTATATAAAGCAATGAACAATGAGCAAGGCTCCTCTGAGCTGCAGTTTAATATCTCCTTATATACATAAAGTAAACATATAAAGATATTTATGTCATATTAACCACATTAACCACATGCTCAATCAAAAGACAATCAACTTGCATTCAATATTATATAAAAATTCTACTTTGTTCCCTTTACACCCACGTAAGTAAGAGTATAAAATATCAACTTGAATGTAAAGCTCAGTGTTAGCGTGCCACGAGGCAATCGAATAGCGCACATTAGGGTTCTTGTAAAGACATTTCCGCTAGATTTGATTATCGTCGCGTTGGGGTGTTGCGGAGGGACGCATAATGCGCGATTGAGCGTAAGGCTTAATGCAGATATTTGAATCTTATCGCACGTTTGCATGAGCTTGACGACAAAAAAGGAAAATTGCTATATGTATATGTATGACGTTTGATGGGGTTTCTTTTTAAGGCACTTCAGTTGCATGTGTAGCCTTAGGGATTAGTGGATTTGAATTAATTATAAACAGTTACTTGGAGTTTATGTTGCATGTTGCTGCATAGTTTGGCAGCTTTAAGAGGCTCACAATAGTATTATTATTATTTCTTTTTTTTTTTTTTTGGCATGCGCACAATGCAGCTAGATCTTAAGTGCTATGTAGATCTAAGCTTATATATATATGGTATTTACTTAGCAGCCCGGCAGGCCCTTCACATGCTGGGCAGCCCCACTATTGCCCCACTAAATGGCTCCATGCCGCACTCGTTATGCACTACGTTGTGTGGGTTAGTGTATCTACGTTGGCTAGACACGCACGTGATTTTCTTGTTATGGAGAGAGTAGAGATAAATGTAAATAGCTCTTGACTTACCGCGCTCGTCGATAGGTTTGTGGGTGCTTGTTGATTGTTGGTTAGGTTTGGTATTTCGATTACATATCATATATATATATAAATATTGATCAAAAATTTAAGAGAGTGAAAGGGAGTGAGATAATACTTTTGCGACTTGCTAAGCTAATATATGTTGATTGTTGATTGATGATAGTTGATTGATGAGATCATCTGCTCCTAGTTGTGCTAGTTTGTGTTGATTGAAGACTTTGGCAACTTCGACGCAGTCGTTGGGGCTCAGTTTCCAGGCTTCTCACAGTTATCCTTGACTTTGGCTTACGTATGTATATTTGTATATAGTATCTCTTAGGATTTGTCACATGAAAAGTGTTTGCTTTACAGTGGCTTACAACTACTTAAGTACAAGTTTTTCGTTTTCTTACCAATTTGTGGGCTAAATATTCTTTGTTTTTTCTTCTTCTTATTTTTTGTACTCTTGGCTTAAAATTTTGCATTTTACAATGTGCTCGTTAGGGGCGTGTCTATGCCCAGGACTTGGGATTGATAATAGTTGTAAGGCATAAACATGTATGGCTTTGAAAACTAGAAAATTATTCGCACTACTTAGATATACAAATAGGCTTATAATATTGGTATACATTGTTTATCGATAATATATGTTGATAAGATGAACTACTTTTTGGTAATTTTTATAAATATTTTGTATAATATATTGTATATAGGGTAGTATAATATGAATTATTGTTTGAGTTTATTGCTTTAGCTGAACTACAAATTCTACAATTTCAAGAGGCTATTCGTGTACGTATACTTCGTGTTAGCATTAGCTGTATTTGTTATTGTTGAAGCACTAAGAACTTGATAAGACTAAATATCATAAACATTCTATATTGCATATTGTATATTGTTCACTACTGAGTTAACTTTAAATGCGTAACTATATGTTGTATATATCTTATCTATATTTATGCTGTAGTTATGTACGTTTTGGGAATAACTGGACCCACAAATTTAGCTGTCTACTAAAATACTATATATATAAATATTTTTATATATATTGATTTGTAGTTAGAATATGGGCTTCGATATATAGGTATATTCGATATTTCTATTAATTATATGAATAGCAAACTATTTAATACGCTGATCTGGGCAAAGTTTAGCAGTCGAAATCTACTACTATTCTAAATTGAATATATGTTGAAATATTGTTATTAAATATGCTTAGATATCTGTCTGCCTCAACGGTACAAGTGCTCTTCTCTGCTCTGCAATAGCTTACGATCTAAAATCTATATCATATTAATAGTTGGTGTAATTTCTTACAGCGATTACCATATGCACATCTGCAGCTTTATGAGCTTAGTTATCATTAAGTTAGTTATCTAAGTTGTATCTTATCTTAAATTATCTTATATGCTAATAGCGTAGCAAACACTTTTCCTTTCGTGCAATTATTTTTCTCTCTTTTTGATGGGGTTTAAGTCCAATTTTTTTCCGTAAAGGTTCAACAGAGGCAACTAGCAATTGATTAAAGTGACTCTAATTTACGTTAAATTTAAATTTCTTTTCTCTGGCCGTAACTATTTAAGGGCTCTTTACTTTAACTTGATTTGAACGCTAAGAACGTTTTTTTATAAACAACAAAAACTCAAACTTGATTTCAATTCAGTTTGTTTTCATTTTGGTGTCGGTTGAAGCGCGTGTGTTGATTGAAGACTTAGCATAGAAGAAGTGTTGATGTGTTGCGGATGATATGCATTTGGGTTCGATATTCGATTCTGTACTTTCAATTCTGTGCTTGCTTCTGGCGCTCTCCCGCCTGCACACTCGACCCAGGCTTACCTCGGCGATGCGGCTGGCAGCGGCGGCAGCGACAGCGGCGGCGGTGGCAACGGCGGCGGTGGCTGTGACCGCACATCCGACTCAATGTGACGCTTGTGCGGCGACTGTAGATCGAGTGCCGCGTAGGCGGCGTGAGTGTGCCCAGCCACGCCCAGTGGTGAGCTGCGCGGTCGCATGGTAATGGGCGGACCGCGAAATAGCGCATACGGATTGCCAAAATAATCCTGTGAGGTGGCCATCATAGCGAAAAGTTGCACTGAAATCGAGAAAATTTCAAAGAAACTAATAAGAAAGGGGCTTATGTAATGCATGAAAAGTTTTAGAGTAGACAAAATTAGATAATTAGAATGGCAAACGTCAGGTTATTATAGATTATTAGATCTATGCATATGGATTTAGACATACTTTTTCGCTAAGAAAACAGAGATAAGAATATCATTTCATGATGGTCCATATATCTTAAAATTATTTTGAGCATAAGAGACAGCTGTCTTAACGGAAAACATTTTAATTTTTTATTAAAAGAGATTTTTATAAATTTTATATATGTTTTATTATAAATATTGAATATATTTAATTCTATTTTATTTATATATTTTATATTATTTTATTTTGTTTTTTATTTTAAAATTTTATTTATTTATTTAAAAATATTTTTTTTTGATAAAAGAAATTATTTTAAAACATCGGAAATTATTCAAATTTTTAATTAAATATTTCTCATAAAATTTATTATATTTTTTAATCAAATATATATATTTATTTATATATTTTATATTATTTTTTTTTTTGGATTTTATTTAATTCCAAATTTATTAAAAAATAATTTTTGGATAAAAGAAATTATTTAAAAATTAACGGAAATTATTAAAATTTTTAATTAAATATTTCTCATAAAATTTATTATATTTTTTTAATCAAATATAAATACATAAAAAATATATAGTTATGTATGTATACACACACATATTGTATATATATTTTTTATGTGTTTATATTTTATTAAAAAAATATAATACATTTATTTTTATTAAAAAACATAATAAATTTTTAAATTCAACTTATTTATTATACTTTTTATATATTTTTTTAATTCAACTTATTATAAAATTGTATTTTTTGTATAATTTTGTTTAATACAATTTTAACCATTATTATTTTTTTTTTTAATTGTACAATGTTATAGTCTCATTCAATAACCACAAGTATTCAAATAGAGAAATCTGTGTAAGATTTAATTTTCTTAACTTTTATCCAAACAGCTTATCAGTAAATGCAAACTGTTTGTTAAAACTAGCTAATAAAATTTGAATTACAACAGAATAAACAATTGCTCTCTATATCTGTACGCTCGCACCTATTTGGCTATTTTCCACTAAATTAAAAGCAAATAAAGCGACCTAAAACCGCACTCGCACTCGCACTTGCACTCGTCCTCGCAAACATTCATATTCATAGACACTTTACGAAATTGTGGCGTGTCAATAGACCATTTTTATGGCCAGCCATTCAGAGCTGACTAAACGATGGTAGCTTATGTGTGTGTGTGTTTTCTTCTCTTCCTTTTTTTTTGTGCAACGTGCGTGATCTGTCCATTCATGTTTTTTAATTTAATAGTCATGTAAATATGCGAGGCACGCGACTGCATTTAATTTTTTGTTGTGAAATGAAATTATTGTAACATGTCCATTTGATTGATGCCCACAGCACGGATTCAGCCACGCACACAAACACAAACACACTCACACACACACACGCATGTCGAACACGCCATAATTGACGGAATACAACAGCTATTGAGCACTGCACAGCGGACAACAGACACCGAACAAGCGACAACGGACAGCTGACAGCGTAGAACATGACATGACGACAGTGCCCAATGCATGTAATTAAGTGTCCTATCTACGCCCATCAATTTAAGTGCCGCCCCTTTTGGAAAGTGCGCGTAACGAGCAGTTGATGATAGTGTACGTTCGCATTCCCAGTAATCAAGCCAAACAGCAATTATTGGCGCCTATTCTTGAGCAATGAACACTTTCAAATTGAATTGTTTATGTTTTGGTTAATTGCTGCTGGCCTTCAAACCATCAGTTAAGGCATAGAGGGTAAACAGAGAGGGAGAGAGATAGAACAATATTAAAAAGGTTTTAAATACACAGTAAATTAACTATTACAAGAATTTGTACTTTGCTAATTTACTATGCTTTATCTCTAATCTATATGCTGAATTCAACTATTATAAATTACAACAAAAATTGTATTTTATGGGCAGAGCAGTTGATCTATATCACTTCTCTCTATCTATCACTATCTTCCACATTGTCAAAATTCCATTGCAGAAGCATCTCTTGCTTTACATCCTTTCCCATTTCAACTTTCCTTTCAGACTGCCGAGCATTGTAATGAGCATTATAATGATCGTTCGTCTACCAAGGCACATACATATACATCTCTTAATGCGCTTACTTTAACTCAATCTTTTGCTCAGCTTGAGTAACTCGGTAAGAGCAATGAAACGTAATGCAATAGAAAAGAATATGTAATGTAATTTTCGACTCTATAACTTAACACGGCAGCCAATTCATACAAGCCACAGCTCGCATAAATATGTAAGTAATTTTTGATTATAAAATGATCTTGTAAATACATGTATATATTTTACGCTCTACCCATAAAATGTATTTTACTTATTATATTGTTTAAATCTCTTGTTTATTACTAAAGAATTTTGCCTAAACATACTAAATTTATAAACATACATCAATTTATATTAAGAATTCGAAAATTAGTCGGAATCAATTTAAAAGGCAAATAATTTCAAAATATTATAGAAATCGAGTGCTATAAGATTAAAAAAATAAACATTATATTTATATTATATTTCTCAAAATAAACAAACCCAATAGACTCTTTTTCCCTTTTTAGGAACAGAGTCTAAAAAGTGTGTAGCCATTTTTAGCACTATAAATGGGTCGTTTGCAAGAGAAAAAAAAAAAAAAAAAAAAAAAGTGTCGAACGATACAAAAAGTTGACTTTTCTGGCGTTATGCCCATATATAAATTTTCTATATAATTGTTGAAGAATATATAAATATATAAATATATAAATATATAAATATATAAATATATAAATATATAAATATATAAATATATAAATATATAAATATATAAATATATAAATATATAAATATATAAATATATAAATATATAAATATATAAATATATAAATATATAAATATATAAATATATAAATATATAAATATTCACAATCAAACCCAATTGGAATTTTGATAACCCTCCCTTAAATTTCTTCAATTTCTCCATATGCATAACTTCTTCCTTCATCTATAACTATAACATTTATAAAGTATAAAAATAATTTAGTATTTACTCAGATTTCCTCAATACAAAATAATAAATGTTAAAATAAAATATAATAAAAAAAACTGTAAATAATAAATGTTAAAAAAAAAAAAAAAATATCGAAAAAGAAAAATCTATAAAAATCTATGTAATATAAATATTTATGTCAGGAGGATTTTTTCCAGAATCCACTCAAAGAAAGATCTTCATCTTTGCACTTTTTCATTCTGTAAGCCACACGCTATAATCACATTAAGTGTAAATTCCAACGAATTGCTGTTGGCATTAGTGTGAGCTACGTGATTTTGTAAGCCAGTGTAAGTGCACTCGACGGATCAACGCAATTTCCAGCCAATTGGCATCAAGTGGGCAACATGCCACAATTAAGTGTGCCACAAATCGCATGATACACACACACACTCATACAGTAAACTCTCCACACAATGGCCAAATGCACTGCGTTTTCTTAATGAATGCTTTTCTTTTTTTCTACTCCTGCTTTTGCATTTTCTATTTTCGCCTATTGCCATTTTCTGCTTTCCTTTCTTCTTTTTTTTTTTTTGCATAATTTAACGCGACAGCTCAAGTGCTGACTGATTTTCCAGACGGCGGAACGCGTTGGCGTTGGCGTTGGCGTTGACGGCGCTTAACTTTTGCATAATTACGTGTAAGAAAAAAAGTTGCCAGCTTGCGGATTTATATAAAGTTCGCCGTGGCAGGGCGCCGATTCGTACTTTCCAAGAAATTTGTCTAAAGCTGATGAGCGGTAAGGGGCGTGGCAACAAGGGAACGGCGAAGCAAGCGTATCAGAGTTGAGAGATATGCGCACAGCTTGAACTTACATGGAACTTCTTCTTATATTATCAAATGCAAAGCAAATGCACAGTGGATCATTTAATATACATATTTAAATAAAAAAAAAAAAAAAAAAATATTATATATAAATATAATTACAAAAAATAAACCCTAAAAAATATGTCATATAAAGAGAAATATATCTTATTTTAGTTTGCATTTATAAACATCTCTGGAGTTGTCTAAAATAATTTGTGTTTGCAACTACGGAATATTTGTTAAATAAATAAATTTTTTTCAAATATATTAAAATAGTCAACTTTTAGTAACATAAATTAAGCAAGATCCCCTTAATTTCAATTTATTAATAAATTTACATTTTTAGCAATTTCTTTTCTTTTTTTTTTTTTTTTTTTGAATTGAAAAATTTTGAATAATTTAGTATTTTGATCCCACTGTGCAGTGCAGTTCACCGTGCGACGCTAATGGCACGCCCATGCCCCAGAGTATCGTTGACTTTAACTCGTATGCACCTAAACAGAAACACACACACACACACACACACGCACAAACACACACTCACACATACATGCATTTGTGCAAGTCAACACACTCACATGCACACATGCGCGCTGATAAATCTGGAGCAATAGCGTCAAGTACACGCTGTCTATGGCACACGGCACGATGCGTCGCGACGCGGCACGGTTGCAAATAGGCCAGACGCTGTGCGTCGGGCACCTACGCGCACATTGGTGTCACCTACTGAACTGAACGTGAGCGTGTTGCTGGAATCTGGAAAGTAATCTCTGCAGCAGCAGAATATTTACAGCAATTGCTGCTGCGAGTTGCGGCCTGTTAATGAGTCAAGAAATGCTATCGCTATACATGAGTATGTGTATGTGTGTGTGTGTGTGTGTAGGTGCGCCTAAGTGCGTTGGCGTCAGCCCAAAGCCCAACAGCCGACGACAACAATGGCAAGCGTTGACAATGCCGCCGGTTTGTTGTTGCTTTTGTGTTGCCTACTTTTGTGCGCTGCCTTGGCGACCTTCTTGAGACGCGGCGTCGGAAGCCCATAAACAAAGTGCACCCGAAACTTGAGCGTCTATTAAACAGAAAAGCAAACATATTTAATAACAAACAGCTTCAATATGAGTGGATTCAAAGTGATCGGGTGCTAAGCTGGGTTGTTTATCTACTAAGGAGTACGGTAGAGAGAGAGAGAGAGAGAGAGAGAAGGCAAAGGGCAAAGTTACTCTTCAAATAAATTTAAATAACTATTAAGGCTTTGCGGATATTATTTTTCATATGCATGTTAAGTCATGTAGCGTGCGTAATTACATGTAATAATTAATTTTAGATCAAATCATTAATATAGATTATGCTGATACTCTCATGCTGATATCTTGCATAGAGCTGCAAAAATATTATCCGAGTGGGTTTGCGTCTTAGCTATGAGCTTCTCAATTCAGGTTTGTAGCCATATTGACGTAGTGAGCGCGAGAGACAGAGACGGAGATATATATTACTGTCAGTGAGTGAGATGACTAGCTAGGCCCTTCCAACAAAGTCGTTATAAATGGATATGATTAAATATAGCGATAAGTATTTATCGTTGCATAAGCAGCTTGAGAGCAAGAGAAAGAGAGAGAGAGAGACAGAAAAGCACACCTGAAAACTGAATAATCCAGAAATATATATAGCTGTGTAATTTTGTATTATTTATATAGTTCGCAAATAACTGTTAACTATTTAAAATTTTACGCTCAGTTCACGACATCAGCCGAAAAGAAACATGCTCACTCGCTCTCTATCAGCGCCTATAAGCCTTCGGTTCTTTTCGTTTTGGGCTTGCGATTGAGCGCTTTGCATTCGTGTAATAGAGGGAGAGGGTGCGATATGATTAACGCTCGCGCAATGAGGTCTACTAAGTGAGAGGATGAGTCAAAGAGGCAATTAAGCTGAGCTGTCTTTAATTCTTTGTCAAGAACCTTTTTGGATGTAGCATCAGAGAACATTTCTTATCGACTAAGCCTTCGCTTTGCTACGCTTGCTAATTTTTGACAAAGCAATCCATAAATTAATGAGCTTTTTAATAACATAAAGTATTGTAATGGGAATAAAGGTAGGGAACATCGCTCTCTAACAACTAAGCAAAATTGAGCACAAAAGGCATTGTCTATTCCAAGCAAATTATTGTTTTCATTTTTACAATATTTATTTATTTGCTAATACTTATATAGTAGTTCTAAATTGTAAGCCGAAACATGTACTTTTTGGAATCTGTGAGTCTTATTATTAGTTAAATATGTCAAAGTTACGCTCATTTTAAATTAGCTACTTAATTCCATTGGCAGCCATCGAGGCGAGTTTGAAGTTTCTGCTGCTAATCAGCTATGTCGTTTGTCATGCATATATATAGTATATACATATATATCTATACACATGTATATTGACGAGTGTTAGAGTGGTATAGCTTACTCTTCCACCTATTGCTCTCTTACAGCCATGCTCATGCTGCTTTTTAAGCATTTGCCTGACTTTTAATTAATTGAACTACTCTGCGATTTAATGGCGTGAGCTTAACAAATGCAAAACTTTCACTGCAAATTGAAAATAATTGTGTATACTCTTCAAGGGGGTATTGTTAAGCAGATGTAACGTGTGTAACAAAGAGCAAAATATGGGTATATAAATATAAATAAATAAATTATATTTAATCATATTAAAAATTATAAATATATTTTAAGTAGATATAAAGTGAACAGACATTTAATATATTGAAACAGAAGAGACTATGAAGTATCAAAATAATTTTATATTTATTATATATTCATATTAAAAAAAAAAAAACAAACAAACAAAAAATGAAAAAAACAAAATTATTTTTTTACAAGTCACAGTGTATAAAAATCACGAAATTTTGTCACAAATCCCATGTAGTTGTTTAGTTTGCTTTTCTCATTTATAACACTGCAGTGGACGTAAAAACAATTTTTATAAAATTTTCAAGACTGCCCTTAACGTTTTGAGCTAAGTCAAAGCACTAATCATACAAGTTAAAGTTACACATACGTACATACATATATATATGAGAGGCATAGAGAGAGTGAGTGAGAGAGTGCGTAAAGAAAGAATAGCATACAGCATACAGCGGTGCTTCATATGAGAATAGAATCATTTCGTTAGGCGCTGGCAGCGAACTGAATATCAACTGCTATATTTTCGCTGCCCGAGCAGTAAATTAAAGAGTCGAGCAAATACGAAGATGATGAGGACGGAAAATCCAAATTTGCGTCGTGTTAAAGTTTGTTCTAGTTGTTCAGTCTATGTGTTGTATGGTTAGTGATCAAAGTTAGCTAATTGAGAGTTGCATTGAGACTGCAGTCTCTTAATATTTATTAATCGATGAAACGATCAGCTTTACATTAACCTATCGATCTATCAATCTATGAATTTATCAATCAATCAATCCATGACTAATTATTAAAGAATCAATATATGAATCTAGCAATCTAGAAATCTAGCAATCTAGCAGTCTAGCAATCCAACAATATATCAATATACCAATCTAGCAATCTAACAATATATCAATCAAGTTTTCTTTATATCTATCAAACCATTGAAATGATGATGGCATGATGGATAGCATAGATTTATATCTTTATGTTTACATCCGTTAATAGACAACGCAGATCCCAAAGGATCCTTAGTTAAGTGATTAATCCTATATTCAAATTCCTTTAAGATTTCTCAGATTTATTGAATTCTTCAAAGTCTCATTAACATCATCTTATATAAGCTTACATAAAATTTAACCAAAATAATAAAATTATGTTTTATTTTTAAACATTTCAAACTTTTATAACAAGTTAGCATATTTCCAGTGTTATGATAAAGGATATTCTTTCTAAGAGCTGCAGCTACTAGAGCATATGCTCTTCGCTTTCATCATTATTATCGTATTTTGCTTTTTCTTCACATTACTTCTGGAAAGTTGTGACCCGCTTGCTATCAGCATGCAATGGATAACTTTTGCTGACTTTTACTTGAACATTGTGTCTAAGGTCGCTCGCACAACAAGTTCGAGTAAGTTTTGCGTTTAGTGTTGTTGGCCAGCGGCTCAGTGGAGAGATAATCCTTTGTTGCATTTTATTGCGTTAGCCTGTCGTTTTGCGGTTTAGCGCTTTAAGACAACAAATTGAATTTGGCGCCAGCTGTGCTCTGCTGAGTTCACTTGCTTAGACAAATGCATAAGCATAAGCTGATTTGTGGCAATTGCATTTGATGCACTCTCCAGTCAGTCCCCCCTCTCTCACTGTTGCTGTTGTTGTGCTCTTTGCCAAATAGCTTGGCGCTCTTTGTGCTTGTTGACTTGGCTATTAGCTTAGCTCGACCGCAGCAAAAATGTTATTTTGTTTTTATTTTAGTTTGCTGCGTTCTTATTACATAATACAAGAGCTGCAGCTGCAGCGACCTTTTGCCAGTCAACAACTGTGGCCATTCAATTTGGCATGCCAAATGCCACGCCCCCTCACCACCAGTCACTGTCTGTGTGTGTGTGTGTGTGTGTGCTGCTTGTGCAGCAGCACTTTGTTTGCGTGCAATTCCGTAAAGTCCTGTGCGTGCATTCAGGTTATTCCAGCAGCTCAGGCGTTTGACATGAAAAATGCATTTTATTGGGATTATATTTATATGGTGTCCTGCCACCCAGCAGCACCTCCAGCACCACCAGCGCCGCTCAATTAAATCAGCTTTGCCATTTAAATTTGACTGTTTTGCAAACTCCAAGCTAATATGCAAATTCAATTAAATTTACATTAATGTTTGTTTAGCTAGCTGATCTTTTTTCAGTTGTTATTTTATTTAATTTTTTTTTTTTTTTTTTTAATATAATTCAGTTTTCGCACTTTTAATTCAATTAACGCGACGCAATTTTCGCAAAAATGACAACAACAACTGCAATTAGCCATTGTGCTTTGTGTAGAGGCAAGCGTTAATAGCCAATTACGTGTCTCATTTTCAACTACACACACACACACACACACACATGCATGTTTACTGTTGTGCGGCCCATGCAGGTGCAGTGCCTGGCTGTGGTCGCTCTCGTATAGTTTTCCTACGTGCCTGGCTTTCAAACTTTGCGATTTGATGTGGCCAGCGCCCGTCTCGCCCAACATTAGTTTATAATTTTGATTGTGCCAAATGGTTTGTTTTCCGCCCTGACCTTATCAGCATTATAATATGCAGCATAGCGAGCACTAAATACACATCATAAATGAGTGCTCATATGCTTTTCTATCTGAGCCTTTTGTTTGTCATGCACTTCGCAATAAGAGTGCTTCAGCCGAGAGTACTTGAGCCATACATAGCTGCGTTCAGTTACGTATCAACAGTGCAATATGATTAACCACATACCTTGAATTGTCAAAAAATAAACACACAGTGAAATATTGGCATATATACATAGAGAGAAAGGCATAGAGTAAGCAGAGAGAAGAAAGTTATTGATCATATCAAGGGGAAGAAAGTAGGACAGATAGCGGGTGAGAAGTAGTCAATCCGAAAAGTTGTAGTAAATGAGAATCCAAGATATTGAAAAAGATAACAATGCTGCGTTAAACAACAAAACTTGAGAATCGCATAGAAGGCCGTAGGCATTGGCTAATTGGTGAAAGAACGGAAAAAGTAAAGATTTTAAAACTTTTGACTTTATTTGAGGCAGACTAAGGTCAAACTGAAATATTTTAAGATAGATAAAAAGAAGATTGAAAAATGGAGAGATTGGAAGAAAAAGGGAGAGAGAGAGAGAGAGAGAGAGAAGAAAACAGACAGAGAAGCAAAGAGAGCACGAGAGAGAGAGAGAGAGAGAGAAGAAAAGGGACAGATAAGGAGAGAGAGAAGAAAATGGACAGAGAGAGAGACCCAGGGAAAGAGAGTGAGACAGATTGATAATAAACCAAACGACAAAAAGGAGAGAAGGACAGAGATAGAGGAAGATTAAGAGAGGGATAGGGAAGGAGAGTGGGAGATAAAGAAACAGATAGAGAGAGAGAGAGAGAGAGAGAGAGCGGAAAAAAAAAGAGAGATAGAGAAAAAGAGGGAGTGAGAGATAGGGAGACAGAGGCAGACAGAGGAAGATTAAGAGAGGGAGAGAGAAGGAGAGTGGGAGATAAAGAAACAGATAGAGAGAGAGAGAGAGATAGGGAGACAGAAGCAGAAACAGGTTGATGATAAACCATAAGGTAATAAAGGAAAAGAGAGAAGGAGAGAAGGAGAGAGAGAGAAGAAAAGTATGAGATAGAGAGAGGAAGAGAGAAAGATAGCGAAACACTATATACTTAAATCAACAGCTATAAAACCTTCGAGTGAGCGAAATGGAGAGATGATTGTCAAAACCAATGAGAAAGAAATGATTGAAATTAATAAAATTGCGTCGATTGCCACTTGGATTATCTAGATGATATGGAAAAAAAAACCCTATAGACAGTTACAAGATGAGAAATATGTGATATGAGTTATGAGAAATAGCAAGCCGGAAAGGCAACTTAACTATCCCAACCTGTGCGTTGTTATCATTAAACAATTTATTCCTTTAATTCTACATAACATAGTTTATCTTTAAGTCGATTTCCGGCTTAATATCTGCTGTCAATAACTGTTTTGAATAAATAAAAACAAATAAATGGAGTTCCATTAATTCTAGCTTTTTTACGGGCATTCAATTCAGTTCGACCTGAGCCTATGATATATAAATAACAAATAAATATAAATAAACAAAATCAAAAGTGTGGCTCTCATAAACTTAGAGCATGAAGTAAATATTTATAGCTTAATTTCACTCTTTTGCCAGGGGAAATATGTTTAGAGTTTGCCACGCTCGACATTTCACGAGCACTTTATAGTCAAGATTGCGAAGTTCTATCTGCACATGCTGCTCATGCTGCGCTCATATATAAACAAAATTGCCTATAAACAATTATCAGAGTGGACTGCAGCGATGACTTGTCGCAAAAGCCCGATTGTGAGTCAACGTTTAGCAACTGTTTATTTTCTTATCGCTATCGTCGTCTCATTCGCTGTTGTTGTGCTCGTGCAGTCGCAAGCTTTAAAATAGAACCAACATTGATTACGCAACGCATTCTCAATTGGACACAGGCACATGGAAAATGTTCAACAGCCTCCTCTCCAATCGATACAATAAGAAACGCGAAATGTTCTATGCACAATATGAGGGTGAGCTACTTGATAATTATTATGTGGGAATTTATAATGTATATATATATGTGAATTTATATATACATATATATTTTCATAGCGACACGTCAGCGCTACAGCAATCTGCCTGTCTATCAGCGACCGGAGGAGCCTTTGAGCAGCAAAACTTTGAAATGTGTTCGCAAGAAGAGAAAACCCGCTGACTACGATTACGATGAGTGGTATGTAGCGAGGGGTCTCTATCGTATTGCCAATCTGTAATCTAATTAGCAAACCTTCAGGATTGCCGGACACTCGGTGTCGATTGTGGTGCGTCGTGCCATTGAAAATTGGAGCCGCTGCCAGTTGATGGAGCGCGTGGATAGCCTGAGCAGCGATTGCTGCAGTTGGCGCAGCTGGCCAACGGAGGCAGATGATGCTCTGGCTGAGCCAAGACGTTCGTTGCGTCTGGCGGATAAGCCAAATTTAAGGCATAAGCAAATGAGCCAGCCAAGTTTGAAGGACACAATTGGCTCAATCGACTGGCAGCAGCTGAGTTCGCCTAGCAGGGAAATGAATAAGCAAAGCTCGGCCGAGCAGCCGGCACCGCTGACTTTTATCGATGGGTGCGTGGCGCTGAATATAAGAAAACTTTTCCTATTGACCATTTGTAATGGCTTTCTGCTATTCCGCTTGCAGCTACCAGCCCCAGCTGGAGTGCAGCATGTGCTGCATGCATTTTAGCCAAAAGTGCGAGATGCAGCAACATTCGCTCGACGATTGCCGCAAATATTTGCTGGCCACACTGCACAAATCGAAGCTGAGCTGAGAGGAACTCAACTGAACTAAACGAGACGCCGGACTGCTTACATAATCTGGCCAAGTGATTGTAACTAAGTAGCAGAGAGTGCAACCAGTTAATCAAATATTATTCAGCTCGGACGTGGCCCTGCCTTGCTGTGCCTAGCCCAGCTTTGCCTTCCTTTGGCTTGTTGCCTCATTTAATATTTATTGTTATAGGATTTACACAGATTTAAATAGCATTTGCTTGACTAATTTATATGCAAGTGACAAACTGTGCAAGTAAGTTTGCCTTTGGCTGAGTGTACTCGACGCAGACATACTCTGGATGCATAAATATATAGAGGAAATTAAATTTCAGACTTTTAAATATATTTAAAAATAAATATGTAAATTAATTTGAAATAAATGAAAAAAAAAAAATTATATAAAAATTAAAATAAATATATGAAAAAATATAATATTTTAAAATAATTATTTATATTAATAGACAAATTAATAAAGAAATAACTATATGAACAAATTTTAAGTGAAAATTAATATTTTTATGAAATTAAATATTTATGAAAATTAATAACGAAATAAATATATTTAATAAATAATTAAAATCAATAAATGAATAAATTTTCAGTGAATATAAATATTTAATAATATTTAATATTATATATATTTAATATTTAATTTAATAATATTTATATTTAAATAAAAGAATTAAATATAAGTATATAAATTAATATTCGACATTTATATACACAAATATTGCAACTATTTTTTATATTATTAAAAAACAAGTTTTGGGTTGTCAAATATAATATTAAAATAAATAAAAAATTAAAATGTACATATAAATATAAAAATTATATTTATATATTTTTTATTTTTATATTTTCCTATTCATAGATATATATACAAAATTTTAAAATTTAAAATATTTTAAATATATTTTATTCTTAAATTTATTTTGAATTTTCTGGCGTTGCCTATTCGATGTCCATTTTAAGAGTTATTAAAATTTAGATTGTGCATGACTTAATAATTAACTCGAAAATTTATGCATTTTAATGATCCTTAAAGCACCTACAACCAATTCTTCTAATACGTTGAATTAATAAAACATTGGAATAGATAGATATAACAGATAGAAGACGAGTTGACGAAGTCTTCAAATTAAATATATTTTATTAAAAGGTTCAATAACTGAGCAGCCTGAGAGCTAATTTCTCTGTGAGATTTATAGAATATTAATATCTTATATATACAACTACATATATATCAAATATTAATGATATAGAGACCCAAGTTCTGCTACATATAGTATAGAGTATTTAAGCTTCTCTCCACACACCAAATATCACTCATCTGACTGAAAGTCACAGTGGACCAACGACTGTTAATTACATTAAATAAGGATGTAGGCAATTAAATTAAATCTCATTTGTTAACAATTTGCTTGCCAATAAAGCAACAATGATGATAATAATGAATTAGGTATTACTTTCATTGGCGCTTTAAGAGCCAATAATTTAAAGCCAAAGCAGAAAATTGAAAACTTGAAAACAATTTGCAATTCCTTTGCACGTAAAGAGAGCGAAAGCTGCTGCTGCTGCTGAGCATAGTAAAATATGCATTTATTGCGGCTATTTTGCATTTATATGAATACCTTTTGCTACCTAAGTAGAATCCAGAACTTGAAAAGAGAAGGATGCCAGCACGCAGCCAATAAAGTTCACAGGCTTAAGCGGTAAATAAAAGTGCAGGCAGGTATTTACAGGCAGATGCAGACAGGTGTAAGTGTGTGTGTGTGGAAGGGCGTGTGTGTGTGCGTGCACTGTTAAGTTATAAACACGTCAAGCGGTTTGCATTGACAGCACAAATTGATGGCAACTGCCAATGGCAGGCGGAAGCCAAAGTCAATGCCAATGGATTGGACAAAGGGCGTTAAGCCCTCAACACGCCCCTTTTTAAGCACAGCTCTGGAACCGAAAGTACACATGTCTGTAAAACTTATTTGATAAACTGCTCAAGTAAGTAATTTGCATTGCAAATGCAGCTTTTTGTGCAATTTGTAACTTGCGGTACAGTAAAAACTTGACGGCTCACATATTGACAGTGCAATTAAATTTTTAATTACCAAGCGTGCGTGTGTGTGTGTGTGTGTGTGGGTGTCTGTACAAATAGTTGCTGAACTTTTTGGCATGTCGAAACATATGCAGACATTAAATTTATTAACAGAATTAATGCGTAAAGTTGGCTTGCAAGACAAAGGCGAAGATAAAGAGAGAAAACCGCATCAAAATTTCGCGAGGACAAAGTGAAAGCAAACAGCCAAAACGAAAATTTCCCAGACAAAGACAAAGAAATCATTTTCTATATTCTCTTTTCAAAGTATTAATATATATGTATATGCATATATTTTTTCAAGTACTTGCAAATTAACAGTCGGAATTTTGTAATATTCAGCAGCGAGTGCAAAAAAACTTGACTGAAAAGGGAACCCAAAATCTTGTTATAAAGTGAATATTTCACTGTGAAATATAAGTCATGTCAACATTCAAGTTTTCATGGATATTTATATATAATTAATATGATTTTAAGTTGTTATCAAATCCTTTTTTTAGTTACAAAACTTTGCTTGAAATACTATACAAAATATTGAATTATTTGCATGTAAAAATCTTTACTGTAAATGTGTCTATTTTGCAGTAAATAAATATATAATATATAAAATATATTCTAAAGAATAAAATTAAAAATTAAAAAATATAATATATAAAATATTTTCTAAAGAATAAAATTAAAAATTAAAAAATTGTTAAAAAGTCAGATTTAATGTTTAGTTTAATTCATAAAATTAATTGGATTTAATTCTGTTGATTTATTTGCTTTTCTCTTAAATAATTCTTTTTAAATTCTCTTTTTTTCGATAAAACAAAGGTCAACAATATTTGCAGACAGGCAGAAAATTAATGTAAACCTTTAAGGTTTTTTTTTTAATTTTAAGGTTTACTTTAATTTTCTGCTGTCTGCGAATATTGCACTAAATTGGAAAAGAGAATACATTGAAGTATTATACATTATGTAGTCGACTATACATTGAATAAGTCTATAATAGAAAGTTTTCAAGTGCTTTTAAGTTGTTTGTCCACATTTCCTGAGATTTTTTATTCAAGCCAATCTCTCCCGCTAAACTCTACTTTACTTATCTTTTACTCTCTTACAATTTCATTCTCTCCATATTGCACTTTTTATATTATTCTTCTCATTGTTTTCTTTCCTTGTTCTGCCTTTCCCTTTTCCCATAGTTCCATAGTTAACCATTCTAGATATTAGCAGACAATGAGCTATTCGAAAAATTCCCATTTCGCACAAGAGCTACTCGGACACACACACATACACACGCATCAACACCTACACACACGCACTTAAATCGTAACTGCCTTGGCAACGCCTTTGGCAATGCCCACGTGCGAAATGAGCGGCACGCGCTGCACTGCAGAGGCAGGCCCAAAACACTCGACGAACTGGCTAACTGACTGACGCGTGAATAGTGAATAGAGGCATGAGGCGACTGCTAACTAAACGTCGCGGCAGAGCGGCGCTGCGGCTGACACGCATTTTTCGCTTTCCCACTTTTCCGCTTACTTTCCACGGCCAAGGCTGCTGTGCCGTATATCTTCATTAAAATGCAATGCATTCTGGATGCTCAGCGCGTAGACGGGCAGGGCAATCGAACGTAGCTGCGACCACAATCAATCCAGCCAAGTCTGCTGCCCGAGGTCTATAAAATCCAACCCTCCATCCCAATCCCTGCCCTCCAGTCCAAATATGCAGTGCCCATTCCCAAGCTAAATCGTGTAAGCGTTCGCGCGTGTAATGACAATGGCTGCGCGTGGCTTTGACTTTGACATGGCCAATAGCTGAGCGGCTGGGGCGAAAAAGTGGTTTATAGAAGCGGCTAAAAATGAGTAAGAGCAACTGCAAGTGGCCTCAAAACTCTCGTGCTGGCAGCGGCAGCTCGCATCAACATGCACGTAAAACGCGCATCAACGTTGATGGTTGAGGCCGTGCTGTAAACTCGAATAAATTCTGCAGCGAGTCATCAACAGAAATATATAATATATATATACATGTATAGCATATATATGTGAGTAAACAAACATCTTGACTGTCAGCTAAAAGCAGCACCTTATAAACATTAAACGGGCTGATGCACAGCAGCGGGCATGAGGGGCGCGCAGGGCGTGGCATGATAGGGCATGTGTGGCATGCAGCAGCTAGAGCATGCTCGTAAAATGATGCACAGATGCACATTCGCCTAGGTGTAAATCACGTAGCACTCCAACGCCTTTTACAGTTTCCGTTGTTTTTCCACAATAAAATTGAAAAGCAGCCAAAAACAACAACAACAACAACAACAACAACAACAATAATAATAACTACAAAACGCAAAAGTTTTAAAAGTAAAATGACAAGCGCACGTGCAAACCTGCCACGAAGCCAAAAACTGTGAGCCGTAGCTGCAGCCGTAGCCGTAGCCATTGGCACTGCCTTTGCCTTTGCCATTGCCGTCGACCATTTACGGTCCTCTGTTTACGTCGCCTGACATTCGCAGCCGTCTCGCTGCCAGACTTATGGTTAGACATCGATCTCCTGGGTGGTGCCGCCGCGTTTGCCCTCAACTACTTAAGCCCAAAAACTTTATGCATTTCTCGTGCGGCTCATTACAACTGCAGCAGAGCTGCTCAACTACACAACACGCATGAAGATTGTCTCTATACACATGTATGTGTGTCTGTGTGTGTTTCATGTGGCATCAGCCTTGGCATGCATTGCGTCTGATAGACCTGAGTCCACCAGTTCCAGTTGCTGCTTCTGGTTCACCAAGCACACGCGTCGAGTATTTTGTTTATTAAAATTAAGTGCCATGGACACGGGGCAGTCGCAGCACAGTGGGCTAAGATGCTATATTTTTGCAATAAGAATTATTTTTAGATAAATTTAAATGAATCTTAGGTAAAATATATGAATATATATTATAGCTTCCTCCATATACTAATCTAACTAAATATGAGTCATTATATGGCGAAATAACTCCAGGACTCTAAAGACCTAGCTGTAGCTTGATAGCTATAAGCAGCATAATTTTATGGCTTCCTCTTTAGAAAACTGTTTAACTGTCAAATTTAGATTCTCAGAACAATAATTTGTAAAACAAATTATGTGTACAATATTATATAGTCAAGTTGAAATATTGAAAGATTCTAAAACAGAAAACAGTAAGAGTCAGACAAAATTCCAGTGCTCAGAACAAGCTCTTACACTGATACTAAATCAAATTTTATTAAAATAATTTTTTATTTTTAAGAATATTAAGTTTAGTTAATTTTATTTTATTTTTAATTATATAAATTTTGTAAAAATTCTTAAATCATATTCAAATATTTGATTCATATATGAATTTTCAATTGTCAGATTCCATTAACAGGAACTGCTCCTCAGCCGCATAGCTCAACACTGCTATTAACAGAGCTATGTTAATAGCATAGCTTCAATTGCTGAGCACTTGGCCCTTCGCCAATTCATATATAATATATTCATTAAATTAAAATCAAATGAAACTACTTTTACAAGTTTAAATTTCATCAGTTTTTCATAACTTTCACACCACGGTGCTGTGGTGCACAAGCCGTACGACAGTCAGTGCCATCAGGTGGTCCGTTTCTATGGCTCGTGTTGTTGTTTGTCGACAGTTGCTTTTAATGCCGCACAACGGACAACACGGCCCATCCAGCAAGCGACACCCACGCACACAGCCGCTGGAACCCGCCCCCTCGCTGTGCCCTTGCTGCACTCTTGCAACCTGATGCACACACTTTTTATTATGAGCCACACACGCACACGTGTCCAGGTGGTACTGGCCTGCAACGATAGCAGCTGCGTGCTGGCCAAATGACGCCGTTAACGTTGCCAGCCCAGTGGGCTGGCATGGAGACCAACAACAGCAGAAACAGGAACTGGAATTCAGCTACGTGCCTTTTGTTTTACCATTAGCCAGCGTCGACAGGACACAGCCACATTAAGTGATATTTGTTTTACATGAAAATCAACGCGTCCTTGCGGCGTAGCTGACCAACAATCCAGTCAGACAGCCTGTGTGTCTGTCTCTCCCTTTCTCTCTCTCTCTCTCTCTATCTGTATTCCTTTCTCTTTGACCATTGCACTCCCACCGTTACGCCCGCACTGTGGTGTTATTATACGCTTTAGTAGGGCATTACAAATAAGATGTGCAGCGTGTAACATAGAGAGGATATATTTAAGGCAGAGTCTGCATTTTGCTTGAGGAGCGTTTTGATTGAAAAGGAAACTTGATCAAACCTATTGAAGATTCCTAATGCTCCCCATATACATACAGAATATTAAACATATATAATTACTATCAATATAAAATAATTTTATAATTATTTAAAAATAGTAACTTCATTCCCATAATAGTATCAAGTTTTATTTTAAACTTAATCTCAATCCTCTGACTGTTAGAGTATTAAATTTTCGGCAATAGCAAAAGCATTCACTTGCTTAAATTTGCTTTGAATTTGCGTTGTGGCTATGTAAATTGCATTCCAGCCTGATTGCTGCACGTGTCAGCCAGTCAGGCAGCCAGGCAGCCAGGCAGGTGAAGTTCATCATGGTTATTTAAGCCAATTTGTAATAGTCATCAATCTGCGCATGCATTAATAAGGCGCGTTAATAATCATACATACACACACACACATACACGCCCAGAGATTTAATCAGCAACAGATAACCGCAAGCCACATCCACATGAAAATCATCTAGCGCTGCGTTTAACCCACTTTATTTTGGGTGGTGCAGTGAAAGTTTTTCGTCTAAATGCTAATGCGCTAATTAGTTCATGCTCAGCATTTGGCAGTCAGTCAACCGAACAGATACACATTTTCTCTCTCTCACACACACACACACACACACATAAATATATATAGAGAGAGAGGTATATACTTTAGCCTGGCAAGTCATAAAACCAACTGCAGCCGAGTTTCCATATAATTAAAAATGCGCAGACATTTTGCAAATAAAAATAAATAAAAATTTCTTTTACTTTTGTGCGCCAATAAAAGTGAAAATTACTCGCATATAAAACAAGCACAAACATTTCACAAACTGCTCGAAGGCAATTTAAAGCTTGCTATTTCTGTAATGCGTCTTTAGCTGGGGAGGAAGAGCGATAGTATTTTTCTTGAATTCCCTATAACTAAAATGAAGTGAAAATTGTGTACATGTATGTTATGAAATCTTTATATGTTATATATTTTCAACTTCTTTTTATCTAAAAAACTTACTCATTTAATATTGAAAATAATATAATCTATGCAAATGTCCCTCAAATGAACTTAATTGCTATTTGTCTCGCTCTCTCTCATCACAATTGCTACTGCATCTTACAAATGCAGTAATATATAGAAAACTCGCCAAGCAGTTGCGAAATAATATGTAATAATAAATAATATTTATTAAATAAGTATATCTAAGCTATTAAGCAATTTAGTTAATTTAAATAAACAAATGCGTAGGCAATCACTCAAAAGAGACAAAAACATACTGATTACTTTTAGTTCATTAAACGCTTAACTACCTAAAGGCAGCCAGCTATTGAATTAGCTCTTTCAGTTGCACTCATTGCGTATTTACGTGCTCTTTTTATTTCGTGAGCTTTCATCACTCGCACACGCCTTATCGTTAAATATACATTTGGGATAACGGGATCAAAAGCGCAACGACCAATGGCATCAGCGCTACGCTCATATGAATTATCTCTCTCCCTCTCCCTCTCCCTATCTTTACTATAGTTGCTCTGCAACTCTGCAGCTGAGAGACAAAATGGAATCAAACACAATAAACACATGTATCAATGGTTGACATATTAGATATCTATCTCACTCCCTCCTTCGCTCAATTTGCTAGTGCTATGATCCATGCAATTGAGCACGCACAAATAATACCTCTTAACTCTTCCCTATACTATAGTATAAATCTTGAATGCATTAAAAATTTTAATGTTATGTAAAGTCATTATAGACCATATTCATAAAAACCTTAGCAAGGTAATCAAATAATTGCTAATATATGCATTCTAAATGTTTTACGACAAACAGATGTAAGCCCTTAAGGGATGCAGCCAATTGGCCCAAATGAAGTGTGTCATAAACATTTTGCAACCCAATCGTCTAGTGCGAAGTGTTTTAAAACATTTCATATTTGAATTTCACCCCAGGTTAAGTTTCTCTTGGCTATCATAAAGAACGAAAGCCAGCTTAAAAGCCATGTAAGTGCTAGAGGTAGCGGAAGGTGCTGAGGTAGCTACTGTTATGCAGTTTGCTAGCCGCAGCAAGTTGTAAAGATGTCCAGAGGCCACAACACTAAAGTTTATGGCCACTAGAGTGGGTGGCGTTTGGCCAGTAGATAGGGTCAAGTGGCACCGTGTGGTTGGGTGGACCTCGCCTTTATTGTTCCACAAGCCAATGCTTGGTGGTCTGATAAGTTTTATATGCGCATTCTAATGGGCTATATTGGCTTTGTGAACAGTATTATTTTCAAAGTAGAGATTTGTAGCTTGGGCTAGAAATTAAGGCTATATCAGTACAGTCATATAAGCTGAAGTTTTTAGTTTGAATTTAGAGAATGTAAAGTATTAACTATATGTAAATCATTGCTCAGACTATGAACAAGTATTAATCAGTCAGTTACACTCGTTTGCAATTATTTGACAGCTTGCTTCTAAGTCTAAGTCTAAGTCTAAGTCTAGACTTGAAAGTAATTCCAGTCGAAATTGAAAACTAGCTGAGCGAGTATTTGACAGTCAGTTTGACTCGTCTGCAATTTTTTTTTACACATTTTTTCTTGCACTTGACATTCGTGCCGACTGCTATTGACTGCGACTGAAGCTTTAAAGCCTACGCCAACAACAACAGCTTTTACAGCCAGCCAAGGGGCAGAGTCAGACCGTGGGGCAAAATTTGGGCGGCCAAAAACGTATTTGCTGTTGGCGACGCACTAAAATATGCAATGCATTCCCTGCAGCATGCAACGTTGTAAAGTTGATGGTGGAAAGAAAGGCGTTGGGCGAGGGCGAGGTCGAGGGCGAGGGCGAGGTGTCATAATTAATTTTGTTATTCTGTCAGTTTGTGATTGTTATAGCGCGGCTTGTTTGGCAGTTGTAAACAAGACCCTGATTTTACAGCATCAACTGTGCGAATCGTCAATTGCCAAAACAGCAACGGATTTATGAATTATTTAACAAGCGCTTTAAAGGTGGGGCTCAGTAACTGATTGAGGTGGGCCGTGAGTTGGGCTGGCTTTATAAACGGCACTCAGACTGTTTGAATGGGGGGATTCGCTCTTGAGGATAGACGTTGCCAGGCACTGTCCGCCCAGCCATGCCCTGTCCTGTCCTGACCTGCTGGCTGTGAATAGAGCAGCAGACAGGCAGAGGCAGTGCGGCAGTGTCCTACATTTTCTCATTAAATTGCCACGACGAATAGTTGGCATTTGCTATAAAGTTGGCGCTAACAAGGCGTTCGTGCGGCAATAGCATTGCTTTTTTGGCCAGGTTGAGATGTCCTTTTAGCCAAAACTTTTAATTGGCCTGAGCAACGTTTTAATTGTTTTGTCTTCGACTTGGACACGGAAGCCGGCTCAGATTTGGCCATACAAACAATTCTTAGTGCATCAGATACAGACTTGAAGAAAATACACACACACACACACAGCCGCATTTCATATGCAGTATCCGTTTGCCATTTGTTTACGAATTGCCAGCCATAAATTATATGACACAGTTGTGTGCAAGTGTCAATAAAAACAATGCCAACAACTTCTTAGCAGCGAGAACCACATCGGGCCTTAGCATTGTAATGCCAAAACTTTCCGTGCCGGCTATATTAAAAATGGATAACGTTAGCCAAATTTATCGTTTCGCATTTGTATAGCACTGTTAACGCGCTGTAAGCACTTAACAGCGCATTAACAGCACACAGTTGTCTGCACTTGACACAGTCAACGGCAGCGCTCCTTGTGCGAACAAGTGCCGATGTTCACTTACTTACGTAACAGACTGTGCGTGAATTTATTTACAGCTGAGAGAAGCTCACGTTAAGCAAAGGCTATAAAAAATGTTTATGACAACATTTAAAATTTTTTATTTAATGTGATGGGTTAAAATAAATGATAAACTATAATTGAGAAGAAAAAATAAATAAATAAAAAATAATAATAAAATAAAATGTAAAAAGAAAATTATTCTTTGACAAATTTTTTATTTTAATTTATTAATTTATTTAATTTTTTTTTTTTTTTTGCACTCATCGCGTATTTACGTGCTCTATTCACTTCGTGAGCTTGCATCACTCTCACACGCGTTATCGTTAAATATACATTTGGGATAACGGGATCAAAAGCGCCACGACCAATGGAGTCTGTGCTGCGCTCATATGAATTATCTCTCTCCCTCTCCCTCTCCCTATCTTTACTATAGTTGCTCTGCAACTCTGCATCTGAGAAACAAAATGGAATCAAACCAAATAAACACATTCATCAACGGTTGGCATATTAGATATCTATCTCACTCCCTCCTTTTTATATACATATATTTAAAACAATTTATTTTATTCTTATCGTATTTATATGTTATAAAAATAGATTTGTTTTATTTATTTATAATATAAAAAATTCATTTAAAAACGAATATTTTCGAGAAAAAAATACTAAAAAATATTTGTAAATACAAAATTATTCAATTTTAAATAAACAATATACACATTTATCTTAACGCAGTATTTGTTTGTTATAAAAATTTATTTTACGTATTTTTTTATGTATAATAAATATTAAATTATAAATATATTAATTTAAAATTGATTTTTCGCTTTGACTAAATACATAACAACATTTTTATATAAAACTTTGTATTATTTTTTATTAATATTATTGTAGAGACGGGAAAAGAAGAGAGGAGGTGGTTTGGAAAAATTTTTATTATTTTATTTTTTTTTTTTTTTTTTTAATTAAAAATTTTTTTTTTTGTCCGTTGTTCGGTTGGGAGGGATTTTTTAGGCGTTTTGTGGTGTGTTGAGAGGTTTTGTTGTGTGGAGAGAGTGATTGTTTTGATAGAAGCGAGAAGATAGAGGTGAGTGATTTGGTTTAGAGTTGTGATTGTGGGGGATTGAGAGTGGAGGATGTGAAGTGAGAGTGTTTGGGAGTGGGGTGTGGATGTTTGTTGGGATTTTGGAGTTTGAGGGCGGGATTAGAGTTAGTGAATGGATTGATATGTTTATTTGTTGTTTGTTGTAGGTAGGGGTAGATGAGACAGTATTGTATTTAAAGAAGGATATTTTTGAAACAGATAGTTTTTGGAATTTTGGAGTGATGTGGGTTGTGTTTTGTTTGTTTGTTATTGAGTTTGTTGGGTAAGTCGTTTAGAAGTGTGGTGTTGATTTTTTGAGGTGTTTTTGTATTTTTTTTAGAGTTGATTGTTGTTGTTTTTGTGTATTTTGAGGATTAAAGAGGGTTGTTTTGGTGAGGGGTGTGGTGTGATTAGGGAGAGTTGGGGAAAGAGGAGAGGGTGGAGGAGAGGGGGGGGGTTGAGGAGGAATTTGGGGTGGAGAGGGGGGGATTGAGGGGAGAGGGGTTTGAGATTGGAGGATGGTTGTGTGATTTTAGATTTGATTTTTTTTTGGATTTTGAGATTTAGTTTGGTTTGGGTGGGTTTTTAGTTTTTGTTGTTGTTAGCGATCGTTGGTGTTGGGATATAGAGATTTTTTTGGATTTGTGTTGGTTGAGTTGGGGAGATAGAAGTTGTGGTGGAGTAAGGGGGGTTGTAGGATGGGTTGTTCGGATGTTGTGGTTAGTGTGTGGTTGAGTTAGGGTTGGAATTTATTGTTGTTTGTGTTGTGAGGTGATAGGATTGTTTTTTTTTTTTTGTTTTTTTGTTTTTTGGTTGTGGATGACTTTTTTTTTTGTGTTGATGTTTTTTAAATAGGATTTTTGATTTTGGTTTTGTCAAACCTTTTTGATGTCGTTATAACGTTATAAGTCTTTGCCTACTGAGAACATTTATAGGACACACACGTCTGTGTGATCAATAAAGATATCGGATTGTTTTTACAGCTTTTCGGAACGGTTTTGACAAATTTTTGATTTATTGCGTTTGCAATTACTCAGGGGTTTTTTTACGTATCGTGTAGTTTTGATTTGAGAAGATGTTTATGACATAGATTATGTTGTTTGAAAGTGTTTTTTATGTAAAAATATTATATATGTGAGTAGCAGCCCGTACGGTTGTTTTTAGAGAAATGTTGCGAAATATTATGTGATTTTTGGTAGGAATTTTTGTAGGATGGTGTACTTGCTGTGAGTTTTTTGTCGGTGATCGATTTTTATTCCAACTTTTTTGTTTGGCACGACGAACGACACATTTTGAGCATGTGCGACGTTGGCCTGCCAGACGTGGTTTGAAGGTTGTTGGCAAGAATACGATTTTTGTTTTAGATCCGTTGTTTTTTGTTTTTCTTATGTTTGGGTGCTTCGTTGCTGCGATCGCAGCCCCCACACTGACCCCGCGCTTTGGGGATGGTGGGGGATTATATACAATATTCTTCTTTATATATTAAATTATTAAATAAATAAAAGAATAAAGAATCCCTATTATGTTTAGCTAGCCTAAATGAGAATTCCTCGAATTTCTAATTCAAACATTTCAGAGAAAAATATTCTAATTTTATTGCACATCTTTAGAATTCTCTTCTAAATGAACTCGAGTGCAGCCCAGGTATTTATTTGAATCTAAAATAACTGTAGTTTCATTTATTTTTCTTTAGTCTTAGATGAAAGCTGTGTTTTCTTTTCCCTTTGTAATTTAATAGTTTACAACGTAAGTGGAAATTGCAATTTAATAAAGTGTATACTATATACTGTTTACTGTTTACGGCTGTGCCTCTAGACTACCTCTATATAGGATGTGACGCCCCAACGGGGCTCATCCGCAGGCAGGGCATGGAGCTCATTTCAGTTGAAATTGAATTGAAGCCAAATGCACGCCATGATTTTAAATTGTTTGGTTTGGTTTACATAGCATTACGCAGCGTCGCCCGGTGGCAATAGCATGCGACTAGGATATGGAGGACGATATAGATATAGAACAGCAGCAGCAGCAGTAGCAGAAGCCGCTGTTGAAGCAGCAGGAGTAGGAGCAGCAGCAGAGGCGCAGTCGAGCACAAAACTGCACAAATTGCTGACATATTCAAATCAATGCGCTTGGGCATTGGTAATGGGTGTGCGTGTGTGTGCATGTGTGTGTGTGTAAGTGTAGAATGCATCTTTGCAACAGCCATTCGCAGCTGCACTTGCAAAAACAAATATCAAATTAAATAAATTGAAATGCTTCAGTCCAAACGCTGAACGCCCTGCCCTGTTGATGAGCCAAAGCCATCTCAGCATAGCCATGTTAAGTGGCATATTTAAGTAATCTGACTGGAATCTGTGGCCAGCTGTGATAGCTCAATAGCTGTATAGGAACTAACATATAAATGTATATATGTTGATGGATGAATATATATCTATATAGTTGAACTGTAGCCAATTACAAGCGTAGGCTGCTTTAAGCACGAAATCTAGATATAAAAGCAGAAAAATAAATAAAGTGAAAAAGTTTTGAAAAGAGAGGAGAGCAGCATGGGCAACTCTACGCTGACATACGCTAGAATTTAGATAAGATATGTCAGCTGAGTGGAATACATTTAATATAAATCTTAAACCCTTTGAGGGTTTATCAGTGATGAAGATGATATATATATATACTGCTATTATATATTTTTCTCACCTGTTTTATCTATATCAGACAATGAAGCTTTTTCAATTAAATTCATAATTTTCAAGAAAATAAATAATAGTTTAGCCATACATATATGTAGCTAAGCTAGTATAGCAATATCTGTAGCAGATTTTCGAGAATAAATTAAAACAATATACTAATTGTCAAGCTCAACTGAAGTTTATGGATACTAATATTGATTTAAGACCTATAATAACTCTAGAAATTATGTAGCAGGCATTTGAAAAAAAAAACTGCATTTCCATAATTTTGCATTAAAAAAATAAAATAGCAAAGAATTTACACAGCAAATAGTAAGCCATGTCTTAAATGTCTTCTTTATTGATTTCAGCATACTTAAAGCTGTCTACATGCATTACGCATTCGATGACAAATAACAAATCGCTCTAACTGCAACGCGAGCAGCTTAAAAGCCAAAAAGTATAAAATGACCCTTGACACATACAGACGGTTGAACAACACTCAGCAGCAGTGAAGTTCGTAAGTAGATGACACAATGCTGACAGGCAGACAGACAGACAGACAGGCAAAGGGTCTATGACTAGCTGAATGACTGACTGACTGATTGACTGATGGACTGACTGATTGACTGACTGAATTTGACATTGGCAATCAGTTTGCGATGACTAACTGTCTGACTGTCTGAGGCTCTCTTTTCTATTCAGTCTCTATCTCCCTCTCTCTCTCCCTCTCTCTTCAGCTTGTTGGCATTGCCAACTGCCTTTGGTGCCGCTCTGACGCTCAATGCGTCGCGGCCATTGTATTGCAACAACTTTGTCTATTTCTTATTGTTGTTGCTTGGGCTGCACTGTAATCCTGTTTAGCTCCTTGTTACACTTTGCCAGCAAAGCTTTCATCACGTGTTTATGGACCTGGCACCCCTTACATCAACACCCCTGTCCTTACCTCTCCTCCCTCCCTTCCGCCCTGTTTGCAGTCACAGTAAGTAGGTTGTTGGTCGAGAAGTTCGTTTTTGGCATAGAAAGTAGCTGGAAATCAAATTCCATTGCTGGGGCAGCCTGTTTACCAGCAAATACCAATAAAAGTAACTGTGCACCACACAACCATCTCGGCCACAGGATCTAAAAGGCTTTGCCCACTCGTCCAAGCTAATAGTCAGTTTGATTTATTGGATCTATATGGTAAGATGTATGTAATGACCCTATATATACTCTAAGTATATATGTTCATATATTTGTGTTACATGACTTTTTTTTTCTTGCTTAGAGCCATTATTTGTAATTAGTTTGAACAGCATATTCAGACGACTTGTAGATAAAGTTTTTTGTTTTCAATTTGCGAGGGGCAGATGAGCAGTTAGCTGCATAAAAGCAACAGTTGAATGTGCAATGTGCACTTGAAAGACTTGAAGCACTTTAAGCTTTATTTATTTATTAAAAAAAAAAAAAATAAAAAATAAAAAAAAAACTCAACTCAGATTTCATTTATACTTTTTAAAGAATTTATACTTTTTAAACTTTTAAAAATGTTACTTTATTTGTAATTTAATTTTGTAACTACATTCATGCCATTATTTATGAAATCGCAGATTATTCAAAAAATTTATATTTATATTTAAATATTCAAAATATCTATAAGAAACCTAACTGAATATGCATTAGGCATAAGTTTCAATTAGGCATAACTCGACTTGATATGTGCGTTGTTCATGATAATAATATCTCAAATGTTGTAATTGACGTTAAATGACCTAAGTCAATATAATCTCTTGTTAAACCAAATAAAATAAAAAAAAAAAAAAAAAATAAAAAAAATATATAATCGAAGAGAGCCAAATAAAATGATGCCTGAGTAGCTAAATTTACTAATTATAATTTATTAGAGTTGAATTTTGTAACTTAATTTACCTTTGGCTATAAAAAAAGCTTTTTCCATAAACAAATAATATTTTTTAGTTCACAGCTGTTTAGATATATTTATTCAAGTCCGCAACTCTTCAGCTAGCCCTCGAGATATGCAACTACTAAATGTTGATATTCATATTTTTTTGTCATTTAATGCCATTCGTTTGCCATTAAAATGATTAGTTGATGATGGCTCGTTAAGAGTTAAGAGCGTTGGTAACTTGCCAAAAGTAAATTAGTTTTTGTGTGTTCGCTCATGTTGCTTGGCCACTGTGCCAGCAGCTTCACTCTCGCGCTCTCCCTCTCTCTCTCTCTGCCATCACTCCTTTCTCTTTCACGCCTTCCCATTCTGTTCATCTGCCTCATAATCATGTTGATAATCATAATGCGCTTTGTGGCATTGTGTCAGCATCAAGTGCTTTGGTGGCCATTGCCTGGTGCCTTTGGTGACTCTGCTGTTGTGATGCGCCCTCTGCCCCACCAGAGTGGTGCATATTTTACACAATCTGTCGGATAGTCGAGCCCCCCTACGGGCCATATACACCCCATCAACTCTTAGCCCGCTAGTCAAGCAGAACTTTCGGTCGAGATTTATCGTGCAACTTGCTGGGAAAAGGAAAAATTCTTCTGCCACACAAACTTATGCCGGCAATGCCTTTTAGCTGCTGCTACAGAAACAAAACAGACGCAGACACAAATACGCACACACATACACACAGAGATATGTACGTATCCGTTTGCCAGGCTTTATGACAGACGACTTTGGCATGGGACTCAACGATTGGCAAGGACTTTCACTCATTTCCAATTTATTTTTGATCGAAATGAATTTCGTTCACGCTTTAAATTGAAAGTTATTGTGATTGGCAATTGAGCTGGCTATATTTATATATATATACATAGGCATACAGCAATATATTTGCATAAATTTGATGCGATAATTTGCATGCATACGCATGTAAGATTTTAGCATTTTAATGACATGTGGACAGTGGATCAAATGTGCCAGCTAATTTTCATGTAAATCAGCATAGGCCAAGCGTCATAACTGCATCGCAGCTGATATGTCCTTCGGTAACTGTTGCCCCAAAAAGCCGCACAAAGCCAGAGGGTTTGAGGCCAGCATACCTGATTGTGGCACAAAGTGCATAGTAGTCTCGGCTCAAAGCTACGTCAAAAGTCGGACTAAAAGGCATACCAAAAAACTGGCTGTACTCTACCCACACACAAAATGGTCGGCAAACAGAACGTTATATGTAAATCGCATTTGGCATACATATTTCGAGAGTTTGTTTTGTGGGGTAGAAAGAGTCACAGTCGCTGGGCTTCTAGCAGTAACAGCTGCCTGGCATTAGCATATGCCAGCAGCAGCAGCAGCAGGAGCAGTTGCTTCCTGTCATGGGTTACATAAGCAAGCATGGCGCATGCACAGGATAAATGACCGTAAGGATATGCACAGTTCAACCTTCTACCTTGCGACTTTCTACTGCCGTCCATCATCATCATCATCGTCATCATCATCGTCATGATCAGAAGTAAAAAGGCAACATTTTTGCTTGGCTGCTTAAAAGTTCGATAACGATAAGCCGTAGATGCTTAGATATCTGTGCGGCATAATTGCATTAGCTTTGACTAATTAAAAATGCAGTCGGCTTTTAGGCGCTGCAAATGGTTTCGATATTCGAGCAAATTATTGCAATATTTGTGCCCGTTTGCCTTTTGCCAATTCCTAATTGAAATGCCAGAATCGGACAGCGGAATACCCCTCTGGTCGAAAGCCAATTAATTGTAGATGACACAAACACTTGAGAGCGCATCCTTCTGGCCCAAAATGCCAGCCGAGAGCCAACGATGACAATTTAATTTCCGTATTGACTGTCAGGCAAACAAAAACTAAAAAACAAATAAGAAATACTTTGCAACCAAATGTTGATCAAAAGTTTGCTCAAAGGTGAGCTTCGACATAGCTTTGGGCTTTATGTGATTTGCTTGCTTTGATTTAAGTGCGCATTTGCATTGAACTTTAGTTTTTTTCTTCATATCTTTTTCTTACATGACATGAACCCTTGACTGAGCTGTGTATTGTATATTTTTATTGTGCAGATTTAATGCTTGCTTAAGCTTATTTGCAAAAAAATCTAAAATTATGTCTATTTAAGTTATTGAAGTAATTTTAGAAGTACAATAGTAAAGATTTACTCGATACGTTTAAGCTCTTTTCAGAAAATAAAAACTTGAGACCATAGAATTTTTTTGGGAGCCACGCTCTTCTTTATATTTTACATATATTTCATATCTGACCTTGATATCCCGACAATTGCTGAGCTCATTGGCCGACACAGCACAAGGTACGCGGACAGATTATCCGCCCACCCAAACCAACTTGCAGCCAATCTAACTAACAACATAATAAACAGAAGGCTGAAAAGATCACACCCCTTGGATCTCAGAACTGACCTAAATTAAATTACACTTATAGCAATAAAGGCATCTAGTCACCCCAATAGCTAAGGTATACTTATAAATGCGCTGTAGAGTTTAAGACAAAAGCTGCAATAAAAAAAAAAAAAAAAAAAACTAATCATAATTAAATTTAAGAAAAAAAATATATATATATTTCATGCTATCAGAAGTATATTCTAACTTTAATGCATATGCCCCATTTTGTAGTTGCACATAATGAGAGCTGACATATTCTCAATATTTAAAAGAAATTAATGAGTTTCAAACTATTTAAAGGAAAATTTAATTTTAGCATATAAATCAAATTTTGCGAGGTATGATTCATACTCTAATGCTGAAATTACATGAGATTTAAGCTTTTGGATGCAGGCTTTAAAAAAAATTAAAAGCAAGACTTTTCACTGTAAAACAAAGCTTTAAATCTGCTAGAAAAATATTTTACTAGACCAGGCTAGACAGAATATAGACATCTGCATAAATGCATTCAAAGGGCAATTGAATTAATCATTCTGAAAATGACTACAATTTTTTAATGTACACTAAAAGTGTTGATCACGATATGAGTTTACTACAGTACGGAATGAGCACAGTATTTTTGAGCACAATTTGGTACTGTACAACACTGTAGTGTTGGAAATGAATGCATGCAGATCTCTATAGAATGGCATTCTGACTAACTATTGATATTTAACGATAGCGTGTTTGGTTATCATTAGGAGAAGTGGAAGGGAAAATGAAATTCGAAAGGCTATGCGAAGACCTAATGATCAGAGTCGTGTAAATAATTACGATATGTAGAAAATATAAACCATAGCTCCTATAAATGATGCCCATTTGATGAAAATTTTTCAATATATCTATAGAAAAATTTTTCTATGCAAAGTTAAAAATGTGATAGGTAATTTTTAAACTATTTACTCCCACTTAGCATTAGAATATTTGTACAAAAATGCTCCTTAAATCATACATATATTAAAAAGTAAAAATATATAATGTGTTACATATTATTATTTTACTATATATTAACATTTATGCTAAACATGAAACATGAAACAAGAAATGCTCAATAAGCTTTATGTAGATATTTGCATAGAAACTGCATTAGTATACAAGTTGTCAAAACGTCTTTAAATAAATTTAAATTAATTTTCCGCCGTGCTAAGGACAATTTCAATACTAGGTCAAAGCTAAATGCCGCAAAAAAAAAAAGAACAGCCTGTCAGCTTCCATTTCCCCTGCTGCACGTTGATCATCAATCAGTCGGTCAATAGTCAATCTATCAGCGAAAATGCTACTCACATGTGTTTTAAATCACATATATAAATATATTTATATATACACCTCTTTAAATATATATATGTTGTCACATATAAGTAAAATGGCAGCAATTTGCACAGCCAAAACAATGTTGGCGCCCATGTGAGCTAACCCACAGGCAGCACATGCCCCTGCACCGCAGGGGATTCCAAGGGCCGCAGGGACGTTCCAAGTACTACTAGCTCCCTCGTGCCTCACCTCTACCTATACCTCGTCGCAATCAGGCAGCTCGAAATGCGCTTGTTTTTGTTTCAGGCACGCGTTGTTGCAGTTTTCGCCACGCAGTCGTTGACAGTCGCGACAGTTGCTGCAGACTTCACTGCTCCACTCACCGCAGTCAGAGCACCACCCCCCTCAATCGTCTGACGCTGCGGTTAATGAAAGCTGCGATTTTACAGCTAAGGAAAATTGGGTCGCCGTTGCTCGGTTCGCTTTTTGCAGTTCGTTTTTACATTTACTGCCATTTACTGACTTTTTTTTTTTCTTTTTGTCGGCTGCCGACAACGAGGAGCCAGACAGCAGCCCGAGCATGGTCAGGGGCCGGACAGAGAGGGGGCGCGAGGAGCATGCTGTCTGCGTTGCTTGCCAATTTTGGGCAACTTCCCGAGCCAGACGCAGAGGGTAGCACGAGCTGTTGGCTTAAAGAGTTCACTTTACGTTTGTTTGCCTAAAGGGCGCCGCGCGAAAAGTAAATAAACTATTTCCGAATTCGGTTTATAAAAAAATGTAAAAGGTGAGTAAATGGGTATATGAACTGAATGATTGCTTTGGAAGGATGCTATGATATGGCATATCTTAGCTAAGCATATAAACTGATTCTAGTTGACAAAACACTTAACTCTAGACAAACTGATTTGTTTACGCAATGCCATAGAGGCGTTTCAGCTATTTTCCCTTTAACTTTGTTGTAGAGTGTGTCAAGATTTTTTACTGAGAGCAATAGATAAACAAATCAGTTATAAAACAAAACATGAAAGTCGTGCTGTCCAGGGCATCATTAATCTTAGCAGTTTCACAATTTTTCTAATTAAAACTCTGCTCAGCTTTAGTTAATATTGATTTTAGTTTTTGAATTTTTTGTGACTGCAAATTGCTTTAATTTTTTGTCGGATGTGTAAAAAAATACTTGGCTGGGACCTTAAGCTATTCATAATTGAATTTGAGCGCTATTTAGCGTCTGCTTAGTAGACAACTTATCTATTTTACAGCTGCGGAAAATCTAAAAATAAAGAAACGTTTACAGTTTGATGAGGAGAGAGAGAAAGTGAGAGTGAGAGAGAGGGAGCAGGAGAATATTACACAAAGCTTAAAGTGTGCTTTATGTGTATTTATAGTGGAATATTCTCACGCCTGAATGGCACACATTTGTCTTCTCTGTGGACACTCAACGTTATCATTTTAAGCAGACACCAAAGCGGCCAGCTGAAGGGCAGGCATGCAGGATAACAAGGACATGCAGCCGGCAGCTGCACTTGGCCATGTGTGGGCGGGTGTCTGGGCGTGTCTCAGCTCTAGGCTGCAGCTTAAAGCCAGATATATGAACAACAAATTGGTTTCAACTTAGTTTACAGCGAGGTGTGAACCAGAGAGAGAGAGAGAGAGAGAGCGAGTGAGACAGATGTCCTTCAGGCTACCCTTAATGGACTTCAAATTGAACCACCTCAAAGGCATATTTAAATGAACATTTCCATATTGAAAGATATTCGATGGGAATTATTTATTACGTTTTTGTCATTGTTGATGCTCTTTTGGCATTTTGTGGTTTGTAATGAAATTAAATATTGATGTCCAGTAGTTCGTCATTGGCAAAAAACCATTTACCGCAGGCCTAATAAAAATATCTACACACACACACACACACACACTCTATTTGCCCAGTCGGATAATCAAAAGACATTTTTCGAGCAGAATGTTTCCTCAAGTTAGATTTTATTACTTTGAGCATTTCTGAGCGCTTTGGCCAACAAGTACTTGTCATGCATTTTTAAGCTGAAGCAATTACACAGACTTGAACAAATTTTTGTCCAGTTTAATTGGCAGCCTGTCGACGTGGATTGACCGCATGTAAAATGCTCAATTTTTGTCACATTTTCGGACATTTTCAGCTTAAAATTTATTTAACAAATTGCGGTTGCTTTTCATAATTAGTTTTTAGTGCTCAGAATTTGCTAGAGTTTTCGTGTTACATTTGTGAGTTGAGAAATGCTGAACTAAATGCCTAAGCTGTGGGCAATTAAGCTGGTTTAACTTTTCTTATTTATTTAGATTTCTTTTATATTTCTATAATTTTTGTAATTGTTTAAGCTCTTAAAGCAGGGAATTTGATCTACCAGCACAATTCAAATTTTAAAATATATTTTTAACCTTATATATAAGTTTTGCTAGGCATCTTAAGTCGTAGTTATCGTAAAAAAAAAAATTAATAAATTATAAAAAATCTCATATGAATTTGTATGCAAAATTTCAAGCTCTTCTATCTCTTTAGGAACAATTTATGCCAAAAATTTCAAATTTTTACCCAAAGAAGAAAAATCAATTTCAAAGCATTTGTATTTCTTTCTTTCCTATTTTCATGAAGAACTTTTAAATAATAGTTAAGTTTCTTTGGGATACGTCAAAATTGAGTAAGTTCTAATTTAAATTTATTAACTCAATAATTTCTATAATTTAATATTATTAATTATAAAAATATAATTTCTTAATTTTATTTATAATCATTTTTATAATTTCACAATAATAATAATTTAAGGAATTCTATGATATTTTTTTTTTAATAAATGAAGTCTAAGCACAGCATTAATTGGAATTGGAATTTTGCTTTAAGGTATGCTCAACCTTAAAGCAAAATTCCAATTCCAATTAAAGTGCAATATAAAAAAATATATAAAAATATATTTATAAAAAAAGTTACACACAATATATTAAAAACATAAATTTCTCTAAATAAATTAATAAATATATTACCATATACCATTTTTGTATGGATGCCAACTAATTCACGGTCGACCGACAGCAATTAATACCATAAATAATGCTAAGCTTAGCCAGCTGAATGCATTTCTAAATGCATTTCAAGAACAACAATTCGAGCTCATAAAAATGTGTAATAAATGTAATTTAGTATGCAATTAATGTAGTAAACATTTTACGAAATGTTTAACAATTTGTCGCTCAATTACAATTAATTTCATTTAATGTAGTAAATAAATTATTGCAATAGTAATAATAATAATGTAGTTTATAAATTTGGTAGCCAAATTTTGGCTTGAAATTAGTTTTTGGCTCTCGGCACGGCAAGTGCATAAATAATTGTATTAATTGTGCTGTGCAATGTGTGTTATTAATGTGCATTCAAATATGATCTTGTTTCGGTCTTCATGCATGCCCCATAAACCCTTTATCTAGTAGCAATCATCTGACAGCTGTGGCAGGCAGTTGGTTTGTTTGTTTGACTGTTTATTTGACTGGCCGTCCGTGGATGGCACAAGAATGTCATAGGCTCATCATCAACATGCCAACAAAATCGAATTACTTCCGTCTGCAATTGTTGCTGTTGTTGCGACACACACTGCCGCACCCACACTCACACTCACACTCACACCTAGACAGACAGCAACCGCAGCAGAGTGCAATAACAATTGCCTTTACTGCCGACACTTGTCCTTAGCCTAGCCTAACCTAGCCGTTTTTCCACTTGCCACATACTCATTCATGCCACACGCACTCACACACGTTAGCTAACTTGTTGGACTTTTGCATGTTCAGCAGGCAGCAGTTCGGCTTACACACAATTTACAAAATAACCTCGACACTCACTCACTCTGTCAGCCAGTGCTTACAAATAGACAGACAGCTCTACCACTCTCTCCCCTCTCTCTCCCACTGCTGCCACGCCTCTGCGTCTGCTGCAGCCTGTGCCATTCAGATAGGCGAGTGTGTAAATTGTCTTGTGTAAATATGGAAAAATTGTTATACTCCACACATTGTTGTTGTTATTATTGTCATTGTTGTTGCGGCTGAGGCATTTGGCATTCATGTAAACAAACCAAGGCGTCAGATTATAAAGTTTCAGCAGCTTTACAAAGGGGCAGCGCTTGTAAAAATGTTTGGATTATTTAACAACGTTGCAAACTAATTGCACACATATTTCTTATATTTTTTTTAAATAACCAACAATATTTGTGTATATTTTACTCAGTTTTAGTTTGTGCTAACAGCTTTATTATTTCTGTAATATTTTATTTGCTCCATGATTTATGCATAAATTACGCAGCTATGAGTTAGATGAGAGCAAGAAAATTGCATGAAATTTATTGCTACTATCTAAAAACAATAACTTTTCATTTTATTGTATTTATTTATATTTTGTTTCCAAGCTGCCTTCATATCAATTTTGAGTTCATCTTAAATGTAATTTATTTCATTTTATACATATGTATTTTAATTATTAAAATTATTATTATTAAATATAGTATTAAAATTTTTTTTTATTTTGATAAATAATTGTTATTTAAATATATATTTATTACTTTGTCTATTTATTTCTTAGCACCACAAAAAATTATAAACTTATTTTTCTAAAATTAAACATTCAATAGAGATCACACTTTCGACACTTTAAGAAAAAATTGGTTATATGTTAAGCTAGCATAAATTAAAAAAAAAAAAAAAAAAAAAAACAAAAACATTATTTTCTATAAATATATATATTTTTTTATTTATTTATTTTTTTATTATTATTTATTTATTTATTTATTTATTTTTTTTTTGAGTCTCACAATCACACAATCATTATTTTTTAATTCCAATTTATTTAAGTAAAACAAAGCATTGAAAATTAAAATGATTAAATTTTAGTTATAATAATAAACACATTGTATTAAATTTTTAGACTCTTTCTATTATATTTTTTTTCTTTTCATTTAAAACATATGTTGAAAATATTATTTATATTTTAAATACGCATTATAAATTAATTATTAAATTCAACTAATTATTTTTCTGTAATTATTTCATTACATTAAAAAAAATAAATAAAATAAATAAATAAATAAATAAAAACAAAAAAATAAAACAGCATAACCGGAGTCTGGCATTTTCTATTTAAAATTTTGTCTAAACAAATTTTAATTTTGTTCTAAATATTTGAAATATTTTATATCTAAATAAATTCTTTAAAATATACCATAATTTTTTGTTAAATATTTTACTAAATAATTTCAACTATTTTTCATTAAATTACTTCATTTCAGTAATGAAAGATTTTTCAATCAAAAGATTATTTATAGTTGAAAATATATTTTATTCAAATAAATTTAATAAATATTTCAATGACACTAAAAGCTTAATTATAATTTCCTTTTACTACAATTTAAGACAACTCTAATAATTGCTTGGAAATTACATATATTTTAATAAAGAGCCATGCTCAACTGTCAATCAAGCTTCATTAAGCTTTGAATCAAAGCACACTTTGCTTCACCTTTTTCACATTTTCCCACAGCACAAGCACTTGACAAGCCAGACAATATCCTAAACATAATCAACACTTAAGCATAATGCCACAGCATGTAATAATAGGATATGAACAGGTAAAAGAACAGCAGCAATAGCAACAGCTGCTGCTTTGTCATATGAAACTCACCTGGTTTGTTGGCAATGAGATTTTGCAGCAACTTGTTGACTTTAATAATAAAATAGAATGCACTTTATTCTTCTTTCTTGTTTCTTGTTTTTATGCGGAGCAACAACTAGTTCAACCACTTGCTATTCGTTTGTGATGTTCAAGTAATGTTCACTGAGCACGAAAGTCTAATAAAATTACACACAAGAGCGCAACAAGAAAAAAAAAATACAAAGTGGAAGTAGTAAATCGAACAGCAGAGACGAATTGTTTTTGTTTTCGCGTATCTTAAACTGCAATTTGATGCATGGCTTTTGCTTGCCGCTTTATTAGCGCTGCCAATTAGCCAATTAGTCCGTCCCACCAGAATACAGATTTCTAAAGATGCTGGCGCGCCTTTCTTAAGCTAACGAGTCAATTCAAGTGCTCAGAGCGACGCCTGTAGCATTTATGTAACGAGCGCTGTAAACTTTACAGCGCCGGCTTCTGTTAACGTCTCAGCTGTGGGTTTAGTTGTTGTCTTATTGCTTGAGTTCTGATTACAACACTTGGCTAACTTGGCTAAAAGTTACAGCAAAACCAAAAAAAAAAAAAAAATTTGTAATTCTTTAGTTTGAAGTTAAGACACACTGAACGCCAAGTAATTGGCTGACTAAATGGTTGGTTGACTTCTTTGGCTGTATGGCAACTGCTGCGTGTCCTTCCTGAAGGAACAGCCGCGTTCAACTAAATTTTAGCATTTGTGCGAAATGCGATTGTTGCAGCAGCAGTCGCAGCAGCACCAACACATAGACAGGCAGGGCTATTTCTACATGTGTTGTCGTATGTACTTAATGCAAGGCAGACGAGCTCAATACGAAGTTGTGCCTTGGTCAAGGGTTGTGTAGTTGTAGTTGTAGTTGTCGTTGTGCAAACCAACGACAGCAGCGGAGCAGAGCAGCGCAGCAACGCAGTCGGCACTCGGCCGTGTTGCAAGTTGTTCGTGCAACTGCGTCCCACATACGTACATACATATACATACATATATGCATGCATATATAGAGACAGACATGTATGTCGGCCACTGTTGGCTTAGTGCCACGCAACTACAGGGCACTTTACAGTTGCACTTTACATAGCAGCAGCAGTAAGGTCTCTCTCTCTCTCTCTCTCTTGCTGTCTCTGTCTCTGTTGCTCTCTCTGTCTGTTTTGCGCTCTCTGGCGCCATGCATTTTGCCGGCTCTTATCAGTGCTGTAATTAATGGCGCTCTGTTAAGACGGTTAGCGGTTTGATTGCTGCCGGCTTCGGCATTGAATCGTTTATTATATAAAAGTACAAGGACATTTTTATGTGCCAATATAAATATGTACATATATAATTATATATGTATTTGTGTAGAAATATATATAAAGCTGTGGCACGTCTTCATTTGCTGCGTGTGCGCGTGGCAAAAGTGTTAGGCAAACAGGCAAAAGGCAGCAGTCGCTTAACGGCTTAGCAACAATGCAACGCAGCAGCAGCCTGGGGACTTGAGTCGAAGCAATTGATTTAATGCATTTGCAATTCCAAATTGCTCAATGTCTAAGTACACGTGCCAATATCAAGGTTAAAGGAGCACTTTTGCAATCAATACTTTCTCTCCGTGTCGCTCTTCATTAATGCAAATGCAAATGCAAGTGACCAGCGGGTGGGCGCTCATGATTACACCTAAGCTTCTCGTATTTACAGGCACAGTCTATAATTAGATATGAAGACAAATAGAAGCAATGGCAGCAATCGTCCGGCTTGTTGCCAACTGGGCGACGTTAACAGAGCGCTGTTAAGGTGCTGCTGTTAAGTGGACGGCACGTGTTTCTCTCACGCCACTCAGCGCACGCACACATAGACGCGTCTTCTTTTGATTTTGTTTTGATTAATAGCTTCGTTGCTGCTTATCAGCACACACACTCGCAGGCACACGCACACTAACAACGGGAAATGCAACAGTGTCACGTGGCCGGCATTCTATAGTCGCTCTCTCTCGCTCTGCCTCTCCCTCACTCACTCTCTCTGTCGTTCGGTAACTGTAAGCTCGTGAGCGAATGAACGCTCTGTTTACAACAACAGTGCATTCTGCTCAGACTTGGCCACGGTTAACTTTTTTGGCGCCCTGCAGTATGCAGCAACGGTAAGTGCTCGGCTCATCGAACATGTTCGTGTTCGCACTGCTTGCCATCTCGCTCACACATTGCCCCGCCATCGATGGAAAGAAATAAGGACAAAACATTCGCAGCGGCGTACAACAAAAAATAAATTCTTACATAAGTCGGGAACTCCACCTACAAAACTTCAGTTAATTTATATACGCAGCGACATGTTTACACATGTGTGCATGCATCTGTATATATTGACGTATATGGCCGATCGGGCAACGAATGAAATGTGCGTATTACTCGTTGTATGCTTGCTCGTTTTAATTGCCAGGCGTTGTCTTCAAATCCATTTAAATGTTGCGTGTATTTTTTTGGGGCAGGTCGGCGATTCCATTCTTTTTTCCACCTTATCAGCCGAGGGAGGAATAGAATTTCAATGAAATTTTGGTGCGATATACATAAATGATATGGCCTATTTATGTTATAGATTTGTTAGATGGTAAAGCATTTATTATTTAATAATATTTGTCAAAGTCTTAAACACATTATTATAATAAATGTAGAAATAAATCTACAAATTATAAAAAGCCAGCAAAGATTTTGCAGCTGACAAATTTTATTGAATTTTAATTTTATTTTATTTGAAAAAAGGAAAGAAAATATTATAAAATAATAAATTTAATATAAGTGAATGACTATAAAATGTATATCTATGTGAAATATTACTTGAAATATCAAAGCAAACACAAAACATGACAAAATCAATTTTGAAAAAAAAAAAAAAATGAATAAATACATGAAAAGAAAATAAATAAAAAACGAAAAATAATTAAATTAATAAATAAAAATAATAATAATCAAAACTATAATAACAATAATTTGTAAATATTGTCATATGACTAAATATTTATTTACTGTATGTTTTTTTATTTATTTATATTATTTCTTTATTTTTTCATATTTTATCTTCAAAATAAAGTGCTATAATATAAATGCAAACTCTAAAAAACATATATTTTTTTATTGTCATATTTATATATTTAATTATCTTTTATATTTATATCTTTAAAGTTACAAATGTATTTAAATGTACGCTTAAGCTAAAAACTAATTTTCTATATTTTTAGGCATATTTTAATTTGGATAAATACAAAAAAAAAAAAAATGCTAATAAAAATATGACTTTGCAGTTTTTTTTAGTTAAAAGGTCATGTTTAATTCCAATATATATTTTTTATTATACTCAGCTGCTTCATTACATTTGAATTTTGTTTATTTATTTAACTTTTATTTTATTTTATTTTTTATTTAATTTTTTTTTTTTTTTCAAATAGTATATTAATAATTTTCTGAACTTGTCTTAAAAACTTGAAATTTTGGTAATTAATTTTAAAGCATTGAATGCTCTTAAATTAAGTTAAAATATTTACTAAAATTTTAATATATTTTGTATGCATATCTATAATTTAATATAAAGAAATAAAAAGCATAAACTATAATTTTTAGCAGCGACTTTGCGATTCGGTTCAAACCGGGTTGGCAGCTTGTGCCTGTGCCAAAACTCCTCCTCTTGCAACATGTTTGACGTAAACTTCCCCTGCAGTGGGCTCCCTACAGATTTGGCTTTTACTCCGCTACCTTTGGCCATTGCCATGACTCTTGTTGTGGTACATGTCACCTACATACACATGGACACACACACACACACACACACATACGTACAAGCAGCGCACGACGGATGCGTGCGTCGTTTACATAGGCTCCATTTAGACGGGCAGCCAACCAACGACGGGCTTCCATGTCGCCTACATGGCTCTGGTATATAGGTTGAAGGGGCAGGACGGGCGGTGCAGCTCGTCGTCTCATTCGTCGGCCGTTGGTTGTGGCCCGCGCCCACATCCTGCTCCCGATTTGGCAATACAATGTTGCTCGTTTTAGCCGAGCCGGGCTTCGGTAAGCTTTAAGCCCCGGCCAGGCGAAGGCGCAGCGGTTGAGGGCGTGGCGAAAAATTTACAAAAAATATGCACAACCAAAAATGCATTTAAAACACTTTTGGCTTTATATTCAATATTTTTTTTTTTTTTTAATTTCCGTTTTTGTTTTTGTATTTTACCAATTGTTGAGCTCTTTTTGGTTGCATAAATTTTAATCTTAATTAAATGTCATTTTAATATCAATTTAAATTCCTTATTTATGCACTCAGCTCTATGGGAGTAAATGCTTTAAAGCAAAGAGAACTGCATTAGTTAATGCAATTGACAAAAACTAATTTAGCTGAAATGTTTTATTGTTGCTTACAAATTGTGCGGCAGCTTTTCATCATCATCAGCATTTCAGCTAGGACTTGGCTAAAAAACAAAAACGTTTTTGCCGCTACCAACTTCTTCAGCTGCAGCTCGCTGGATCTTTGATGTTTTGTGTGTTTACAACTGAGCAGCTAAAATTTTCCAGCAGAAGCATTTCATGCATTCCCATTACAGCTGGCGACAGTCAAATGAGTCGTATGTATGTGTGTGTGCGAGTGTGTGTGTGTGTGTGTTTCTATCTTCTTGATGAAAATGCCAAATGGTTTGTGTCTCTTTATGGGAATTGTTGTTGTTTGTTGTTCTCTAGGTTTTTAGTTTGAGCAGCTGCATATTTAGCCAACAGATAAGCAGCCGCATTATACTTAGCAGCCAGATATATATGTAGTATGTATGCATGAGGCAAAGAATAGCGCTCTAGTTTTCTGAAAGGAATTAGAAAATTCACACACACGCCGAAAGATACAATGCAAAAACAAGTAAATTATTTAAAAGTTATTAGCCGATGCGCGCTGTATACAAAGCTTTAATGCTTAAAGTTCTCCTATGATTTCAATATTATTAAATTATGAATGGTCCTTGAGTTAAGGCCACTCGACTTATGGAAGGATTTAGGTCTGTAAAACGTTATAAAAATACATAGTTGCTAGTTACTGTAAAGTATTTTAAAAAATATTTGTTAAGTTTTTTTATGTATCACAAGAACATTATAAACTCTTCGGGTTAGTTTCTAGTGATTTGTATTACTGAGGCTTGCCAGGAAAATATTTAAGTATAATTATATTAGTCAAAAATAGTCATATATTAAATATAATAAATTACATATATTGTATTTTTCTATTGTGAATAGTTAAATATAGTTCACTTTAACGTTGGCATTTGCAGACTATTTATTGTAATTATTTTTAGTAATTTTTTTGAGATTTAGATATCTGCTTCATACAATGATATATGAATATGATTTTAAAGTTACACAATTTCATTTTTAAATATTGTAGAACATTTTTAAATAATGTTTATTTGCAATGCTAAAAACATTTCGCAAATTTTGTTACACATTCAAAATAGAGTTATTGGTTGGTTGTCCTAGTTCAAGCAATAAGCTAAATATTTAAGCTTAGTGTTTGAGCTAGGACAACTTATTATTATTATTTATATTAATGAAGTTATTGAAGTTGCAAGAAAGGTTTAAAATCGTTTAAGCCCTGCAGGTGTGTAAGAAAACATTCATTTCTTACAGCATAGTACTGTACAGTAGTAAAGTGTTCTTAAAATACTGCACGCATTTGTCCAGTGTGCAGAAGAATCGAGTACAACATTTCTACTGTTCTCAACTAGAGTGAGAACAGTAAAATACAGTACACTTCAGAGTAAGTACATATACAATTATGAGAACAGCATTTCTGTCATGTCTAACAGCTGTACAGATGACTTTATTATTTTGCAAGTATAAAACACTAATGTAATCACTAAGGTGGTCTACACCATGGAAGTGGGAGTGAGACGACAAGCTGTCGATACAGCCAAATTTATACAACATTCACTCACACCCATTTAAACTGTACACAAAAAAAGGTGTACAGGTTTTTATAATGAATAATTCATTTGCCCATTTGGATGCATTCATGCAGATGTCTATTAAACACCTTTCTCTGACCTATGTGTCGGATACCTCTCGCTTAAAAATTGTTGCTCTCTTGCTTTGGCTCTTTCTGAGGCTACGTCTCACCTTGATATTAGGCGCTGTTCCTCACCGACCTTCACGACTTCTGCTACGTATTTCTGCTTGCATTTCACATCAATAGCTCTTTAACGCATTTAAAAGCTATTTAAAGCTTCTTTCTTTATGTTACTTTTACAGCATACTTCAAGTTGACCAATATTTTCTTTTATCCACTTTTCGTTGGTGAAGAAATTGTGCTCAGTCTCATCTATAGCATTTTCTCAGCTAGAATTGGCTCTTTACACCTTCTTATATATGAACTTTTCAATGTAACCATGTCCAGTCACGAGCCACCATGGTTTCTCTTGAGCCACTTGTCCAAATCGGTGAGAAAGGCCTTACCCAATACTACAATAATAATAACCGCAATAATTATATTTCTAATTGTTATTATTATTGTGCAGTTAGCTTTACTATAAATTAAATGTAAGAATTTACAGCAAAACTAATTATAAAACTTCGCAGTTAGCTAAATTTCAGAATTTTCTTAAAATCTTTAAAGCATTTTGCAACGCGCCGCCTCAATGCCCAGACACGCCTCATTAACCGCTAGCAACGTGTTGGCCATGGCTCTCAGCCACTGTCGACTCGCGACACTCAACTGCATTGGCGTTCGCTGTTGAACATATTTTAAGCGAAGCTCATCCTGTTAGCAGAAACCCACTTAGAAGCCAGCTCAAAGGGAGACAATGGCCCGGGACACTGGATCAGGGATCAGGATGCCAAAGCAGCAGGAAGTGCAATAGTTGCAAAAAGTTTTTGCGTAATTTTAATTATGCGCCGCTTATAAATTCAATTGCATTTAACAATTACAAACAGAAAAGTTTTTAGGGATTAGTTGCCGTAGCCAGAAATGGGAACTTAATCCGCAAGCAGCCGGCAAGGACAGCTGGCTGACGACAGCCAAATGGTTTAACAAGACTTGAATTGGTCGCCGGGCTGAGCTGGTTTTTCGGGAAGGTCCTCGAGCCCTTGAGTTAATGATGGCATTGACATTGGACGGCAATTGTTCCTCAATTAATTATTCATAATGCACTCGAATGGAGTGTGCGAATTGAAAGGCTTTTCATTCCAGCATAAAAAGGAAAGCCTTTCACTTGCTTCACAAAAATCTTGGCCGGCACGAAAAATTCAAATGCATGTCTGGCAGCCGCAAGGCACACGACACAAAAGCAGCTAAGCTAAGCAAAGGAAAATAGAAAATTGGCAAAACTTTCACCGGGCGCTGTTGGCCCTGTTAACAGACAGAAATTGAAAATCGTGCGCAAAATTATAAAATATTAATCGTAGACGCATTGTATTTGAATTAACTCGACATTTTCATCTTATATATACTATATCCGATTTCATTCGTTCGCGACGTGTTCAAGTTTTTTTCCAACTGCTAAATGAGATTTGGCCAAGGGGAGACTGGCA